>OZ001259.1:10901494-11238994 GCA_963924015.1 Macrophya annulata | reverse complement strand
TATACATACAGCTATATCAGTTATATCATATTATATCATATCTTTGTGAGAAATAGATTTACGTGGAAGTTATAACAATCACGTAAGTATAAAATTGCGGTGAAAAAATCTCGCATACAAATGAAAAAAACAAAAAAATAAAATGAAAGAAAAAATTTATTATATTTTCGATTTGCTGTACCTTTTAATATCTAACCCCCTTATTATTTATTTTTTTTCTTTTTTTTTTTTTTACCCTTACGGTTCTGGTTTACGACGATATTAGTAGCATTTTAAAAATTGGTAAAATTTTTTTTTTTGCGGCTGAATGAATCTTTCGGTGGTTTGGATGAATTCGTTTTTCTCCATGTGATAGCTACTTTAATTTTTTATTTATTTTTTTTTTTAATTTTTTCAATTTTTTTATCAAACAATTTCATAGTATTTAAAATACCAGTCGATATTTCATCCTCGACAGGGATTCTTGCTATTCAAATTATATCGATTTACAATAGACATATCGTTAATAGTATCCCTCTTTATTGAACGATATTTGCGGTGATATTTCTTTGCTGCATTTATGTTAAAGCCTGCAAAATGTAAATTTGGACTATCGGTATTTTAGGACTACTAACAGGTCTAACAAACGTACAATAAACGTTATTTTTTGTGTCATATATCTGTACATATGTTAAAACTATAATACAGTATTCGTAAACAATGTATAATATCGCTTAGTATTTTGTATTTAAACAAAGTGCAAAGAATATAATGATACGGGAAATAAAAAGTGAAAATCTATAACTAATAAGCGAAAACTTAAAATTGAGAGAGAAACAGAGAGAAAAAAGTCTGAGTCGGTAAAAATCTGAAAAGTTGAAAAAAAAAAAAAAAAAAAAAAATTCGGAACTTGAAACGTATTAGCAATTCCCAGCAGGCTCGATCGTCGCGGGGTTCCTCCTACGCCAAGCCCGAAACCCGGTCGGTCCGGACCCCGCTGGCATACCATCCCCTAGACTCATATCTCCCTCCTTCCTCACCTCTCACCCTGAGCTCCACCAGCCCGCATTTCCCCTCCACTTTTCCGGGGGTGGGTCGATACTCGGATCTCGTATAGGTGTATGTACCAACCAACCAACATAGCGGAGCCTGTATAACCGGTGCTCAGATAATTCCGAAGGGTTTTGCCCCGGCTCCATATAGCGTTTATAGTTTATGGGTAGAGGCTATTTCTCGTATATGCGGATTGCGGCTGGTTTCAGACTGTCTATATCCGTCGTATACATATTATAGAAGAGAGAAGGCGAGCGAGCGCGAACGTTAGGTCACATGGAAATTTTCATTTTAGATTACAAATAGGGTATGTAAACAGTACGACGAATGAAGAAACAAAAAAACAAAATAAAGTAAAATACAATTCTTTCAATTGAACTATACCTATAGGAACAAAATTAGAAAAAAATAAAAAACTCATATGTTTTATAAAGTGATGAAAGTTTGAAGATTCTTTACACTAGTTTAGACTATCTGCAGAGATGATTTAAAAATTAAAAATAAATCAGTACGATTATAATTAATTTTATTATTTTATTCATTTCTTCCGATTGGTTGTTCGGATCAATATTTTCGTTGTTATAAAAAATAGGCAGACATTATTTAAACGATGGGAAGGAAAAAAAAAGTTTCAAGATATACGTGGCCCAATTCGTCTCAACGAAATATTGTGCACCGGTGCGAAAAATAATATAGTTTCAAGGTGACTAAGAACAACATATGCGTTTGAACTTTGATTTTTATTTTTTTTCTTAATCAAAAATTAATTGTTTTTTGTCAAGTATTTGAATTCTTGTTATTTGACAAACATTTTATTATCACAACCTCTAATCCTTCGTTTATAATTTTTATCCGCTAACTATTATACAGTCAGTTAAATTTAATCGAATAAAATTTTTCTGCATATATAGGCAGTTGCGAACGATAAATCAATTTTTGCACTTATACTTACATATACTTGCATTTATAATAAAATCTGAAACAGAGGTGAAATTTAGTTGTATGGCGAAGCCAGAGGTTTTATTCTCGGCTTAAAAATGTACCCAGAACTTATCTCTTCTGCCTATTATATAGGATTGGTCGGTAGTTGATGCGAAATTAGCGAAAGCTGCGCTGCAGGCGACTATGAGGGAAGGGAGGAGTTTTGAAAACTTTGAAAAAGAAAAGAAAAAAAAAAAAAATAGAGTTTTTAAAAAACGTTTACTTCCGAGTTAATTTTCGAAAGTACATACATACATATATATCAGAGTGTAATGTAAGTTTTTTGTTTTTTATTTTTCGTACTTTTGAGGTATAAAACCGGCTTTAACCTAGTTACGACGAATTTGAAACTCTGTTTAATCTCGAACTTGATTTAACCGCCACATTTTCATATTTCACAATAGATATACTATAGGTATATATGTAGTTTTATATAAACTTCGTCAGCCCGCGGAGATTCTGGGTATCGAATTAAAGAGAAATTTTTCTTGAGCCATTATACTGCAATAGACTAAATAGACGCAGGGCAAGTAGGTACCCATATCTAATAACTAAAACGACTAATTAGAACCTAATTAACACAAGCCGTTCTTCGCGCTAACTAGAATATACCGTGTCGATGACGCCATTAGGTAATACCCAAGAGTGTCTCCAGCGAATGGCCCCGATTTTATATATGACACCGTGAAAACTCGAGCTTGAAATTTTTCAATTCAATTTTTTATACCGAAATTTATATTGGAAATTGATCAAAATTTTACTGCAGTTCAATTTTTTGTTAAGTTATAAAAAATAAAAAAAAATAAATAAATCGTCGACGATCAATTTTGAAATGAATTTATGTATTTCGTAGTAGGTGTACGTGACGCGCAATTGCTTTTGGATATTGTATATTACAGATATAGATATATGTATATGTATAGAGATTTTGTCACAAATGAAAAATATTGATGAAACAATTCTTTCTCATTCTGGTTACCTACTTTTTGAAATTGATATAAAAAGAAAGAGAAAAAACAAAAAAAAAAAAATGTTGGAGCAAGTACGTGCGTAGCTCCTCTGCAGGGTTGGAATGAAGGTATATAATTCAATGAGGATGAAATTCAAGCAAATGTAATAAAGCCGTTCTGTACAAACGTGGAATCGTGGTTAATAAACCTTTTTATAAAATTCATTTCTGTTCTAGAGATTTATCAAAAAGCAAAAATTAATTAAAACATTCCTCTCCACTACCCCTTTCTCTTCGTCCCCGTGAACTTTCCTGGGGCTGGCTCACATTTCAAATTGAAGAATTTATCATTGAAATAAAATAAATCAAAAAAAAAAAAAAAAGAAGAAAAAAAAATTACATAAATGCGTACTTTGACATAAAATTTTGTACCAATATTACATAAACCGTATATTAAAGTTATATAAAAAACATGGATCTATATGGTAAGATGTTTGTTGCAGTGCATAATGCGTTAGATGTGATGGAGGCGGTGGGCAAACAAGTCCAGGTCGTGGGTGGACTCGGCGTCGGTGGTCCAGTTGGGGGAGATTTGCACCACCATCATCATCCCCACGGTGGCCATGGTCACCCCCTTGTTACCACGGCCACCCCATCACGGGTTCAGCCTCAGACCCAGCACAATCAACATCTTCCGGCCAGATCAACTCCCGTACAGCTGCACAGGTGAGATAAACAACAGAATTTTATCTATTCTTATTGTATATATTATGTATCTATGTATATACATACATACAACATACATACATACATACATACATACATACATACATAAATAAATATAAAAATTCATACACACACACACACACACACACACACACACACACCTGTACTGTACCTACATATATCTGAACAGGACACAAGCGTAACGTCGGCGTATATAAATAGAATAAACAGAGACAGAAAGAAAAGAAAAATCGTTACCATTCGTCAATATAAAAGAGTGGCTTGTCTTGTCACTTATTTTTCTGGATTTATCCAAAATAATCGGCCAATTTATATTTTATATATATATATATATATATATATATATATATATATATATATATATATATATATATATATATATATATATATATATATATATATTTATCATATAGGTATATACATATATATTTTGGAGAATAATTTCTCGTCAGGCCGAAAGCGTAACGGCGTAGATTGGAACCGATCGAGTGATCAACTGCTGGTGATCCCTTTCCTATTTTGAAATATCTAATCCGGTTATGTATAGTATTGTCTTTATATACATCTATACATATAATGCATAATGTTGATATTACTATTATTATTGTTGTTGTTTCATTACAAACAAACAAAAAAAATATTCTTTTTCGTCACGCCGGGCGCAAAGTTCGATTTTGCGCCTGCTTTGCGTCCACGAAATTCAACTTTCCTCACGTTGTATCAAATAACAAGGTTCGATACACGTGCGAAAGATGATTCTCGACTCGTGTGATTGTCAAAAAAAACTTTACACTCGTCCGAGAATTAACACTTTCGCATTTGTATCGAAATGTACTATTCTCAACCATGTGCAGCGTTAATGTAACGGGAATTTTAAAGGCGTCATACCTACCTCATATTATTAATAAGTATACATCTATATCTACATTATACGACTGACTTTGTGAGAAACGGACGGCTTAAGAATGAATAAAGATACCAAACAAGGCTTATTAAGTTAACTATATAGTATATATATATATATACATATATACATATATATATATACGTTATCTCGGAATAATATTTACCGTGATAATTATTAAATCGTGTATATCTATATATTTATATTCATGTTGTATGTATGTGTAGTAGATAAAAATTTACGCTCTTGACGCAGCGTCTGCAGTTCAATTCATACATAAAATACTTATATACATTATTATTATACACCAAGCTAGAAGTAGGTATATGTATAGGTATACATATACATGCATAATGGTAGTTATAGCTGTATATAGTTACCAATATGGCATGTCATCATTTTCTTTATGAAATTTAAACTCCGAATATATATATATACACACACACACACATTTAGTTAAAAATTTATAAACCGATAATTTAAATTATAATTTATAAATAGAGAAAGATAGATGAATATAACAGCTGTAAATAAATAGAGAAAGAGAAGAGAGAGGCGTCGTCGTTTTTGTCTTTGTGTCTTTGTCTTTCTGACCGTGATGATATTTCTGGTTGTATATAGGTATATTATTTTAACGCCTAGAAAGTTCTGCAGGCTCAGAGCTGCTGTATCTCAATATGCACGCGTATCAGCATTGGGAAATTTATTATAATGTCCGAACGGTATTATAACTAGTCGTATTTAGTTATATCGATGTATGTATATACTAAAGCCAACCGGTCGAGAAGATTTTTTTCTCTTCCTTTTTCGTTATTTTATTTTTATTTTTTCTCTTATTTTAATTCTTTAAGCGAACATATTTTACATGTGTGACCTGACGAAGTATTTATCTCCATTAACTAGCGAGATCAAATCTTTCCCCTACCCGGTAAAAATTAGACCCCAAATAAATTTTGTTTAATTGATTCTCAATTTTCTCGAAGTCTTGTAGCTGATTGTTGGTTTCATACATACATATATATCAGGTTTCATTATAGATATAGTTTTCTTCTTTGGTATAAAAATTATAGAAAAATATCTGAAACTTTACCGTCCTTAAATTTAAAAACCCTTTTATGGTCTGACTACTGTGTACCTCGGCACCTCGATCCCTAATCTCGCGGTGGTTTTGATCTTGAATCTTAATGGTATAGGGCAGAATTTTTGTTGAACGTTGTTTCGCCAAATACAGACATTGAAGGTCGCAATCTTCCGTCCGCGAACTCTAAGCTTCTAATATTATTTTCAAACATTCGACCATGAGCGATAAACGAGGTTTAAGGGGACATTAAAGACGCTCATCGCCTGAAAAACGCGGGGAGCCAAAACTCCTACATCACTTGATCAATCAGAATGAAACTTTTAGGATCGATGTTTCATCTTTACAGAAAGTGGAGCAATTTTTTACTTTTTCAAAATTTCGAAAAACAAAAATCGAAATTTTGAAAAATTCTCAAATTTTGAAAAAGTAAAAAATTGCTCCACTTTCTGCAAAGATGATACACTGATCCTCAAAATTTTATTCCGATCAGTCAAGCGATGTAGGAGTTTTGGCTCCCCGCGTTTTCAAGGCGATGAGCGTCTTTAATGGCCCCTTAAAAGGCCGGTTGGAGCTGTGGAATCGTTCTACGAACTCGAACCATGCAAGAATCATAGATGTTATACCTATATATCCACTTGTATTATACATAAGTAGGTATATGTGTCTAAACTATTACGTCACAAAGCGCCGTCGACACACATACATATATGTATTTATTATATAGGTATACATATACCTACATACGTGTATTCGTATATAATAATCGTTAAAAAATTCACAGAAAATTATTTAATCACAGGTTAACACGATCCTGACAATTGTTTCTAGTTCCGCTAATTACTTTCAGCTAATAATTAAGTAGTAGTAAAAAAAGAAAAAACGAAAAAAATAATCGAAAAATTTTACAAAATAAAAAACATTCATATCTGATAAGAAAAGTTTTGAAATGGCGAATCGCAAAGACTGTAGTTACCTATACCTATAATACGTAATCATTGTTAAAACGGTTAAAACACACCCGCACCTAATTTATTAGAGTCGATAATCATTCGGTAAATTCTATTTAAAATTCGTTACTTTATCTATGATAATAAAAAAAGGTGAAAAAAATCAAAATAAAAAAAAAAAAAGGATAAAGAGGGAGGGAGAGAATAGGATAGAAATAAAGAATACGAGAAGAATGTTGAAACTAGAATTATTATTATTATTATTATTATTATTTTTTTTTCTGTTTTTCGGAGTATAAGAACCGATCCTTAATCTAATCCAATTTCTATTCTACGCGTATACATATATTCTTGTATATATAAATATATGTATATAGGTATGTACTATAGTGTATGTGATGTTGTATCCGCGGTTTTAAATCGCGGGATTTAAATCGCCTATTCCTAGAACGAAGCGTGTATACACCTATCTATATACTTACGCATATTATTATACATATATGTATGTATTCGTGTAATTCATGTGGATACCTTACGTACAAAAGTTTTGTCAGCGAAAAGGAGGAAAGAGCGTAGGTAGGCCCGTAATGTGGGTGCTCAACGACGACTTGGTTAGATCCGAGATAGCGGTGAGCTAAGGCTAAGCTTCGAGGCCGCCGATACTGTTGCTGCTGCTGCTACTACTACTACTACTGCTGCTGCTGCTGTTGCTGCTGCTGCTGCTGCTGCTGCTGCTGCTGATGTTGAGGCTAGCTACGGATTCCGACGGAGTCGCGCTTTCGCTCTAACTCCTCCGCGAGATATATCCAAAGTTTACCACAAGAAATTGCTGCGTGAATCGATGAACAATCTGACGCTAAGACTATATGTATATGAAATTCGCGTATTCTTGCGTATATCTATATATGTGTATTATTACCTATACTACATTATATATCTATGTATAATATAGATTATACCTACATATACATGAATGAATTTTTGTTAATTTTCTAGATTCTCAATGATTTTTTATTATCATCAATTCGAATTGCAATTTTATCTCTTTTTCTCACTCTATCAATTTCTGGTAAACATGATTGATTCGTTATTGAGTGTATCCAGTGAGATCATATCATGAAATAAACAGACGTATGTATGTAACAGCAGCAGTAGCAGCGGCAGTTGCATGAGGTAATTGTGAGAGTATAAAATTTATCAATTCGAATAAAAATTTCGAAAGATATATATGGCGTATGTAAAGAAAAATTTCTTAATTTCTTAATTAGTTAAATTGTCGAGCAGTTGTGAATGGGCGGTGAGATCTGCAGATCGTTCGATGAGGATGTGCAGATTTTTGTTTTACAATTTTTATTCCTCGCAGAGTTTAAGGTGGATGTAGGTATATACATATGGGGAAATTCACAAAATAAAGAGAGGTCAAAGATGATGGTATTTGGGATTTGTCTAAAATATTTTTTTTTTCTGTGTATTTCCGTGTATCATACAGATCTCTATGAGGAATCTCTTTTTATCTTCATTCAGTCTGGGCAGCCCATCAAAGTTTCTCATAAAATGACATTTAGGGTAAATTTTCGACCAGAAGGAATCGGAATTCGTGGGAAAGTCAACCAATATAAAATGATAGTTTTTCGACCTAGTTTCGGGAAAAAAATACGGCAAAATCGCAGAATTATGTGGGAAGAAAATAACCACTATATATTCGCTTCCTAAAAATACGCCATTTTCGATTTTCAAAATTCAAATATATAAAGATTTCTCAATTGATTATGCACCTCTTGAACCTAATCTGAGCATGGAACGGGCTGATATTCGATCTTTATTGTATGATTTTCGTTCAGATTTAGTGATTTTTCGTTAGTTTTTTTCGTATAATTCAGCTGAAAACAAATAAAAAAGAGACTTTATTAAGTTTGTACAACAATTTTGTTGGAACTTAACAACAGTTCTGCTCAAACCTAATGAAGTCTCTTTCTTATTTATTTTCAGTTAAATTATAAGAATACACCACCGAAAAATCACTAGGCCTGAACGAAAATCAAGCGTCATCATTTGAGAAATTTTTATATATTTGAATTTTAAAAATCAAACAGGGCGTATTTTCGGGAGGTGGAAGTGTGATCGTTATTTTCATCGCACGTGATTCTGCGATATTGCCGTATTTTTTTCCCGAAAGTAGGTCGAAATACTAGCATCTTATGTTCTTTGATTTTTCCATAAATTGCCGTTTCTTCTAGTCGAAAATTTGCCCTAATGTCATTTTATAAGAAACTTTGATGGGCTGCCCAGACTGAATGAAAATAAAAATCTAAGAATTCTCATAGGGATCTGTTTGATATACAGAAATATGCAGGAAAAAATATATTTTAAACAAATGGCAAATACTGTCGTCTATGACCTCTCGTTGTTTAGTGAACTTCCCCATATATATACATACTATATATATATATACTATATATAGTGTGGGTCTTTTTTTCTTTCTCTTTTTATTTTTCTTATTTCTATTTTTTTTTTATTTGTTTTTTTTTCCGATTTCGTTAATAGTTAAGGATCAAGAGGCTTGTGTGCTAGTTGAAATTTTGAGAGTTAGCGTAAATCGACCTTAACGGGTGTACGAGACTGCCTCGATTTATCCTTCTTCGTTTTATCTCGCTCTAACCTTTGAGCCGCGTTGCCGTTAACTCTTCTTTAGTTCTAGGCTTGGCAACACTGCTCGACAGCCTGATTACGTGTCTCTGAGTAGCGAAGTGTACGAACTACTGTAGCACGTGTTCAAAAATTATTCTGAAATGAAAAAGTATAAATAAAAAGTCGTTGATAATAAAAAAGAAAATAAAAATAATATTATATACGAACTTATATTGTTAGAATTTTATTGAAAATTAATTAATGAAGAATTTTATAAAACGCGTGTTATAAAACTGGAAATATAGGTATATGTATTAGTACACGATGATTTGTTTGAAAATGTTAAATACTCGGTAGTCGTACATGTCCCTTACTAGCCGTTTCCAATGCACCGTTGCTAGTCGCTCTTTCTTGCGCTTTAATGCTGGAAGTCGCTACGCCTATTCTATGTATATGTATACAAAAACAATAATAATAATAATAACAATAGTAATAGTAGTATTAATGATAAATATAGTATATGCATGTGTGGACATATTTCTATATTAAAAGTTGAAGGCTTATTGAGAAAATTTGTTAATTTATTCATCATCTATAACGCGATTTGGAAGATGACAAATGTGGTTTTTTTATTCGTTATTTTTAGCCTCGAAATTTTAATAATAGGTTGTAAAATTTGTACATAGCGTTGCAGGTTTTTATTCATTTATTTTTTTCGGAAAATTCGTAAAGTAGGTATAGGTGTATATATAAGTATTTTGAAGAAATTTTTTTCACGCAAACAAAAATATGTTACAAATCCTTCAACACGTTTTTGGTGTATGAGAAAATGAAGGAAATAATAGTAATAATAATAATAATAATACCTAATTGCGATTCAGCTGTAACGCAAAATTTTTGTTGAACTCGTTCGACCGAGACTTTCGACTAACAATGTGAAAACTGAGGCATTTATCTCCGTGCTTATAATACATATATTGTTGTGTTGACGCTGTGTCATTTATATTCTTGTGTCTATTCATAGTTTCTGAGACAGGTGTGAGTCTAATTGTATGGAAAGTGAACTAATTTCCATTTTTCAATTTTTCATTTATTATATATATTATTCGTTTCTTGGAGAGAATTAGTGCGTTTGTGTGTACAATCGCATATGTATGTATATAAAAGTTTTTCGTATGTGCATGGGTTATAACGAGAAGAATTTCTCGTTCGTTCGTTCGTGGGGTACAGGTGTCTGTAAAATCGAGTACTATACCATACGTATTCTTGAATTATTATTCAATGGCTCTCGGGACTGTACGCGGGAACAAAGAAACACGTCGTCCGTTTCATTTGACTCACAACATCGATTGGTTGTTGTCCTGAATACGAAAAGTAAAGAGCGAGAGACGCGAGAGAAGGGAGAAGTAAGAAGTAAGAAGTAAGAAGTAAAAAGTAAGAGCTGCAGGCAAAGAGTGAGAAATACTAAATCTATAAATAAACAGAATAAAAAAATCGAGTTTCCGCGTTCCATTAGATAGAATTTTGTCTCACTAACCTCGCTCCGACTAATTTATCAAGATTTATTTTTCCCTAATTTTCTTATGGAATTAACCTCCGGATTAATTAGCTCAATTCTTCAAACTACACGATTTTCGAATACGTTATACAAAAGAGGAGAAAACTTTCGTATATACAAGATACTACATTTCCGAGTAAAGAGAATATGAGTGAGCTAGATGACTGGACATTTACGAGAAATAATGGCGGGAGCTTCAAGGACGCGACGATTTTTTCTGCCTAAAGCTTGAACGGCATTTTTATTACAGATATACACGCGTTCTTATTGTACACAAATCTTTGTGTTTTTGCGTATGTGTGTGTAGATATAAGAAAGTTAGGCATTAATCGCGTGCGTTTGGTTTAATTATATATATACACATATATATATATAAATATGTATAGTTGAATGTATGCACATGTCTGTTTAACATTTGTAGACTATACGATAATTTGAGATGTAGGTATACATATAGCGAGACGTGTATATGTATAGGTACCTATATACTTGGAATAACGTTCAGTTCTCCTTGAACTTATAGAAAGAGGAATATATAACGTGGTAGCCAGTAAAGTTTGAGAAACATAGTTTCGCAAGCTTAAAGGAAACGCACTAACCTACGATACGTGCGGCACTATTTTCTTTACTTTAGTTTCTTTTTTTTTTTGTTCTTTCCTAATGTGTATGTACATTTTATGCATCATTTATATATACCTATACTGCATATATCTATATGTATACATGCGGTAATGTCGGTTGATGCGATAAAACCGACTTATCGCTTTGCTACTGTCGAGATAAGGCGAAATGAAATATTTATGTCATTATCGAGCCGCTGACGATGAAAGTAAAAGTTAACTAATCGTCTTCTTCTTCTTCCTAGACAAATGGTATAATCTAAGGAACGTTGAATTTTTAGACATTGAAACGTGTATGAGATTGAGCGAAATTATTTGAAGGATTTTAAAAATTTTTTTTATGGACAAAAATTTTAACATTTTTCTATTTGCAGGAAAATAAAACGTTGAGTCATTACTGAAATTTTGTTGTATTTTTTGTTTTCCTTTTTTTTTTTTCTTATTAATCATAAGTAAAATTAGCTTCCCGTCAAAACTGGTTATTCACTCTCCGAAACTTCTTGAACCAAAATCTGGTCATTTCCGGGCCGTAATTCCAACCTACAATCAACAATTTGGTATTTAAAATACCTATTGAATTGTTTCTCATAACATTAACGTTCTGTCAAGCCAGAATTCGGATTGATATAAAAATCTGATAAATGAATAAATATAGAAATGAAATGATTCGCAAATCTCGGTAAAACACGAAGCATGGGAAAATTCTATGTGGGAGATATTTAGGTAACATACTCGCATGTATGTACATATTTATCTATAAGAAATATTTATTTATTTCATTATTATTATTATTATTATCTTTATTATTTTCTTCTTCTTCATCTTTACGAGATCGCGCATTGCGAATATATGTATGTATGTACATGGTAATGGATATAAACAAACGTTTTAAAAATATGCGAATCGTAAAGTGAGGAGAATAATTAGACCTTGCTTACTGGCTTCTTGCCTCGTCCCTAATTTCCGAGTCTTAATTACGAGAATAATTTCCTAACTTTGGAGGATGAGGTATAGGTAAGTTACTCATTAAAGTATTACGACTCGGGGTAAAAAAAAAAAAAAAAAATGAGGAAAGTCAGAAAAAAAAAAACTTTCACTTTTCCTGGGATTTCAAGCAAAGTGGAAGGAGGGGGAAAAAAGTTTACGCGTCAAAACTTGCGAGCGTTCCTATACGTCATCTCTACTAGGTTCAGGTACCAAGACTTTTCATCGTCGGAATTATATATATCTTTTTTTAAAACGATAATCTGTGAAGGAAATCTAAATATCTTGCAGTTTTTTTTTTTTTTTTTATTTGGTTCTCGCATAAATTGTTTGAATGAAAATTTTGAAGAACAAAATAAAAAATTACATTCGAGTATCTATATGCATCCATCTTCAGAGTGACTTTTTTTTTCTTCATCTTCCAACTCTAAATTCATATTGAAAATATTCGTCACGTTATTTAAGGATCTAACGCTACGTCACCGAAGTTCATTGCTCTTATGTCATGTAATTATAAATTAACTTTTGCAGTACAATATTGTGAAATATATATAGGTATGTACAGTATAATTATCTATAATTATACAGCTATAGGTAGGTACCTACCATCGTCAGACGTACGAAGTGGGTACCTATACCTATAATACTCGCGCGTATGTGTAGATATGATGTATTGATATGATAAATTTCCGGTAATGCATTAAACAGAACATCACGTACGGCTATATTTAGTCGTTTTAACTTCTTTGATAATATACTTTTCAAAAATGAAAAAATAGAATTTTTTTTTACTCTTTATACCTATTAAAGTACGTCACACTTATTACCGTCGGTGTGAAATGAAAATTATTATAACTCTCCATATGACTTATATATATATGCTATTATAGTTCAATAACCTATGTATAGTAAATGCGTTACGAATTTGATGATAATAATAATGATAATAATGATAATGATAATAATAATAATAATAATAATAATAATAATAATAATAATAATAATAATACTAATAATAATATTAACTAAAATGATAATAATTCGCTTATATAATATATACCAAGATTGGGAGAAGTAATTCAAAAAAATTCCTTCGGTTTTTAATTTTGTTTTGTTCCAAATTATAATTTTACTGTTTTACTAACCTTGTTTACGACTGGGTGTACCTATGGTACTACCTACCTACCTACCTACCTACCTACCTACCTACCTACCTACCTACCTACCTACCTACCTACCTACATGCATCAGTCACCGTTCGTAGAACTTTGATTGAGGTCAGCGTCATTCGTTAGAATACTATTGTTTGCACCAAACGAAATAGCAATATATATATATGTGTGTGTGTGTGTGTGTGTGTGTGTATGTGTGTATTATATGAGTGTAGGTACTTGAAATATCCTGTACAATATATTATAAGTATAATACGTATATACCTATCTACCCAGGTAAATTTGTACACACTTAGGTATCTGTGTATACACGTATCTATATTGGTATAGGTGTGACGCGCGTCTACGTAGGTATTGTTCAAAACAAAAGTGTGCTTATACCATGTTCGATCCCCGGTATAGGATACCTACATCTTGTGTTCAAAGATACGTCAAAGTTCTCAAGTTTCCCGCAATCGCGTCACTACGACCCCTGAGAAAAATTTTTGTTTTTTAAATTCTGCTTTTGTTATGTATTAATAAATGTATACAGTTATATTGTAGTTTACGAAAGATCTTATACTTACCTATTATAGAGACTGCGGGAATTCATGCTATTTTATTTATCTATTTATTTTTGTAACTAAATTCTAAAATCATGTAACCGAAAAAATACAAACAAAAAAAATCACTATCGCGATATCAATTTTCATTTTTTTTTTTTTTTTGAATAGGAAAAATCAAACATTCGTGTAAGTTAGAAATATTACCTACATTCCAAGACGGGAATCTGAGTTCGTTTTAAAGTTGGTGGAATATCCACAAACTGCAATCGTATATTAGGTATAATATTTAGTTTTCCTGTGTATAGACGTACATATATATGGTACGGATATAATTTCATAACAATTAATTTTTGCGAAAATTTACATATAAACATATAGATAATATGCGCGTGGGAGAATATAATCATGGCATCGACAGATAGATAGACAGACAGATAGACAAGTAATCTTAACGTTCTTGAACTGCCACACAACATGCGCGTATATGTATATGTATATGTATACCATATGATGTACAATGTTGTATAGAATTGCGTATACTCACACTGCACCTATCCATTGGGAGTTTAGTATACCTGTATATATATAAATACACACACACACACACACACACACGATATCGTGCGTATAGGAAGGCTGCGTGAGGCCGAGGGGCGCTGAGAAAGACGAAGGAGGGGGGGGGGGGGGGGGGGGGGGGGGTAGGGATGGCAGTGGCGGCGTCGGTCAGTGACCGTTACGTCATCAGCTGCCCCATCAGTCCACGAGAGGCAAGGCGCGCGGGCCAATCCCGTATAGACATACCTATATACCTATAGCGACATTGCATTACCTATACGGAACACCGACTATCGCACTGCTTGCTTGCTGCAGGTATAACTTTATTGATACTTTGAACAGTGGCGACGATGTATTATTCGTTTAACAATGTTATATACTAATTCATAAATAAAACAAAAGTATATCATGTATATAGGTATATCTCACAGGTATATCTGGTATTTATAATGCAGATATTGGTTGATCATAAAATGAAATTCGTGAACATACAATGAACAGTATACGAAACTGTATATGAAATTGTAATTAATTGAATACTGCAGTATTCAATAAATTAGTTAGAAGCACTGAAAATTATAATCACATTATTATACAGGTATGTGTATACATATACATATACCTATATCTATATATATATATATCTATATATATATATGCGAATATTGAAATAATGGGCATCGAATATCCTATACAGAAATCGAATGTGTGTGTATATGTATTTACAGGTATATAAGGTTAACTGTAATCCGAGTATTTGTCAGTGGAAAAGTCACTCCGCTTGCGTCCGTCCGACACCGGTTTGGTTCGGCTTTTTTGTTCCATCTATCCATCAGTCGAGTCAAAGCTGCTAAAAAGACGACGCGACGTTAAAGTGACCCGTATATAGGAGGATGGGATACTCGACGTATAAACTGCGCAGCTAAATACAACAGCATCTGTATTTTGTTCTATAAATCGTGACGCAGATACATGTATAATTATCTATATACGTATACTTTCGATTTTAACAACTTTAGGTATAATTTAATTTTTTTTGTTCCCATTTTTTTTTTTTTGTCGAATACCGATCATGATCGTATATAAAGGGAATTGAAATTATAAACGTATATAGTCACACCACCCCCTTCGTTCATACAAAATATATGCACGAGCACGATAATAAACTTGAGCCTTTGATATGTTAGTTGACGTTTTAACGTCGCGAAACAATGCGTAGTCAAACATCGTCCGTTTTACTTAACATTTAATAGACCCTTTGGGCGAGAATAGGGGTAAAGGGCGAGCGAAATTCACTGACGACCCAAAGAGACGCGCGGAAATCCGGAATTTTGCTAGACTGATTTTTGAAGGAACGTAGGACATTCCATTACCTCTATTTATGTATATCTATTTAATTCATTACGTAGTACGTATACGTATGTACGTACGAGTACACACACACACACACACATTTACCAGCGTATACTCATCTATGCAGTCTATAGGTATACGGCGAGCGTTTATAACGCCATCATTTCAGGTGGATTATATCCGCCCTAAGCGAACCTGCGCAACGTGTGCGGAGAAGGGCGAAGGGCAAAGGGGTATAAGGGGGAGGGGTGTTTCCGGCAGACGGTTGTAGGCCGTTGTTATTTTCGATAATCACGTTCGTGATGGGAGTCCTTCGTCTGCCCGTCGGCTGGCAAACGACTCCGTAGATCGTTGGAGCAGAAAATGACCAAAAATCACGGCAGCTCCGTTCATAAATGTTGTTCATATAGTGTTCGTATACATATATACATATATACATATATAAATAAATAAATATATATATATATATA
Source organism: Macrophya annulata (assembly GCA_963924015.1). Taxonomy (NCBI): domain Eukaryota; kingdom Metazoa; phylum Arthropoda; class Insecta; order Hymenoptera; family Tenthredinidae; genus Macrophya; species Macrophya annulata. The sequence goes on along the minus strand of OZ001259.1, from coordinate 11,222,468 downwards.
TATATATATATATATATATATATATATATATATATATATATATATATATATATATATATATATATATATATATATATATATATATATATATATATATATATATATATATATATATATGTGTGTGTGTGTGTGTATATATATATGTGTATATACATATGTATATGTCAAGGAGATTATAATGATAATGATCTGTGTTTTTTATCTTAACAGTATTTGTGATCCATTACACTTAATGTATTGGTTTCATAGTTAGAAATCATGAGTAAATAAATTGAGAAAAATAATCCGTTTTGACTAATAATGCCTACCTAATATGGTTTCAATTTTAATGAAAGACCGAATTAATGTCAAATCAGACAGGCAGTTACGCTCAAAGTCATGGATTTGGTCGCCTATAAGATGTGTTGTTTTTTGAAAAAAATCAAGACATTAGTATTTGATCGATTTGGGGAAAAAAAAAAACATTTTAGCGAAGCTACAAAATTTTTAATCTTTAAAAGCCATAAACGATCAATGCCAGGAAAGTTTGATACTTATTGGTATACAATTAACAATTAAAAGCACATTGTAGATCATAGAAATACTGTAAGGGATTTTCATTCGGCTCACTCACCCTATTTTCCCCCCACTTTATTTTCCCTTGCTCTCCCCTACCAGCGTTGCTAACGAATTGAGTTCTTACTAGACGTAATGGTGAGATACGGTTTTACAAGATTTTTCGCCAGTTGCGTTCATACCAGCGCAACTTGCCAACTAGACGGAGCAGCGAAATACGTTCATACTAGCCGGATTCACGAAATATGTTCTTACTAGCGCATGTCCGAGATAGGTCGTTACTAGTGCGCTTCGCGAGTTACGTTCTTATTTTTAGGAGCGTTCGATATATGTATATGTATATATATACATATACACTACCGCAGACAGGTGAATAACAAGGTTCGTATGTTACCGCGGTTATCGATGAAAAAGAAACAACCAGCTATTTGAAATACGAGAAAGTTACTGATAATCTCTCGATAATTTGAGTATAACTTGTGAGGTCCTTTTTTTTGCTCTATGAAATCAGGGCACATTACGCGTGGTCTAAATCATTTTTTTTTTCACCTATTACATAGAGAGAGAAAAAAGGAGAGAATTGACGAATTGAAGGAAAGTGTTCTGTATAACTACAGGAATTGGATCAATTAATTATTTAAACTTCTATATCCACTATACGTATCGTATTTGCATAACAGTATTCATTAGTTTTTGACGTACAAATATACATGTATAAGGAATGGATGAAGAATTAGGTGTAATGCATGGAAATTCTTTATCTTTTTATTATGTCTGGACCGAGAGTATAACCATGTAACGATCAGAAAATATCGCGTAACTTGGAAGGTTGGGAAAAACACTGGATTATTATTATTATTATTTTATTTTTAAATACCCACTGGATTTAATTAAGTATTTTTGGGTTTAATTGTCTTGTTTCACAGATTCTAAACGTTTAATGAAGTTTTCAACACTCTGGTTCGTGTTCAGTCTTTCCATGTAGTGGTACCTACCTGTTTCAGTTAGAGTTTTGAGAAATAACTTTCGGTATAAATCAATTGCGTCCGTTTTGCCAACAGCGAGATATACGAGTTGAAATTACTTATCATATCCAAAAGAATTTCAAGAACTAATGAAATAGTCTTTTTGTGATTTGTTTTTTGGTTATTCTTTTTCACGTTGGGAATAATAATAATTCTCGAAAGTTGCTTCTGTGCTCTGCAAAGTCCTACAAAAATACATATATGTATAAATAAATAAATAAATAAATAAAAATTTTTAAAAACATGTAGAAATATGGTTTCTCTTTTATATATCGCGAACTAAAAACGGTATAAAAAACATGAAATAATATATTGGCAAATGGATGGTAGGTTTCGATGTACGGAATGAAGTATAGGTACGTCTGCACCACGTTGACCGAGTTTCATTCGTTTCGCAAAACTACGGACTCTACGGTCTACGGGCCTACGGTCTATGGTTTGCACCAGCTGTCTGTAACAACGTCGGTATAATAACTTCGAACTGTACCTACCAATACTAGTAGAGTTCGTGGTAGTCTCTTCTTCTCGTTCGTCTGGGACTCCGGTCGACGAAACGGCAGTACGTACCCTACTTGAACCACCAACTATACGTATATCTAATATGTATACAATCGCAAGGTTTCTATAATAGTAGATACATACATAAACGTAGGATATACAGATGATCCTGCACAGCAGCAGCAACAGCAACAGCGAGCGGCAGTAGCATTATAGAATGTATTTGGAGAGAAGAGGCGTCACGGTTTATACATGCATATACGTATACATATGTGCACACACACACACACACACACATATATATATATATATATATATATATATATATATATATATATGTATATGTATATGTATACGTAAACACGCGGTCTCTTACCATGCATACGATTACCATTTATATATACCCCGGTGCAGAATATTTATAATTATTTTTATTAGTACATTGATCGCTGTCTATACGGTATTGAAATAATAACAATCGTATATCTTGTATTACATTTAAATAGTAGGCTGTAGGTATATTATATATTATTTCGATTGCACGACGCGTCGGGATATCCTGGTACTAGTTAACTAACGAGTCTTTATAGTGAATTACACATTTACATTTATTATATACCTATAATATATATATATATATATATATATATATATATATATATTTTTTTTTTTTTTTTTTTCTCTTATGAAACGATGTAGGGGAATAGAAATAATGTGATTCTATATATGAATATGCGGCCAAGTGCAGGAAAACCTCGATATGTTGGTTAGGGAATTTCAAATCTTAAATCTTGTAGAAATATATATCTCTTCTGTACCTTTAATGAATTCTTCAAAATGACAAATAGTTTGTTTCTATTCTGCAAAAAATCATATGCCTATACTATAATAGAAATACTATTTTACGAATTACTATATTATAAGTGTAATCGTTCTCCAAATCTATACCAATCTTATACAGCAATCGTTTCTATACAATTTTTGCTCCTCACTTTTCTCCACGTTTGAGCGTAACGTATTTATATGTAATTTATACTTCAAGCGCTTTGATTCGTACAGCGTTGTTTCTTCGCTTGAGCCATATAGAACGGAAAATCATGAAAATCAGGATTCTATATGTCAGCACCTTAAGAATCTATCACGCCAACTGTACTAACATCTTTGATTATAAGTAGAAAGAAAATTCAAATTAAATAATCGAGGTAGTCTCTGTCTTTTTTAAATAACTACCACTTTAGGGACTAAACTCGCGAGTGGAAAAAACAAAAATGATTGTTAAAAAAAAAAGTGAAAACAAAAAAAGGACGGTCCGACCAATGTACCGAAAATAAAAAGATTATTAAAAACATTCCACGGGTGATCGGCATCTTCCGTCAGAAAAGTGTAGTTCTGTTATTAAAGACGGAGGTAAAAATGTGAAAAGATAATCAAAAAGAGAGATCCCAAAGTTCGGTGAATTGCGAGAGGCGAGAGCGCCGGAAAGCGTCAAAGTCACACCGTGATGGGGCGGGCGTCCATCTGGCGTCTGCGGTCTGTCGCGCATCTACGGTTACTTCTCTACGGAGTTTGCGCTTTGCCCGGTATCCCCACTACCCAACTACTATCGCATTTGACCCCTCGATTTTCATTTCCATTTCCCTTCCCTTTTCCCCTACTTCGCGTCGTTCCCTTGGGTTTAACAACTGAGCTGCTGCTGCTGTTGTTGTTGCTGTTGCTGTTGCTGCGGCTGCTGCTGCTGCACCTGCGCCGAGAATCGGGACGCAATCCAGTCTTCGAATGAATCTCCGCTACTACGCATGCGCGTAACAATACGACGCCATTTTGGATGCAGGTTTTAACCAATGAGAACTTCGGTCATCGTTAGAGATGTATTTTCATCGAAAGATTCCATTGGCTGTCGCCAGTTTAATCCCCCTCTTTTCTTCCATATTCCGCCTCTCCTCCTTATTCCCCTCACCCTCCCTTATCCCCTCTCTCTTTGATTCCTCGCTACCCACTTCCTATATGGGGAAGGGTTTTCTTCGTGTTTGGATTCAATTCTGACCGGTCGAAGCGGCCGCGTTGCGGATACCGGGTGTTCTTGGATATTTGGTACTCTCGCTTGTTATGTGTAGGTACATATACGAAAGTAGGAACCACCTGGAAATCCTCCCTCATTTTATCATATTCTCTCTCTCTCTCTCTCTCTCTCTCTCTCTCTCTCTCTCTCTCTCTCTCTCTCTCTCTCTCTCTCTCTCTCTCTCTCTCTCTCTCTCTCTCTCTCTCTCTCTCTCTCTCTCTCTCTCTCTCTTTCCTTTTTCTTAGTTTTTAACCTTTCCTTATCCCCCACTTTTTTCCCCTATCATCTCCCACTCCGATACTCTCTATACGGAGGGTTTTCTTCGCGCAGGGTTACCGGTCGCGTTTATATACCTACATACATACATACATACAACGGAACGCTGGTACTTCCGCTTTAAGATCTTCTTCCCCCTATCGGGTCCCATGACGGCATTCCCCTTGGACGGCCGTTTTGAGTTATTACTGTTTTCGAGAATTCGCTAAGAGATCTATTGCGCAAGGACGAATCTAGGCGACCCGGATTATTTCTAGGCTTGAAATTCTACCCAATACACCTCCTACGCATATACTTACCTATATATGTATATACACATATTTTGTATACATATACCTACATTTTGATGGAAAAATGATTAAACGGATAGAAACTCTATCCCCAACGTATATAATTCATACCTATACCTATAATCTTCCTACCTACCTACATGTATGCTAGCTTAAACTGGCGAGCTTCACTGCACTGCACTGTACTGCACTGCAGCGTTTGAACTTCAACGTTCTATATATAGTGTCTAGACGATCTTAATTTTACCGTTAGGTCGAGCAATCCACCTTATATATACCGAGATATATAGGGTATATTTTCATGGTTTATTATACGGATACCATACTCGGCTGAAATCTGGATATATATATACATATACATATACATATATATATATATATATATATATATATATATATATATATATATATATATATATATATATATATATATATATATATATATATATATATATATATATATATTTATTTATTTATTTATTTATTTATTTATATATAGTGTAAATTTTCGAAATAAGACTTCCTTGGGATTGTATAATAAAATATTTATATACACACATACCTACATAGGTATGAATTATACGAAACGTTTTCGCAATGCTTCCCGGACAATTCTCTCATTATTTTATATACTTGGATCTACAACGATAATCGTGTTTGTAATTAGAAAGGAGTCAGTTGCAATAGCTGCTGCACTCCATGGCAGTGATTTATAGCTATGCATTTTTAACCAAGGATTATTTCATCCCTTTACTAATATATTATACGTCAATTAAATAGCTAGTAGATAATAACATATCGTCGCGTTATAGAAATATGTTTATTTATCTTCTATTAGTTTTATACTTTCCAATTTTATACTGCATACTTAACCTGGTTAAATTAACGTGTATCAGTTCGATTCACCTGTTTCATAGAATTCAAAGGTAAAGTCAAAGTCAATAGTCATCGTCGAATGATTCATTAGAAACAACGTGATTGGTTTACTGACACGTTCAGTCGTTATTACGTGGGCGAGGGGTTTGACCACCAAAAAAAGTTCCGTTTGATTTCACCTTTACGACGAATTATGTGTCTTTAAGCGTCACATTAACGCTTTAATGTGTCTATATGGATTATGCATAATATTACGTTATTTCTCATAACTGTAGAAGTTATGATGTCGCGAATATGCGATTGGTTTTATAGAGCTACATACCTATATATTCTGTGTGATTTCTCGTTACCGGGTACGAAAGGTATATCAAAGTTGATTATAACGCCCGTATACTATATGCATCATGCATATACATGTGAAAAGATATATATTTTTAGAACAATATATGCAGGTTTTTTATCTTACGATACAAACAGCTAGTAGATGCGGTATTACATACGTACTGTGCAAGTTAATATTATACATGTGCATACATATGTATACATAAAATATAGGTACACCAATTTACCTGTAATTGACGTATATTATACATTGAAAGATATATTATAGCTGCAGCACGAAAACGTGATAATTTAATTATAATATTGTAATTAAGTGGGTAGGTAAGGTGCAAAATGTAAATGTGGATAATACTTATTGGCGTTATCACGCGCCCTTAACATATATACATGTATGTATATATATATATATATATATATATATATATATATATATATATATATATATATATATATATGTATGTATGTATGTATGTATGTATGTATGTATGTATGTATGTATGTATGTATGTATGTATGTATGTATGTATGTATGTATGTATGTATGTATGTATGTATGTATGTATGTATGTATGTATGTATGTATGTATGTATGTATGTATGTATGTATGGATGTATGGGGCATTCCATGCCAAATTTACCTATGAAATGAGTTTGCATCTGCGATTTCGCTGAAATTGTGATATGTTTCAGTACCCATTTAAAGATACTTCCCTGATTTGTTCAATTTTTTTTGGCTGATAGTTTCTGAGATATCGAATTATCAAAAATTTGACAATTTTTTTTTTCTATTGTCCGTAACTTTTTGGAAAATTGATCGATTTGGAATTTTTTTCGTTAAATTATTCGCCTTTAAACGTAGTTTCTGAAAAAAAATTTTTAAAATTCGTTGCTAGAGTTGACACAATGTTTTGTTCAATTTTACATTAAAATCGCGTTTTTAAGGATGTGTGGGTCCTTCGATTTTTTTGAAAAAAATTCTCAAAAAAACTTGACTTAATTTGAAAATTTTAGAGCCCCATCCCTTCGTGGGCCAACAATATTTACTATTTATTCCGACTTTTAAAATTTTTGAAAATTTGGTATGCGAAGTGATAATATTTTTTTCATCAACCTAAGTTCAAAAATGCAGTAATTTTCGATTTATAATCATTCTTCTGATAAAGATTTGACATTTTGTTTATCAATTATATAACGATTTGATTGCATTCTACATTTTTAAGTTTGCTCAACTACGACACTGCTAAATTACGGCTAGTACGACAACTCAAAACTACAAGTGAAATCACCTTTAATGATAAAAATATCCTATAGACCCTTTTTTTCAAAACATTATATTATCCAGTGAACGTATTCAGCAATTGGGGATCCCCATGGGTCACTTCCACGAAAAGACCCTGTATATCAGATGGATCATAATGACAATGGCGCCATCAAGCAGCTGCTCGTGAAATTAGATTAGCAAACTTAAAAATGTAAAATCCAATCAAATCATTATTATCGTTAATCAAAATATCAAATATTTATCAGGAGAATTTTGAGAAATCGAAAATTACTGCATTGTTAAACGTAGGTTAATGAAAAAAGGATTATAATTTCGCCATGCCAAAATTTCAAAAAATTTCAAAAATTCGAAAAAAAGTAGTTACAATAGTTGGCCCACGATGAGACCGAACTCTAAAATTTTCAAATTAAGTCACGTTTTTTTGAGAATTTTTTGAAGAAAATCGAAGGACCCTCTCACACATCCTTAAAACGCGATTCCGATACAAAATTAAATAAAACATCACAAGTCTAGCAAAGAATTTTTTTTGTTTTTTTCAAAAACTACGTTTAGAAACGAAGATTTTAAAAAATAAATTCCAAATCGATTAATTTTCGATTGATTAATTAAATATATATATATATATATATATATATATATATATATATATATATATATATATATATATATATATTTTGCTCATTAACTTTTTCGTTATATTATCGCGTGGGTACAATGAATTTCTTTAAATTGGTAAAGCCTGCGACGGTTCTCGCATCGGGCTTTAAAAATCGATGAAACAGTAAGGCAGGTAGGTATATACATATATGATATATAAAAATATGGCGAGTCATATTTCCTGTTAGATTATAATAGGTTATTATAGTTATATATGAAAATGTCCGCGTCGGAGGCATCAATTTAAATACTATATCTCTCGAACATCTCGGGATTATAAATTTAAACCTAAATTGTATAGATATATACCTCTATACATAGATCCTTGCCGAAAAGCTCCGGGTCGATCGTATATATTCATATACCGGACGTATATTAATCTGTATTTATAATGAATATATGTATGCTATAGGTAATACAGATAGTTTGCGTTTATTTAGGTAGACGAATGTATGTATGTATGAACATGTACGTGCATACTTCCCTTGTATACTTGTTATTGTTGGATATGGATTCCCTATTTTCTAGAGCAACGGTCTCTCGCCGCAAAATGCGAAATAGAGACAGACAGGTGAACGTACCTGAATTAACCTCCGCTCCTTCTCTATATACATAAATAAATATATACATGCATACATACATACATACATACATACGTACCTACATACGTACGTACGTGCTATCGAGGTTTAATAATAAATCCTCTTTATATACACGTCTATTCGAATCGCGACTCGCTAAATCTACCTCGCGCCGTAGTTCAGGCTCATTTGAACGTTCTTGTTTGTGCGGCACCTCACTCGGTTGTTGCGTTTCTTCCGCAGTTACAATCCTTTTTTTCTTTTCTAATGCAGGCTCATTGGGTCAGGTCATATTACAAAATGGATTTACTTCGTTTTCCTGCTATTCTGATGTTCATCGTAGTCGTTTTTAGAATCGATTTAATATCAGATGACTCTGCTAGTGTTAATCACTATAATTATAAGACGTGACCTCGTGGTAGTTTATAGTTGTTTGTGTGTATGCATATATATATATATATATATATATATATATATATATATATATATATATATATATATATATATATATATATATATATATATATATATATATATATATATATATGTATATGTATATGTATATGTATATGTATATGTATGTATGAGTTTATATGACGATTATATGTATAGTTTCCCTTTGCATGTTCTCCGCGATACGTGAACGATTGAAAGTTCCGTTAGTCCGTGACCTTCGGAGGTGACCAATCAACGGAAACTGTTCAGAGGCCACAACGTATTTATGAACCGCGATTTTAACCTATCTCTTCGATATTTATACCTATACACCCATTGAAAATCTAAGTTAATCGATGTTATCTAACAATATTATAGTAGATTCAATATCTAACTTATATATACGTATACGTAGATGAACTTTTGCTCCAATTGCGAGTAATCAAACAATTTACAAGTTTTCAACCCCAGCTTAATTTTAGCTTCGTAAATTGGTGGGCTAATTGTAATTCGCTTATAACTTTCGAATTAAAATCAATTATGTCTCACTGATGATGTCTCATTGTGTGAGTAAAACATCAAGAGCAAATAGATATGTAGACATTGAGACACAGCTGTATTTATATTCGTAGTACACTGAGTCTTAATGAGCACTTTCACGGAAAAAAAAATGAATTTCGTGGGAGCGAGAATCTGCACTAAGTTTGAAATTTTTGTTTGAAATCTTTTATGTAACAACGTACTATGTGTAGGAGAAAAAAAGAATGTTTAATCCCCGCAACCCCTGACTTAATAATAACTCGTTACAAATAGTTGACTTTTTTTTTTTTTTTTTTACAAAATATCTTCTTTTACAATGGTTACCACATTTTATTTCACCCTACTTCATTACACATACATATATCGTATAGTTTTATAGTTTAAAGATACAGAGCTACTGACGTCAAACGAATGGGAGAATTATATATCTAGTTTAGCAAGTGACTCCAATTTTTCTTACTTTTTGTCACTTTTTAAATTGAGGTCACTTCGGACACTTGTTTTTTTGTCTGTTGAACTGTAATCTGGTCGCGTGCTTTAAAGCTCTACAGTCGTATTATACCGCTGTATCGTTGAATTTACATTGAAATTGACTAGTCTGATTAATAAGACGAAGATTCATTAATATTAAGCATAAGTTATTACTTAAGTTAGTGGAATAATCACTCGACAAATATATACATACACGTATCACTCGATTTGTTTTATAATTATCTTATACCGACATCGTCTAATTATATACCTTTTGTTGTTTTATCAATACATAGACATACACGTTTATCTGAAGATAACATCTTATTACCTCGTCATTAATGTCCTTTCATATTTTATGAACAAAACATTAGGGTAGATTAATATTTTACGGAAACTGATTGTTCGTAGAACAGAGCCGTTGTGTGATTCACATACAATTTGTCATGAGTAATCAATTTAAATTGAAATTTAATTTTTTCGTTCATATTATTATACCTGTAGATAACAAACAGTAATTAATTATTTATTTTATTTATTTTTTCTTTTTTTTCTTTCTACGCATTCAGATCCACGCAGGATTATATCAGCATTAAAAGCAGCAGTCCGGTTTCGCCTAGAGCCGGAGGTTCCTACGTCGGACCTGGAGGACCACCAGGCGGAGGCGGGGGCGCGGTTGGTCCACCAGGTAGCGGAGGCGGCGGAGGTAACCCTGGTGGTGGCTACGTTGCTGTACCCGGGAGTCTTCGCTACGTTCACCCTTATCCTCCACCACCGTCGACGCCCGTCAATCAGACACCCCCACCCCCACCACAGTCGGGGGCAGCGGCCGCTGCTGCCTACACCAGGGATGCCTACAGAAATGCAGCATCTAGTGTGAGTGACCGTTTACACCCCAATGCTTCTACATGTATAGTTTATGAGGGAGTTTGGTACCACAATTTCAGTTTATTTATTTATTTTTTGTTCCAAATATGATCGGGGAAAAATAACATTTCAAAAATTGGATGAAAATACATATGGATCTTACATTTGAAAATTTGTCTGCTTCGAACTATAGAAATTCAGAACTTTACAGAGGTTTTTGTGTCAGTAAAAACTGATGGGGTTAAAAAAAATTACAGACTAGTAATTCATCGAAATAATTGTTTTTATTATACAAATACAATATATCTACGATTGGTAGATATTTGAAATATATTTACATATACATATACATTAAGGCGGAGCGAAAATGAACTTTTTCTAAAATTCCAATGGCCTTTATGCGGAAAAGACGCATTTTACTGTAAGAAGTAACTGTGTAAGAGATGGATGGTCCAGCGAGACATTTTGAGGTATCGAGACGCGATTGAAATTCAAAAAATGCGTTTTTGGTGGGTATTACTCAAGTATTCGAAAATTTTCAACAAAATGCAATTGTTATCTTATTTCCACCCAAAATATCCTCAGATTGTACAAATATTCCCGGCTGCGTGTCGAGCTCCACCCCATAATTCCCTTTCTGTTTGCATGGTAATTATATACTATTCAACAAATCTGAAAATTAATCTGGTTCTGGGATCGGGACTAACGTTTCCAGAGGAAATATTTCGTCTGATCACGAATTTGAAGTTTGAAACATTCCATCGTATAAAATTTTTGAACAAATCGCAGTCGAAAATTGGATAATAAAATGATTTTCGTGATTTTTGAGAGTACGCAGTACTGACCAGCAGTCTGATTCAGAAATTTGAATACACGTTTCCGAAGAGAATTTTTCCGCTGATAACGAATATCCAGTCCAACAAATTTTATCACTACAAGTTTTTCAGAAAATCGCAAATTAATCTCGAACTATTTTTCCGCCTTGACTTCGAGTATTATGGTGTGGAGCTCGACACGCAGCCGGGGATATTTCTATAGTCTGAGGATGTTTTGGGTGGAAATAAGATAGAAAATTGTATTTTGACGAAACTTTACGAATACTTGAGTAATACCCACCAAAAACGCATTATTTGAATTTCAATCGCGTCTCGGCACCTCAAAATGTTGTGCTAGACCATCCATCTTTTACATAGTGTCTTCTGACAGCAAAATGCGTCTTTTGTGCATATAGGCCATTGCGATTTTGGAAAAAAATTCATTTTCGCTCTGCCCTAATATTATATACATATATATATATATATATATATATATATATATATATATATATATATATATATATATATATATATATATATATATATATATATATATATATATATATATATTTATAAAATATATTTAAAAAAATAAATTATATATATATATATATATAATTTATTTTTTTAAATATTTTTATCTTGTTTAATTTACTGCCGCTGCTTATTCATTACTCCGAACGATCTTATCGCTCACTTACACTCCCATATACCCGCGTGACAATTTAGTACACGATATTTTTTGTCTTGCCTTTTAATTTACGGGTTAAAGTTTGATAAAATTCAATATACGTCTTATTGTTTTGGCTTATGTGTATCTCACGTGTTACTGGCCTTGGAGGTCGTAGGAGATTTGATACCAGCGATACGTTAATTAGGTGGTATTAGTTCTATAACTTGTTGGGTATAATTATCGTTGATTGATCAAAGTGATGAGTCTTAAACGTAATGCGATATGTTTGTTTGAAACGATACACCAACACTCGGTGTATATATTATACGTTTGTACTTGTAATATCAACTTCGATTGATTTTTCATATTCATATTCATGATTCATAATAAACATCACGCGATAATTCTCTTTAAATTATAATTTAAGAGGGACGAAACCACTCCAACTAAATTATCAATGAAAAGCTATTTTGTTTATCAGGTCGTTTGACCACGAGATAAGGCAACGATTATATCACAGCAGTTTTTTAATTAAATTCCTAATGAGTAATTGCTTAACTATATTGTATACTGAAAAACTTTCTTTTACGTACTCGAGTGAATCAGTTTTAACCATGACCACAGAACGTCATCATTCACACAAACTTCGTGTATATGTATAGACGTTACCATAATTGCACGTAAATAAGTGCACTTATATAATATATGTATATATCTATAATGTTATATGCAACTGTTTTTTTTTTTTCTTTGTATTCAAATTATAATTAGCAAATTTTATTGCCAAAACTTGAATACGTCTTAGATATTAAATTATCGTGAATTTTTCGCCTTCTGCATTATAATTAAACCGCCATATCAAAGCAAGGGAATAAATTAGAACGCAATCGGTATTTATACACATATATGCATTGTTCATGTGTGTTCGTGTTCTCACGATTTTTGTACTTTGTACATACATACGTTATAGTCGTAAGTATAAATTTATCAGAACGGGAATTAGTCAGTCATATGTATTTTTAAGTCAGTGATAAAGAAATTAAATATTGATAATATAATAATAATGATTATTGAAATAATGGTCAATTATTAACACTGTAAGCATGACGTGGCGGCTCATTTGAAAAGCAGTGAATGAGAAAAGGAGAAAAAAGAACTCCACACCTCTATCAGAGACGCGATAAAGAGTTATTACGTTACGGAGTAGTGTTACGTTCATTTATATGCACTTGTGTACGTACATACATACATACATACATGCATACATACATACATACATACATACATACATACATACATATATGCATATTCACGTCGTATATGTACGCCCATATATATAGACATATAGGTATATAAAAAACGTCACATGTTTAAAAATGATTTACCAATACGATTCTGGATACGTTCAAAAAACTTGTTGTACTTATTTCTCTCCTATCGCAAGGTTCATATTCCAACGAATGACCTTGTGGTGTGTGTTTTTATTTTTTCCTTCTTGGGTATACTCACTGATGATAATTTCTTATTACCATGTACTTTCATTCCACGAAAGTTCATTAAACAATGAATATATAGGTATATACGTATATACAGCTATATTTTTGGTGTATACATATATGCGTGCGGTATACCTAACGTAAACACAAACTAAGTTATATAAAACTCTGTAGAGACATTCATACTTCAGTCTCATCACCACTTATCACGTAACAATTATTATTTCATTCGTCACCTTTCACCGATTTACCAGACCCAACGATCTCATTTTCATTCTCACGATATCTTATTGTGTCATTATTAATATCGTCACAAAGGATCGTCGTCCTCGTTATTGCATTCTTACTTATTAGCTAATACCGTGCATATATTCTCAATTGACACTCTAGCGATTCTTCCGTTCTAGAATCCTACATACCACATGATGATGATGATGATGATGATAATTTATTTTATTCTTTTGTCTTTTTACTTCCTTCGACGAATCGCTTCAATACTTACACCTCGTAACGGAATTGCAGAAATTTTTTCTATTTATATCCTAAGCATATCTGGTCATGAAGATAGGCGTTGTCGGTTGTTAAACCACCTCGAGTCCGAGGGCCGAGTGGGCGAGTGAAAGTTGTCCTCACCCACCGCGCGCCCACCTTTGTTGCACCTGGTCGTCGAGTTACACGATTTCAAGTTCTGTTATTCGTCATTATATTATGATATACCGCAGCTACTAGATATACCGTAATTTTTTGAACTACGTATGTATGTACATACAATACATATACAAAACTACGCGGCGTTCTGTTTCGGAATTTTGATGATATTTTTCAATCACTATAACAGTGATTTGACAACGAATTACAAACGGAGAATTTTATTGATATCAAAGAATCTTTTATCCTGGTAGGCGAAAGTAACAATATCAATGTCAATTTTTAGACAAATATTTAATATTTGATTCGATAAAAATTTATTTATTATGTATTTGCAGATGGGCAAATACAAGTATCAACTCGTTTCAACTGAACATCTGTTCACATAGTCGAATACATTCATATACTTTATTGAGTAAATAGATTTCAGATTACATAAACAGATATTCAGTAGTTCAGATACTGGATCCGCAATTCTCTAACCGAAAACATATAATTAGTTTGTCCAATCAGTTTTTTTCTTTCTTTTTTCCCTCAGTGCAGTTATTCAGGTGCTATATTTTTAGATTACACAATATGCTTTTAACATTCGTTGATCACTATCAAGACTTAAAAAGACCGTAAGGTCTTTAATTTTGTATTTTTTTCTTCTATGATTTGGCATAAGCGAAAGAATGAAAGTAAATGTTTGCCTTTAACCATAAGTTTATAATTAGCAATTATTGCGAACAATTTGAGTTGAAAACAGTTATTAATTATAATTGTTCGTTTATGATATGGTGCACGTTTTTTTTTTACCGATACCAAATTTACCTGCAAGTCGAATGAATTAATAATAGATATACCCAGGAATTTTTGAAATCTATGTTTTCTTATTTTGCTTTTAAGATAGAAATAAAAAATGTTTATTATCTACAGTATTTATACAATTCTTTTTTGTCAAAACTAACATTATGGTGAAATTAAACGGTTTTAATAAATCTTCTTTCTGTGTTGAAATATCTTAACAAAAGGTGTACGATGAAAGTTGAGATTCCTACGTTTGTTATTTCACTATCATTTTTCAATGTTTTTCGAATAAATTTTAAATGAAATGAATTGATCTTCTCATCTATGCAGTAGCAATTTGTCGAAATTTCAAATTAGATTTATTCTAAATTATTCCTTAATAACAGGCCTTTCGAATTACCGTGAGAAACGAGAACGCGGAAATAATACTTCATCACACACACACACATACGACCCATTAACGGAAAATACTTTATATGTATAAAATACTTTTACCTTTGATTAGCGTCCGAAACACTTAAAATATCATCAGCTAGTGTGAAAAAGAAAAAAAAAGGTAAAAAAGCTTAAGGTAAATAAAAAGGTAAAAAGGTTAAATAGCAAGAAAGGTTGGAAGCAATAACAATTCAGAAATGGCAATTACTTCACGTATCCATAAGTAAAATCTATTAAAATGCTATCAACATGTGCAAAAGATTTAATATTTTTCTACAATTTCAGGTGAACGAGAGGGTAGCGATCAGTGTAAGCAGTAGCCCTGTCTCTCAAGTAGGGATTGGCCTTAGCAGTAGTGATTACCTGGTGAGCAGTCGTCCTCGGATATCTCTACTTCCTCCATCGTCAGTTGCACCAGCGCCAGTTTCCGCTGCCCAAGAATACCACGGGGGTGGTCCCAGGACTCAAAGGGGCCTAATGCCTATACAGACCGATCAATACTGCCCTAGACCTGTTGACATTGCTCTTCAGGATGGACCTGCCTTCAAAAAAATTCGATTGGGTCCACCTCAATCATCGATGCAAAGTCAGAACTCTGATGTCTGCATTAAACAAGAACACATACAGCTGCAGCAACCCCTTAGGATAGATACTAGGGTGGGTTTTGGAAGATTTGCTGTAAATAGGAGATTATTTTTTTTCGATTTAGTAATTCTGATTAGCAATGAGTCTGGCGTGTGAGAAAGTAATGTAGATTTGTTACGATGGTAGACAGGAGTCTGTTTATAGAGGAGTAATTGCATGAATATTGTTTCACCGGCTGTTGGTTTTAAATAAACATAGTAATCGTCTGACGTTTTGTACATTTTTTAAATCGTCAGCTTCTTTTTTTTATCAGACATTCAAGCTAATGTATACGTTGTTACTAAAATTAACTTTTTATGAAGCCTGCAGCATTTCTTTGTCCAGAAATGAATTTTTCAATCCAAACATCAACACTGTGTTCTTCACGTTAATTATTATACGCATAATTCACACTTCTTGGAAATATTTTTACTCTATAGTCGACCAATACTTACAATTTTCACTTGGACAGCTTAAGAAACTTTTAAAAACCATATGCCTACTCTCTAACAAACGTATTTAAATAGTATATAAAATCAACACAATTTGGGAAGCTTTTCAGCTATTAATATTAAATAGTTGTTGCATCTTCCGGCCACTCTAAATCTGAGATAGTAGAATTGCGATAAGTAGGACGAAAATAATATAAAAAAAGGATACACAGTGATGACTATGACTGATGGATCATACGTTCATACTACTAGCCACTCTCAAGGTCTTTCTCTCCAGCCTCTTAACTCTTTCTATTCAGCTCTTTCTCACTCATACTGTTTTTTTCTTTGTTTTTTGCTTTTTTTCTCCACCTCTCACTCTTCATCTTCAGAAATGCGTAGGAGCTATCCTTCTTGCACACAAGTTAACCGAGCCGTTGCTTGCTGCATTCTTTTGCCACGAAAGCAGAGGTTTTTTATCACACTGTTTTTATTGCGTCTGACGTCCACCTCTCTTGCGTTGCTTTTAAGATTTACTGTTGCAGTGCTAAAAGTTTTACATATTTTATCTAACTTTAGATATATTTAGACTAGATTCTTGCCATATCTTGTTTAAAATATTTATATAAAAAATGTAGAATCATGTATAATGTACGTTTGATAAATTTTGGTATATTTTTATTAAAATCGTAAATTTGGTTTATTATATGAAAATATTGTCTTAGGAGCAGCCGACGGCAGGCGCTTACACCCCACAGACTGAGGCAATATCACCAACATTGCCAGAGCCCGGAACACAGGAAGATGCGCAGTTTAGGAGTACGAAGGATGACTTGCTGCAGCAGATTGCAAAGGTTGATCGGGAGATAGCAAAGGCTGAATCCCAGATCAGTAAGCTCAAGAAAAAACAGCAAGAGCTTGAAGAGGCAGCAAACAAACCACTCGAGGCACCCGGCATGAAACGACCAGTCGAAGAACAGTCCCAACAGCCCAAACATCAATCTCTCGCCCAGAAGATTTATGCAGAGAACAGAGTAGGCTTATTTCATTAATAACAGAGAGACCAATTCATGTTATAATGTTATCCTCTGTTATTTCTTTTTTTTTTTTCTTACTCTTCCGTCAAGATTATACAGACTGATTTCATTCGCATACTTTAATGCAGGCTTTGAAGTATATCATATATCGTATTATCTCAATCCGAGTGCATTTTCGACTTTATTTATCTTCTTGAGTCAGATATCTGTTTGAATGTATGACAGTTTTGTAGGTTCTAATAGGTATCATGTCAATAATCGACCACCTGACTATTACCACCTTTCTTTTATAGAAAAAGGCCCAGGAAGCTCACCGACTTTTAGACAGATTGGGTCCGAGAGTGGAACTGCCACTGTATAATCAGCCTTCGGATACGCCAGTGTATCAAGAGAATAGAAGTAGGCATCAGGCGTGTATGAGAGCTAGGCTTGTTGCGAGGTTGAGAAGAGAGCATGCAGAACGTGCTTCTTTGCACAGACAACAATCGCACACCTATGCAACTTTGGTTCAAGAATGGCACCGTAAGGTTGATAGATTGGAGGGTACGCAGAAGAAAAAGACCAAGGAAAGTAAGAACCGTGAATTCTTTGAAAAGGTCTTTCCTGAATTACGCAAACAAAGGGAAGATAAGGAGCGGTTTAATCGAGTAGGAGCTCGGATTAAGAGTGAAGCAGACCTTGAAGAGATTCTGGATGGTTTACAGGAGCAGGAGGTAGTTTTTTTTCTTCTACTCACACAAAAACTATGGTACAGTACAGTAGAAATTTTGGTGCGTTTCGATTTGAATCGTGAATAAATCAAATGGTTTATTCTTCTTCAAATCATACTTTTTCAATGATTGAAATTTTTACTCTCAGACTTAGTATCTTGAATAGAAAATTCCAAGGTTCGAAGATAGAAGAATATTTCAGAAAGCTAACAATTTTATTGAATTAAATTATGCTAACATATCTAAAGTTTCGCTCACATTCGAGGTATACCTATAGTACTAATTATTCAATAATCTTAAAATCAAAAAGACTACTTGGCTAGCGTTTTCACTCACATGAGTGTAAAAAATTTAAGCTAGAAAAGATTCTCTTGATATCAGTAGCCAAAAAAGTTACATAATAATATGCATTTCATTGATTATTAAATGTTCCTTGATCCTAAGCTTTGAAAAGCGTTTGAAAACTGTTTAAAAAAAATTCAGTCATATTGAGAACAAGTTTTGAATACAGTAAAGCAGGAAAAAGCCTGCTGCTTTTAGTTTGAAGAATGTAGTATGTTTTTTGCCTGAACTTGTGGGGTAACAAGGGCTAAATCCTTTGTGGGTATGGAAAAACTCTGTAAAATAGAGCGCTGGTAACTGAGAGCCGTAGCTTGATATTGATTTTTCTACAAGAGTTGATTACTCAGTGTCGTTTAGGTAGAGAACGATAGTACTGATGTCTAGCCAGGAAGGATTAAGCCATTTCCTGGATTTACCCTGTGGATATTTTACTGTATATAAAAATCTACCTAATTAAAAAAATATTATATAAATAATTTGTCTAATGTTTAATAGATGGAAGACAAGAAGATGCGTTCGTACGCAGTGATACCTCCATTATTGTTGGATACCAAACAGAGAAGAATTGCCTTTCAGAATCGAAACGGTCTTCTTCAACCAGAAGAACTTGAAGCTCTGCATAACGAACGCCGTCTAATAAATGTATGGAGTCCTATGGAGCACGAGCTTTTCAAAGAAAAATATTTACAGCACCCTAAAAACTTTGGAGCAATAGCTCAAAATCTTGAACATAAATCCGTACCGGATTGTGTGCTGCATTACTATCTTACTAAAAAGACGGAGAACTACAAACAACTATTGCGAAAGTCTAGACAACGGACGCGCAGTTCTAGGAACAATCCTAATAACAAGGTTCGCATTATTAATTATAAAAAAAGAATGGAAAAGAAAATTAGCCGACAATCGGCAACATTTTTCAATGAAAAAATATCAAATATAAAACTTTTTATTACCACAGTAAATCACCTGTGAAAATAAATGAAATTGCCTATTTTCTTAAGACATGTTCTGCATTTATTGTTACAGGTAAATAATAGTAACTCGGGAATTGGACCGATAGATATTCTTTCTACTGGTGTTACGACGAGGCTTCAAAGGGAGCAGCAACAAAAAACACAGGAAAATCCACAAAATACCGCAACAACCAGTACGACAAATACAACTACAACAGTAACTACAACAACGGCAGCTGCAACAGTCAGTACGTCTGTTGCTACCGCTGCTACATCTTCGAGTACGTCGAACTCGAATACGTTAACTGATGCTAGCATAACAACAACAAATTCAACTACGACAACAAATACGCTTACTACTACTGCCACGACAAGCATCGCTAGTACCACTACAACGAGTAGTACGAAGGATGCTAAGGATGCAAATAAAGAAAATAAAGACAGTAAAGAAGGAATTATTAAAGATATTAAAGAGGAGACACAGTCCAGTTCTGAAACCGCGTCGGGAAAGGACACTAAAATTATGTAAGTTTTTTTTTCTCATTCTTTCAAGTTCATTGAAAAATTATAGAATTATTTCTACTGATTTGAAACACGAATTTTTTAGCTGAAATACTACTCTAAATTATTGCAAGTAGTTTCATTTACAGTTCGATATCTAATCTTAATATTAGGTTATCGGATAATCTATTGTAAGAATTAAAGCTTAGAATATTTTGCAGAAAAACTTGCTTTTGGTATTATTTAATAAACTAATTAGGGAATTTGCGTCTTCGACTATTTCTCGTTAAATACATTACTTTATTTGCTTATATCATATGTGAGAAATATTATAGAATATTTCTGAATATTATGATATTTAAGATTGTATGTATGTCAAAATTTGATTTGGTAAATATGCAGCAAATATAATTGGACAGAATATATCGAGAATAGATTCCATTTTGATTGAAATAGAAGCGTAGATTGGTTGATGGATTGGGGTATGATCGCTTAGCGGAAGATATCTGGTGACCAAACAAACCCACCCTCAAAATCGAAGGCGAAATCCCATTCAAATATTCGCTTAGTGATTACAATGCAGTAAATTGAATGTTTGTAAAATTTTCAATATTAAATGTATAAAAGTCGGTTTAATACTACTGATGGATTTCCAAATGAATATTAGTTTGCTAATTCTCAATGGAGTTTCAATCTCAGAGTAAAGTCTGTAACCAAAACGGGAATTGGGGGGATATCGCATTAGCAAATTGTAATGCTAATCAATCCATATTTACATTGAATACGCAGTTGAACGATATCCATCATATTAATTAACTCAACCTTTTACAGATCAGTTAAAATCGATATGAAGCTTTTAATTGCTTTTAAAGTCGAACCAATTTCAGTTATAATTTCGTCAATATCGTTGACTGCTTTTCTCGCTATGTAATACATTAAATTTAACATTTTTATTAAATTAACCAAATAATTATTTTCTGTTACAGAATAGACAACAAGACAACACTGACGACGGCAATAAACGTTCCTACCCCCAGCATACTGTCATCTCAGGCAGATGGAAAGGAGAAGAAAAAACCTGGGAATGGAAACGGGGGAAACGTTGGTCGTACTAAGGATAAGAAAAAGGAAAATCATGCAACTCCGATGGAAACTAGCGACGAAGAAGCTGTTCACCCAATGGAAACCGCTGGTAAGTTTTGAGAAAATTAAATATTATTTTATTTAGCTTTGTTAGGTATTAGGGAATTGGTTGCCAATTGTTTACCTGAAGAGTGACAAATTTCAAACAGAATTATACGAATATTAAATCATAGTTTATCCCCAGTTCTCCTAAAAACACATTGTCTTCAGTAGTTTGCCGATGAAAATGAAAAATTCTACTAATAACCGAAATTCTTTTTTAAATTTTTTCTCATATACATATATGGGGTATTCCACATGAACTTGACCTGGGTTTGACCTCGCCATTTTTAATTTTGTTGAAACTTTTTTGGGTGATAATATGACGCTTGAATACATGAACAAATATAACTTTTTTGTTTTTAATCAACCCTTTTTTTGCCTATAAGCCTCTAAACTTATCTCAAAAATTCCGTAACCGATTTTGATAGAAAAAAAAAACGAAAATTTGCGGCTCTAATGATAAAAAATTATTATCCAAACTTCGAAGTGAGCAGATGTTTTTTTTTCTCTATTTTTCGTCGTAGTTTCTATTTTTATCCATGGTATTGTACGTTAATACATACATACCTATTTTTTAAATTGCATCAGTAGACTATAGTGATCATTTTACGAGCAAATTGTTTTATTCGAAGAAATAAAATTATTATTGAAACAAAATTAATTATTGAACAATTTTTACTTACGTTCTGTGGATTCAGAGCGATGCAATACGTTCGACGATTATTCGAACATTAAGAATATTTCGTTGATTATTTTTGAAGTTGATTTTGATTGCGCGCTAACATGAGTGGCTGCTTGTATTGATATATTCGTAAAGTGGCTAACTGATTATTCCGTTTTCACACAACACAATTGTCAGGGGATTATGGTTTTGAGCCGTTGTCAGTTGTCGCGAGTTTGAGCAACGTCTGACGGGTTAATACCGCGCTGAACTTTCACATCTCGTTTTATTTGAGTTGAAAAATATTGTTGTATAAAATATATGTTTTATCAAAAGAAAAAAAAAAAATAGAAAAATAAAAAAATAAATTGATGTCCCTAAATTAAAAACCCATCAATACATAATTTATTAATAAATAAAATGACGCCCTCCATACTTCCATATTCGATATAACTTTATTCTCGATTCTCTTTCTTTCACGTATATAACATAAACAGGGCTGTACAATTATTATTACTTACGTTTATAATCGGTATCAAGTATTACATCAATATCATCCGTTAATACAACTCATACGGCACTGAACAATGTCCAGATTTGTCCTTTGTCCATAACATTACCTACTCCTATGATTTATTCTTAAATATATTCCGTTCACTTCCTCCGAAATGTGTTTTAATTACCTAATTGTTCTAATTGTCGATACAGGAGGTGTAAACAGAGAATAGGTACACATTGCGATATGTATATGTATATTTGTTCGATCGTTACATTAATTATTATTTCAAGTAACTAATATCCCATATTATTGATGCATCTTTTGTATTAGCTGTACGATTGGCCAACTTTTTAACTTGAGAAAATAAGGAGGAAAAAATATATATATAATGTTATACAATCCCGCGAACCATACCGAATAAAAATATTTCAATGAGATCGATATAATTTCGAAATTATTGGGTCTGTGGATTGCTCGAATTGCTAACATTAGGTTCGTCGCTTCCACTCTGATTGTCTTCGGCCCCATGGCACAGCTTTCGATGTTTATGGACGAAATAATAGCTCGGAAATTTACTGCCACATATTTTACAGGGGTAATACTGAACGTTTAAATCTAATAATCGGACCTCTCGTTTCCGACCGCTGCTTTGTCCGTCACTATTAGCCGGATGCAAGTGTCTTCGAGCGTGTTTTTGGTAGCAATATTGTGACTTGAAAGTGTGTCTGCAGTAGCCGCAAGTGTAATGTCCAGTTTCGTTCGGGCTGGTTACCGATAGTCCCGAAACACCGAGGTTTCCATCTCCCTCACAAACGTTCTCGTCGTTTTCTGTGATCGTCTCAATTTCACAAACTCTTTGTTCCGGTTCAGGACAATTCTGCTCGGTGTTACTTCCGGAGTAATTAGCGTTTAGAACGCGATGAAAACGTACAGGACCGTCACAGCAGGCTATATCGATAACCACGTTTGACCCGGAGCCGTTATTACCCTGTTCGCTTATTGTCCTTTGCCTTTTTCTACCGCGGGGAGGTTCCGAATCGGTTACTGATATTTGCTCACTGCTTTCTGCTGGACTAGGTGATCTCTGACCTCGAGGTGTCCTAGTCTCAGTCTCTAGTATTCGTCGAGATACGTCAGGGCTCGATGATCTCGTGGGAGATCGCGGCCTCTGTTGCGATGTTGAGGGTCTTGGGGATACGGACTTTTCCTTGATACTGTAAAGGGCAAGGGAAATAATTTTTTAATTTTCCTGATCTTTGTCTTGGATTTTTTTTTCCTTTTCATTTATGGAATTTGAAGTAGAGATTTTTTTATGGAAGGTGTGAAAGTATCGTTCGATACTTTTACACCTTCACATTAACTTCAATTACAACATTAATTTCAATGTCATGGTATAACAAAGTTCATGGAAAGAAACGTGAAGAATTCATATTTTGACGAATTTCAAAGAAGGAATTAGAAATCGATTCGAATTCAATGGAGTATGCATTTTTTATTTTTCCATCAATGCGATTTCATATTAAAATGACCATTTGAAAAATAGTAAAATATTGTTTTGAATTAACCGTGAAATGAAAATATCGAACGCTTGAACTAATCAAAAAATTCAAAAATACGTCGGTTCGTTAAAACGCCGTAATCAAACTTAAATCAAACTACAAATATAGAAAAATCTTAGCAGCTTACTTGTAACTTGTATTAATCGGGTGCGATTCGTGAGATACTGGCGTGGGCATCCTAGACATAGATACAGTAGAGGGAACCCCTAAACTCGGTAAGGGCAACGGTCCCGTAGAGTAAAGACCTGGTGGTGGCCAGCAGAGTGGGGGCCCGACTACTCGGCTAGGTACAGGTCTGAGAACTCCACTTGCCGTTGGTGGTGCCCTTAACTTTAGCAAAGCAGCTCTGCACTGCTCTAAGGCACCTGGCATGTGAAGTAAATGCGTGGCTAATAAAACGCTGTAAATATTATCCAGGGTGACTTCGAGGCGTCCGGTATACATGTAGTTTAACAGAGGGGCGAATGCCTCACCTCCTGAAAACATAAAACATTTTCGTAGCTTATGATTATTAGGGAAAACCAACAAGAAAAATGCTTAGTATTTAATCTAAGAGATAATTTAAGCAAATTGTTGTTATTATTATTATTATTATTATTGTTATTGTTATTATTATTATTATTGTTATTATTATGATTTTTATTAATAATAATAATAATAATGATAATATTACCGACTGAAGACACGGAGAGCGATGCAACACTTGTGTTAGTTACGCTACTGGATGCGGCATTGGAAGCGGTGGCGAGT
This sequence comes from Macrophya annulata, assembly GCA_963924015.1. Classification (NCBI taxonomy): domain Eukaryota; kingdom Metazoa; phylum Arthropoda; class Insecta; order Hymenoptera; family Tenthredinidae; genus Macrophya; species Macrophya annulata. Next base: position 11,197,606 of record OZ001259.1, on the reverse strand, counting down.
AGTGCTTTTAGGTAGCCACTGTGGGCAGCCAAAACACTCCTATGAGCAACGAATTGATGTTCTCCGTCATTTCCTACCCTTATCAATGTATCCGGTGGCGAAAGGCCCACTGCTGGACCAACGGGACCAATGGTTCTAGTTTCTAATGGGCTGCAACCTTCACCGCCAAACCATGCTCTGTACAAACTGTACATCTTATTTTATTTATTTATTTATTTGTTTTTTTTTCGTTTAGGATGGCCGCGGCAGTATTTTTTTTATTGATTCTTTTCGTAACAAATTTTCCCGGCTTTATATGTGTATTGATATTAGAGAAATTTTACGATACATTATCACGTTTTTTATTCAATTTTTGTTTTTTTCAATTATTTATTTATTTTTGCTCTATGATATTTCTGGTAGCTGAAAAAAAAATTGGTACGGATTTTTTTTTGATTATTTTTTCCTCGGTTTACTTCTCAGTTCGAAAATTATCACGATGGAATTTTTTTCAGATATTCAAAATATTAGATTTCAAGTAAGAACAAAACGATAGTTACAAGTTGTTGTATTAATTAATTAAAATTAAAAATGAATATTTAACGAGCGGAAAATGTATTTGAGAATTAAGTAGGTACGGTCAGTGCTTCGCGAACGTTGCGAGTAGTAGTCCTAACGGTACGGTCGGACGGTTCAGTAGTTATAGATATTCGAACAGACAAAGTAATTCATTGAAAATAATCGAGCTTCGTTCCGTGAACTGCAGCTGTTTATTCATTTTACGATTATTTCGCGATGAATTAAAATGGAATTATTATTTTAACCGTAAACGGCGATTGTAATTATAGTAAAAAAGGGGGTAAACTGAATAAGAATTTTATGTACTTGAGGCCAACTAAAGCGCCCATTCTCTTTTCAATTTAACGATTATGTTCGTTACTATAAATTGATTAACAGCAAAATGCGATATCGAAGACACTTTCTTATTTTTACAATTAGTAAATTTCTTATTTCTTCCACATCTGTCGAATTCCTATCAAATTTTCAATTACTAATAAAACACTTTCATTGTTTTAATTAAAATTATTAATATCGCGTGATAGATTCACTTTTGAAATAAAACTTAACACTGTTAACCCGCGGAAATTTGTCGTTACAACGAATTGAAGAAAAATTTCTTAAGGAAATAAATTAGGCCATGACAAAGTAGAAAGAAAAAAATCAATATATAAAAGAAAATTATGGTCAGTTTTAACAATTGTCTAAATTTGAAAAAATTTGGAACGTGTTAAGCAGCGGGTAATGACAGCGTCGCGATGCCGCGCGTTCTGTGATTTGAACGCCAGGAGTATATTACGAACTGTTGGCTGCTGGGGGTGGCTACCCCAATCCCCCACCCTTAAAGCTTTTGAGAACCGCCCCTGAAAGCCGGAGATTGGCTGATTCGAGGCCACATGGTATTTCGTTGCGCTTAAAAGCGGTGAACGTATAACGCAAATAATACACTATATATCACGTATTTGTATACCTATGTACTATGTACTGTGTAGTAACGAAGTAGTGGTAGGTACCAACGGTGCAGTTCGTCATTTATTTTCCGTAATTATACGCAAGTAACACAAAAATTCTACTTTCGACCGAATATTTTGGTAACACTTTTTTTTAAATTTATTTATTCATTTATCTTCTTTTTTTCGAGCTCACGAATTTCGACTGAAAATTGGCAAATTTAAAAATATTTAAAATTCTGTTTGACGCTTTGGTTTTAGCCAATTTTTACGCGTTATTTACCAACAATTTTTACTTCTTTGTATACACATATACGTACACATATAAATATACATGTACCATGGTACTGTATACATACAAACGTGATTTTATTTTCAAAGTGATCGCGAAACGCTACGTATGTACCTAGATGTTTGATTTTTCGCGCTCATTGTTCTTTGTCACAACAAACTTGCGTGCTTGTGTTCAATAAAAATTTCTGACTAATAATTGATCAAGTGTTAAGGGAATTGCATCGCTTTATGCGATATTGCTAAATTACTGAATGAACGTAGAACCAATAATTTTGGAGTTCGTTGTGTGCAATGGTCAATCGTTGGTAAATATATCTGAGGGTAGGTAGGTATGTATGTATGTACCTATAGGTAATGTAATTCGAGAGATTTTGGTTTATCAATATTGTCAGGGGTAGGTATAACCGAAAGTTTGTTTAGTGGTGACAAATCCACGGTAATCCGAATCGTACGTCATTTAATTCTAAGATGTCGAGAGAGTTTGCTACGATATACGAAAACTCAATCTTCTTAGTGACACGACGTTTTCAATGCATTTTATTAATTGGTTCATTCAATTATTCACTCATTCCGCATACGGGTTCGGGGGAAAACAAAAAAAAATAAATAAATAAAACACATCTAACTTTCGCAATGGAAATAACTTTCATTCACAATCTGAATACTATAATTCGTTGTCTTTCGATTCGTGTGCACGCTACCTGAAAACGATACTAAACGTACCTACAAATACCGTTAGAACACGTTAGAACACGTTAAATCAAGCTTCTAGAGATTTTTTACAATTTACATTCGAACAAGGAAAAAATTCGATACGAAAAATCAATTAGAGTAAAATCGCGGTTTAGGAGCTTGAAGAGGGGAGGAAAAATAGCTTTTTAGAAGGAGTGTTTATCTCGTAAACGATTCGTGCGATTTGGCTTAAGTTTTTTTTTTATTTTTGGTATATCTTATCTTGGATAAAATTCTTGCAACACATGTACGTTGAATAATATCAGTATTATAAATTAAAGTGATTGTAATAATTTCATGACGATTTTTTAATTTAACTTCCTGCAAACTGGCATCTATCATCAGATTCCGATGCTAAGTTTTTATTATTGAAAATCATTGGACAGATATTTATTGTAAATCTTGACTCTGTCCGACCCAGCGATAGGACTGCACTCTTAGCTATATTGAATTTGGCTGTCGTCTACGGTCCTTTTTCACGCACGACCAAACCCAAAGTAGAATTTACGTGCATTTATAATCGTATATGTGAGTCTATATACTTATAGGAAAGAGGTTGGGTCTATAAAGTAGGTACTTTCGAGTATAGTATGAAGCTTGCACGGCCGCATGCCTTTCTCAGGCTGGTTCCTGTGATGTTTTTTCATTAAATTAGCTGCGGACGTCAAGAGTTCTTCGTTCCTTCTATATACGTTCTCCGTATTATTTGCATTGCATGATATCGTTTATATTTCACGTTACGTCGCGTGCCGTGGGCTGTGCACTGCTTCATTTCGTTTCTGTTTCGTTTTCATCATTTCTCTCTCTATCTTCTCTCGTTTCCCTCGCCTGAACTAGTCAGGTAAATCGAGCTTCTCGCTCCTTGCCACTTGTCAAACAGAAGATATTTTCATTTCGTGCCGCAGACAAGAAGTACGAAGTTACAAATAGATCTTAGTCGTTTCCAATGAACAACACGATTTCCACCGATTCCGATTAATTTTTTATTATCGATTAGATTTATTTTATTTTATTATGATTTCATGAGGTAAATTTTTGGATCAATTTCGCCTTGGGCAAGAGGCAATCGAGGAGTGAAATTCGTTTGAGTTTACGGTGTGTGTTTAAACTTTTTTTTCTTTGTTTTTTTTTTTTAGAAATATAAAATTTAACGTTTTTGTTCGGTGAAATAACCGGGCTTGGAAAAATTACAGTGAGTTGATTTGACCTCCTGATTTATTAATTTCATTCCCCTTGGCTCGGGATAAATCAGACAGAGCTTTTTAATCACGTAGCTCAAGCAAAAGTGCCTGAAACGAGGAGGTTGTATCTATACTCTCTGTGTACGCTCAGATCTCCATATTTCCACGCTCTATAACTCTCCATATTATTCCAACCATATAGAATAAAGTATTATACAAATTCGTGATTAACTAAGGGTAAATACGATCTTAGAGCGAGTTGATTACAATCAACATATTTTTTTTTTTTCAATGATATTGGGGATATGGAATTAATCGAACTACTTAATTGCTTCAGCGTTAACAATCAAAGTGAAAAAGTGAAATCCCTATTTTCGGAAACTTTTTCTCGCCGTGTAAGAGAATGTGTAATTTTTAACGCAGAAATATATTCGAGAACAATAATAACAAAGGATTTCAAATAAACGGGGGATGAGGAGGGATAAATTTAGAGCGAGATAGAAAAGGATAGAATACCGCTGGGGTTTTCGGGTTTGAAGCTTCAGTCTCGAGGGAAATGCGCGTAATCGTTACCCCGTTCGCATCCTGCCGCTTATATCCTGGACTCGCTCCAAAGCTGCTGTTTGTTTACTGACGCAAATCGGTGCAACGTCATCGTCGTCGTTATTACAAACGTTGCAGAAAGGAAAGAGACGCCTTTGAAAAGTTTTTCATCTTTACATACATTCTACATATTATGGGCGTACTATTTGTTTTTTTTTTTTTTGTTTTATTTAATTACATTCGATTCACTCCGAATAAAGAATATATAACACGTTTCGTTGATCGTATACCATAGCGATTCCAATTTATGTACGACTATATAATATGGTACCATGACGTGGTTATAGTTTTTGAAAAAAACACATGAGGGGAGTGAAGCCGCTCAGCTCTGGGAGCCCGGAGTCTCGAAGGAGAGATCGCGGTTGAGCTGAACAAACACTTTTCGCGATATTACAAGGAGATCGTTGGTCGAGGATTTTCAGTGTGCCCCTCCGCACCCCCACCTTTTGTCGACTCTCTGGAGACCTTATTTCTCTCTTTTTCTCTTTTTCGTTAACTCTTATGTTATCTCACTCCGATATCTCATCTCTCAAATCTTTTCATCGCACGTCATCTCTAGATTGCTACTTGAGTGTTTGTTTATACTTTTACGAGGATCTCTGTGTTCGCGCATTTTAAGTACCACTTAATTTACCCACGTTATAACACAGAGTCAAAAACCGTTGTTAAGTGCCAAAATTTTATTACTCTTGAATGAAACGGTCGGTTTATACATTTTCAAATAGAAAAAAAAACTCTACCATCTGTAATCTCGTTAAATATTTAATTAATCAATTAATTAAAGTACCTAGGTGTAAATGAAATTGAATTTCGTTATCGAAATACTTATATGCAGATGATTGGATACCCACACCCAAAAGATCTAGACAACAAGCAGAAAATTAACTCCTACCAAATTCACTCGTGGCCTGTTATACTTTATTTTACAAAATAAATCATCTCTGCTTGTTACAAGCAATTACAACAAATCATCTCGGCACAATGCGGCTGAGGCAAAGAGGGGTGGGTGCCACGAAAGTCAGTGGTAGAAGCTGCGAGCGGACGGCAATATTGAAACGAGGAAACGAACGGTGAGTGAAGAGAGATAGGGGCCGCGCTGTGAAGATAGGATGGTTTGGGTTCAGTTGAGTTGGAGCTAATTAGCGTCTTGATTTACTTAATCCCAATTAATGCCTCTACTCTACCTGTATACCTTGGCGTTAGCGTTAGATCAGGTATACAGTATGGTAGGATAGGGTAGCTGGATACCGTTGGCTTTAGGTACGCAAACAGTGCCTCTTCGTCCATGCATCCGCGGACTGGCTTGTATAGGTATACATTATATACATGCCATATACATATACCTATATCATATTATACTATACACACATACCCGGTATCTAGAGGTTGGCGAGATCTCTGGGGTTGGGGATAAATTGACAGATGCTATTTACACAACGCGACGGTAATACCAACCGCACTTTCGAGTGAGCCGCGTGTCTATCTGACCGCCGAACTGCAGCCTAGGTTCGTGCGTGCGTGCAGCGTGTCTGTCTGTCTGCCTGCCTGCTTGTTTCATTTCACGTTGGACATGTACACAATAATTTTGCACACGTATATGGCTTTCCCTTGCGCATTCATGATGCTTGTGATCATTGCATACATATGATACTTGATAAAAATTTCACTCTAATAACACGGGATTTAAATTTGGTGATTTCGTTATGATTTTACTTTGAGTTTCGTCTTTCGTGATGTTGAAAAGTCATATATCGTTTTTGGGCTTGAAGAGAAGTTAGGGAATCCTGGAACATTTGGGGGTTCGGGTATTTGAAAAATTCTAGAAACGTAGACTCGATCTTCGAAGTGGGCTCGTTCATCTCGCACCATCTACGCGGATCCCACGTAGTCTGGAGTGCTGCTGCCGGGCTTGTTTGCTTTTAATCATTTTTGCTTTGCCTCGGCGGAACCCACAACACAAATCTCATAAATACATAAAAAGCCACGTTATAGCCTACGGCTTTTTAAGGTTGCCCCCCCCCCCCCCCCCCCTTCCCACTCCCACTCCCACCCTCTTCTTCTCTTCCACCTTCTCCTCGTAACACTTCTTCGTTCATTTCCACCCGGCGAAGGAGATTCTACAATTATAATCCATTGCTTTGACCTTAATCATCAAAACTCTAAATTTTCCAAAAATATCCCTCTGTATGTATGTATGTACGTGGACCAACCGTGGAAACGAACCTCCCCGATCCCATAATATAATAATATTGTATACACGTATTATCAATGCGGTAATACTCGCTACTTACATCCAGATACATTGTTCCAGCACTCGTATCAGCCTGTTATAACGAAATCAAGCAAACAAAGGGAATTCTTTATCATATATGGCTCGTATAGAGGGCTCGACTAAGCTCCAGAATTTACAATTACTGTACACTTAATCCCTGGGATAAAACATTCTGGTATATACTGAGCCATATAATCTACATCGCATATAGTGTGTATATAATTGGATGTTAAGGGAGTTTAATCGTTGGGATGGAAGCAGTATCAAAGTTTTCAAAACAAATTTCTTTTCACCAATCTTGAAGTTGATCTGAGCGGTTTTTGATATTTGGAGATCGGAATTTACCTGTTATTTGAAAGAATCTATTTGTTTTCATGATGTAAAATCTTTTTTATTCTTTATATATACCTACCTACTCTACTCTACTCTCGAATTGCCAATTATTGTGATATTTACAGACAAGGTTACTCAGCCTGTACAAGGTAGTTGTGTTTAATTCATCTCGTTATAAAACATTTAAACCGAGCTTTCACGCTCCCCGTCCCTTTCATCTTCATGTTCTTCGCCGCGGAAAGGCTAGCTTAATTAGCACGATATCCCGCCACTCTGACTGTCTGCATTTATCTTTCAAACGGAGTTTTTCTCTTCCCCTCCCAGCTTTTGTTCCGCCAAAGAAAACCCCGAAGAGCATTTTATTATATTTTATTTTTTGATCTTGACTCACGGTACCCGCAGTTTTCTTTTTATTTATATATTTACTTTTTTTTTAAATTTATTCATCTATTTTTTATCGACTTTGGAACAATCATAGCCTGCAATCGTGGCTCACGATTTATTCCTGTCCAGAATTTCGAAGGCTGTCAATCAGTGTCGTGTGATGCAGCTGCGTGCCGAAACATCCAAACGATCAACATTTTGTTGCTGCGACTCTCTGCCACAATTTTCACCCGTAATTTGTACAAATGGTTCGAGATATTCAAACCACCACGGCCCTTGACGAGCCTTGTGACGTTCGCTGGGGGGGCTGATCGTCAGAGTTTCGATACGATCGGGAACTCTATCGAAAATTGCATGTTGTTTTCGGTTATATTATATCGCATAAAAATAATGTCGGAATTGGTCACGAAAACCATTTCATTTCTCTCAATATTCATTTTTAATAGATTTCCTTGTAACTCGTTGTGGTTTATTATACGTAAATGTTTGAACGCTAAAATAAACGTTCGAATTTTAAATCATTTTGGAATTGAAAGAGACTGAGGAGAAGAAGGATATTGATATATCCGAGTGAGTGTAGCCTGTTAACGATGAGAAGGAGTCAAGTATCCATGTAGCAGCGGTTAAATTTGTGACTTAATGAATTCCGTTCTTCTTTCTCTTTTTTTTTCTGTTTCTTTTTTTTTGCGCGCGCGAGCAAAATGAAGCTCTGAACATTGGCAAGCAAGCGAGAACTTTTTAATTGGCCTCCCTTAATTAGTTAACCAGACCCTCTGTAATTATTCTGTTTCCCACTCGTTTTGTACCTACGCTAACGGTGCTCTGATTAGCGCTATTTATTTAATGCTGTAATGAATAAATAAACCCGCGCTCAATAACTTCCACTTCTCGTTTATTCAGCAAATCCGATGTATATTTCGAATACATATTATAAATAACTGAAACGCCTCTCCACCTGGACGCACATTGAATAACTGAAATTATCTACACCGATTTTTGATATTCGTTTCAAAAAATAAAAATAAAAATAATCTCAAAAAAACGTTAACTACATGTTAGTATCTCGAGATCAGTAGCTACGCGAGATTAGTAGCTACCTAACGGCACATTGAGTCATCATTCAATTCTCGAATAGCAATTGAAGCTGTCATATAATCTTTGTATAATACTGCGAGTAAACCGGGTTTGACTGCATCGGTTTGGTTACTATTTGCTGTTAATTTTCACGCTTATTCCGGCTGTTTTAATGCGTCTCGGCAGAGTGTCGTATAGCAATTGGTTTTAGATAACATCACCTGGTCCGACTACTTTATACATTATTTGATTTTTATCATTGCATGCCGTTCGACCGTTGCTCGTCGCGTGTTCGTAATTACGCTTGCCCGGGGACGAACACAGAAAACGTTACTACCGGCATTGTTATTGCATTTTGTGCAACTTATATGTAAAATATCATGCAAAATTATTTTTAGGCTCTTTCATGAGCGATGCTCTGTTTGGCATTTCCATGTTGTCCTTTTCATTTTTCTCTTTTTAACGATACAGCGTAAGAACATTCACTAAATATACATGTCATGGCCAGGTCAGCAAAGACGAAGTCCGTATCTTTCTTTGACACAGTGGGCTTGTATCTGTCTCTTATGTACCTGGTCGAACGATTAATATAGATGTCAAATGTAATGTGAATATAATTGGTCAAGGGGATCATATTCACACAACATTGAGAGTCGGTATACAATATTGTATATCATGATATAATATCAGTTCATCGTTTTCTTTGACCCTCTGATATTCAACATCATTATCAACAATACCCCTATGTCCTGACATCGTTTAGTCTGACTGAAGTGTAACTCTTCTTAGATCAGTAAACTCATATTATATGAGGTATTAGGTATACGAACGATGTAAGGTTCTCTAAGCCTGAATAAAAAATAAAAAATTAATACTTCTTTTCAATACAAAGATCATTTTTTCCAGTAAATACTCTACTCTAGCTCATACAGCTCCCCCGCTTGGTGAAATAAATACTTTTTCATAGATTTGAGATGTAAATAAGAACTCACATCATTTCCTTCTAAGATTACTTTATCCGATCCTTCTTTTTAAATTGTACATTTTAAATAATTAATTTTTTTCTTCTTACAGAAGGTGGTAGACAATTGGGACCACACAGTTGTGCAGTATGTCAAAGTACAGTCGAGGGTGGAGGGCAGAGTAGAGCTTTGGCAAGGAGTCAAGCATCCCAGTATGGGTTGAGGGAAGATCAAGTTGTACCTGGTGCCCGGGTCTGTAATACCTGCAGATGCAAGGTTGTTCGTGGACGCTATATAGCGTGTCCATTACCTGGATGTCCAAACTTGAACAACGCTAATTCAAATTCAAAAGCACGAGTAAAACGACTTCGCGCATTACCACCCAAGTGGAATGACCTTCCACCTGAAATTCGGGATCCAGTGATACAGGAATTCCGTGAGTATTGAAAACTGCTGGAATTTATTTGAAAACTGTATTGTTCCTCAAAAAGAAACAATTTCTTCTATTTAGATTATATACAGGGTGGTCCATTTTCAACGAGCCAGGCCAATAATTTCGAAACTAAGCAAGATACGAGAAAATACTTCAGACAAAAGTTGTATGGTTCTGAGGGGGATATTTGATAATACTATAGGTTTTGAATGTTTACAGGGTTATTGTGAGTTAACTTTTGTCTTTTAAATGGGAACCCCTATTTTTTAGTGCAGATTCATAATCTTCACAAAAACAAATACATTATTTTTGTAGGAAATTTTTTTTTCTAAAAGCTCAGTTTCTCATCATGCAATAATAAAGTTAATTATATATAACTTTACTAAGCTAATAATGTAATAGTATTCTTAAAGTGATTAATGAATTTCAAAAATGACTTGCCATGATTAATCAATAAGAATATAAAAACTTTTTACTCTTGATCTTTTTTTCTTTGACCTCATATTTTAATGAAAAATGTTTTTTCATTATTGTAAATAAAAAATCTTACAACCAAAAAAAAAGATCAGAAATTGAATTTTTAGAAAATAAAGTTTTGTACAAAAGTAATGTATTTTTTTTGTGTAGATTATAAATCTTTGCTGAAAAATAGGGGTTGCCATATGAAAAACAAGAGTTACCTCATAAAAATCCCAATAATATCCTATCAAAATTCAAAACCCTCAGCATCATCAACTGTCCCCCTTGGAAGCATACAACTTTTGTCCAAAGTATTCTCTTGTATCTTCTTAGTTTCGAAAATATTAGTCCGGCTCGTTTGAAATGGTCCACCCTGTATAACATGTTTCCATATTGTGTTATCTTTCGAACTGGATTCAACCCTGGACTGTGGTAATTCAAGCTTTTATCATTTTCGTTTTTCAGAGATTCCAAGTAATGTGACAAAATGCTGTTCGGCATGTTTCAACCGGATATCCAGACGTTTGGCACCTCATATCACTGGGAGTGCTGATACCGTGGAAGATGCCGATGGACTGGCTCGTCAATGGACCGACGAAGAGCTAGAGCAGCTAAAACGAGCTTTACGGGAGCACGGAACGAATTGGCCAAAGGTCTCGGAGCAAATATGTGGGAAAACTAATCACCAATGTAAAAACTATTATTTAACATACCGGAAAAAGTTGGGGCTTGACCAGATGGCTGCAGAGTATTACCAGACACTTGGCGAAGAGAGACGGCCATGTCTTACGGACGAAGAAGAGAGCGGGAGCAGTACAAGTAGCTGTGACGAGTTGGCTGTAAGTTACCACAATGATTTCACTGCATTTTAGTAATTAGAAAACAAAAATTGTTCAGATCATTTTATCCAATGATCAAGACATTAATACATAACTGATTTCGTTCAATAGGTGCATGATACAAGTGATACAGCAAGTGCTGGTAGTCCGACAAACGCCATTGCCAATGCTGGTATGCCTGTTGTTGTAACGACAAACACTGTAATGACTTTGCCAATACCAATGCAACAATCTGGAGATACAAAACATACGGAAAAACTTACAGATATGGCTGTTGTCTCGTTAGTACCACCTTCCATAGCTATAGTTACTCCTCAACAACCGTCTACTGGTGGCGGACCACCTTCGACAAGCAATCGGGAGGATTATGACAGTTCAGCTACGGTAAGCAAAACTTCATTATTTTTATTTCTGTATTTTTCATTGTGATCATCAAGTCATCGTAGAATTATTTCAATATGATCATGAATTTTTTGCCTGATTTTTACCGTACATCAAAAAATTTTATCTCTTTATATCATATCTTTGTTGAATCTATCTTTATAAACAAAATACGACGATTTTTCCTGTTTATGTTCTATCTTTATAAAATTCTACTTATATTGGGCACCCACATGAGTAACAAAATACGATATAATTTCAATGGCTGAACCAATAATAATTGAATAAGTTAAAAAATAACCAGTAGAATCTATTCTCACATCATTATTAGGCTTGATATACATTCCATTGGGTGAATAGAATTAAATTCCGGATTAATTCGGGGCAGAATTGTTATCGAGCATTTAGAAAGTACAAAGTTTATGATTTACTGTTGTTTAATGGCTTTATTTTGGAGTTAGAGCCGTCTGATAGAGGCTGGGTGCTTGTTCCAGGAGACGGCGGACGAGGGTCAGGGTGGCGCTGAGTTAGATAACTCTAGCGTCGTTGTTACATTGAGTTCGACAACAAATAACAGCACAGTTTTACAACAGCAACAGCAGCAGCAGCAGCAACAACAACAACAACAACAACAACAACAACAACAACAACAACAACAACAACAACAACAACAACAATCACCGCTGCCAACTCACTCACCTCCTAAACCGTCTAACAGTAATCCACTGACTGTAAAGGATTTGATGCTTGGTTTTATAGAAAGGCAATTAAAACTGAATCCAAATAGTCCTGCTGATAATGGCTCAACTATTCCAGTCAGTTCAGGAACCCCTACTATCTCTAGTATACTGAAGACCGATCATCGCAGTGATATCAGCTTTGCACGTGATTACAAAACCACAAACATACCCCCTGCATCCAGTAGGGATTCAGGTCTTGCTACCCTATCAGTCGTCTCTGGCTCTCATCATGGACATCATTCCGCACCTAGTCCGCAACACATGGGTAAGTGACATTGTTTTATCGGGAAGTCGCTTTTGTTCGTTTGTTTCTTTTTCTCTTATTGTTAGTAAAAAAAATTATTAAATTTTAATCGAAATCTGAATGATGCAATACTGTGTATAATAAGGTGATCTCACATAAAGGCTTGGAATATCAAACATTTTGATTTTTTGGTATGGTGCCATCTAAATCGCGAAATATTTAAAGTACCTATGTGTTTTTGGACCATCGTAATATAATGTAAATATTTTGCATTTTGTGTAACAGGTCAAATGCAAGCAACAATCACACCTTGTCCACCGCCACCTGCCGGAAGTCAAAGTCAATCGTCGGACCTTTTACCTAAAGAAGGGCTAGTTGTTATGCAAGTACAACAGGCTCTCCGCGAAACTGAAGGGGTAACATTGGATTTGAGCCTGAAGAAACCCAGGCAACAACACGAGTATAATCATTCGTTGCAGCCACCACATCCCCCAGTTACCCTTTATCGGACTGAACCTGTGCCTGCAACATACTATCATCCTCACTCTCACTCGGAACAAAGTCGAGGTGCTAAAAGTCCTCTTATATATGGCTCTTCTCCTAGGCCTCAAGCTTCGTTGACACCGAAAATGAATAAAGTCACAGTACCGCCACCACATCCGAAATTGTCACCCAAGTTGGCAGGTATTGCGAGCAGTCACAAAGGTGGATCTATAACACATGGCACTCCTGTGTCTGGGGCTCGGTACGAAGGACTGCTCAGACAAATGACACCTCCTGGAGCTGGTAGTGCCGGAGGACAAGGTCCTAAAGATACCGGCTCAATTACGCAAGGCACACCCGTCCATCCCTTTGCTACAAATGATAAACGTGCACCTATGTATGATTATCATAGACAAATTCGGGTTCCTCCCGCTTCTGCTGTCCCTGTGTCAAGTCAAAGTCAAAGTCAAAGTCAAGGACAAGGAGTAGTTGTGACGCACGGTTTTCAAGCTTATAATTCTTATCCACCCCGACAACCGAATTACACAATTGAGCAGCAACGCGCTTCAAAACAGTTGATAATTAACGATTACTATTTGAGTCAACAAATGCCTAGAGGTCGTGGAACTAGTGGAGCAGAGACTGGCGCAAAGAATGAAACACCTTCGCCTATTTACTACGCCAGCACACCGCCACTACCTCCACAACATTCTCAACCTCGTCAAGGTGTGATACAAAGGCACAATCCACAGAAACAACATCATTATGCTCCGCCACCTCCAGGTCTTGAAGCTTTCTCAAGTTTAGTTGAAGTCGCGGTTCAGCAACCTAATCTTCCTGTGCCCCATCCCCATCCGCATCCTTCTAGCGGAGGTGGGGGTCATGAAGGTCTTGGTAAAACAATGGTTGACAGATTAATGGCTGATAGGTACGGCGATAATCGGCCACTTCGCGAGCAGGAAACACGCATGCAAGATCACCGTTTAGCAATGCAACACTCAGAGCACAGAATAGTTGTTACACAACAACAACGGGATAGAGAAAGAGATTTTGTGCATTCGCGAGAACAAGAGGAGCACAGGTTATTACTCAGAGAGAAGGAAATTCAGCAGCACGAACATCATTTTGTTGTGCAACAACATCATCAGCAGCAACAACAGCAGCAACAACAACAGCAACAACAACAACAGCAGCAGCAGCAACAACAACATCAACAGCAGCAGCAGCAACAGCAGCAGAGAGAAAAGGAACTTCAACAACAAGAACACCGTTTAGCTGCGCAACAACAACAAAGAGATAAGGAAATGCAACACGAACATCGACAACAACAAATGGCTGCAGCTCAACGAGATAAAGAACATGAAGATCATAGATTGGCAGTTCAAAGACGGGACAAAGAGATGCATCAGGCTGAGCAGCGCATGGCATTTCAACAGCGTGAGAGAAATCTAGCCCATCTTCAGCAACAACAACAGCATATGCAGCAACAGTATTTTCGTATGGAAGCGGAAAGAAGACATTCACAGATGTTCAGAGAACATCAAAATCCACAAATTGAGAGGGAATCGACCAGGATACTTGGAGGTGGTTTTCCCCCTTCGAGGCTCCACCAACAACAACAACAACAACAACAACAACAACAACAGCAACAACAGCAACAGCAGCAACAACAGCAGCAACAGCAACAACAGCAGCAGCAACAACAACAACAACAACAACAACAACAACAGCAGCAACAACAACAGCAGCAGCAGCAGCAGCAGCAGCAGCAGCAGCAGCAGCAACAACAACACCAACACCAACAACAACAACAGCAGCAGCAGTCTGCGGCTCGACCGGTTCAATCATCAGTTAATCAACAGCTAGGTGAATCGTCGTCCACCTTAACAGCAGCTAGTTTAATCGATGCAATCATCACCCACCAGATTAACCAGAGTGCCGACAATTCAGGGGGAACCTCTACAACTAATAAGCAGCCAACTAGGCCTGGTGACCGTCTATTCCAGGTAAGAACCTAATACATTTTAGTTGAATTGAGGGTTAAAATTTTGATGCATCAGATAGATTTCTCAAAAACTGTGTATTTTTGTCCAATTTCCGTACTCTAGAGATTGTACATACTACAGTCTGTGGCAGAATATTTGCCCACAAAGTCTTTTGAAGTAATAAAGATGAACAATTTAATGTTTGGTGAAATATTTGTTTTAATAATTAAGTTTTTTTCCTCTTTCTTTAGGGTGTTCCTCGAGAAAGTCCTGCAGAGCCAAACGGTACTGCGCACAGTCCTACAGGTGAGGGTGGCGGAGGTGGAAACAAGGCTATCACACTTGGAGAACACGTCGATCATATTGTGACTAAAGACTTTGGTCCGCCGCATAGCTCTGGCTACAGATCATATCAAGGGTAAGACTGAAGCCGACGTTGATTTAGAATAGTTTTTTTTTTTTTTTATTTTGAATTTTATCATTCAAGTTGAATAGTGTTTTATTTATACCTCTCTATATGATAAATTTGTGTTAAACCGATTTGGTTTTTTATGACAACTTGTATACCTGTACGGAAATTGTGCCAATTATTTAAGAAATTTAAGGGCTATGGAATTCAGCTGACACTTTTTTGCATAGGATGATATTGAAAAGAAAATTTCTAAACGTTAGGATTATGCGAGTTACATATGTATAAGCTTTCAATAATTAATCAGGAATTGAATTGACATAGCAAACTGACGAGTCAAACTTAATAGATTTTCATTTTAATTAACTCAGCTACCACGAGGAGCCATGGAAACGTAGAAAAGGCCAGGAAGTAGAGTCTGCCAAGTCTGGAGACGAGCGTCAGATAATTCGTGTGGCTCAACAACAGCAGCAGCAACAACAACAGCAACAGCAAGTACCTCCGACTGTGAACAAGCAACAATTTCATCCGGTGGCGCCAGGTTCACCGCCAGAGAATACTGCCAATCACTACGCACGTCGTTTTTATGAAACAACGACAACTACCACTGCCACTACACCCTCTAATAAGCCACATCTTTCTCCACTGGACTATGTGAAAAATAAAATTGTCGAAGTGATGAGAACATCAGAAGATGACAAAGCGGTAGGGGTAGTAGATAGAAATGGGGGAAACGGCGGCGTAGAGAAGGAGGAAAAAGTAGGAGTGGAAAGTCCCTCTGGGGGAGAGATGGTTATCGATGAAAGTGGTAGCCAGCCTCAGCAACCTTTGGTACCTACTCTTTACCCGTATAGCGCGCTTGGTGTGCATGCTGGTCCTCCACCAGCTCCGACACCTGCCTCCTTTGCAAATAAAGCGGAGCAAACTCAAGCTGAACCTGCGCCCCTTCTCTCCTCCCAATATGAATCCCTCTCAGATGAGGACTAATTAATCGAATATGATTAGATAAAAATGGTTGCGATTGAAAACTGGAAAGTATATTATAACAAGGACTAATCTATCTTGAATGATGAATAATAGATGAATTTTATCGACACACAATATGATTATGCATGTGATGAAATTTGATTGCACGGTGCAATGCAATGCTTATCTGCCAAATTGTTCTTTATTATAGTGTCCATGTAGTAATTGACAAATGGTGAAATACTTTGATAGATAGGATATACATATTATATTATGTTATGTTTTATACATTTTTCTTTCCTTTTTGTTTTTATTATTCCGTTTATTATTTTAAATAAGATATGAGTAAACTTATTAGCGAAATAATTTTTCTGGCAACGGATAAATCCGTCGCATTTTTAAGTTCAACAATATGTGTTCAAACAGGTAAGCTAGAAAGCAATAAGTACCTGTAATGACCAGCATTAGTCATTAGATTGTCGTTCAGTAAATCATTGAGTAATGTCGAGATAAAATGAAAAGAAATGCACATTCGATTGGATATTTTCTGTGCCACTATATTTTTTTGTCTCATTCTATAGAATTTTCATTCACCTTATACTCTATTTAGCTCTTGCAGTAAATTTGAATTATTCAGATTACTTCGAGGCATTTAATGCGTTTATTTAAACGAAATTCAAGGTGTAAGCAGCAGTCGAATGATTAAATTTGAAGCAAATATTCAGAGAAGAGAATCACGGTCACACCTTACAGATAAGGTCTGAACAACCCGTTTTGAAAATCTAAAAATATTTTTAATTAAAAAGAATAATCGTCATTTTTCTGAAAGACCACATTCCTTAATAAATAGATTAATCATAATGGATTGGTACAATTCCAATGTTATTCTCACTTACGTTTTGTCTTTCAAAAAATTAAAGTCATTTACTATATGGGCATAGTGCATATTTCTCATTGTATCGGACAACAAGTTGGTTTTATCAATGAAAAAAGAAGTGTTATTATTAAAGTTGAATAAGAGAAATTGAATGAAGAAATTATCGAATATAATCAATTACTTGTACAGAGATTCTCGCTGCGTCATTTTAGATTTCTTATTATTAATATTATTACTATTATTATCATTAAATAAATACTGCTAAAATTACCTTCAACAAGTATGACATGGTCGTGATTGTTTCTATACAGAGCTAATGCATTGGCACCTTGCATAACAAAAAATGAATAAATAAATAATTGAAAATAAAAGACCTTTAGTTAAATGAACAAGTAATTCGGACTTGCCATTGAAACGCGGGGCGAGCGCACCATGGAGACTGTGAAATATCCGAGTTGATAATACAGACGCTTTTTGTAAATATATTTACTAAACGATGATACGAAGATTAGAGTGTGTATGTCTTATTTCGAATGAGTCAACTACGTGACCAGAACTAAGCTCTTTAATTGTAAACCAGTGCGAAATGTAGCGAGTAGTCGCATAAAACAGTAAAGTACGTTTCATATAAATAGTATGTTTTAAGAAATCGTTTACTACTATTTCAGTTTTTTTTTTTCTTTTTTTTTCTTTGGTAAAGTGGTTTAAAATGTAATTCTAAGCGTTGTACATAGTACATAATATTAATTTTTAAGATAAGGAAATAAGTGAAGATAATTTTAGTTGACCATAGTGTTTAAGTATATATAAATATATATAAAATAATAATAATAATATTAATAATATTAATAATAATAATAATAATAATAATATAGTAGCTAGCATTTAGGAACCACGAACTGACTAGGGAACCCCTCCCAAGACTACGTTCTCTTATAAATGAATAAACAACAATTAAAACGATTGATTATTAATTAACGAATGTGGATTTTATTTAATTTAATGACACACACTGACTTTTTTATATAGCTTAATTTTATATTTGTATGCAATGTGGTTTCAAGTGTGGACTATGACTGTGACTGTGAAGAAGCCAGGATGAAGATAGCATAGACGAAGGGTGTCAGCATCATTTACCACAATAAAGTTAAAATACCTGCAGAGTGTCTCATGTTCTATTTGTGCACGTCACATTTATTTATATTCAGGTTTCACTGTTGAAATTTATTTTCTGAAACATTCGATCGCCATAATTGCAACAAAAAATGAAAAAGCGTGTTAATTCAATTCCATGCCGCACAATAAATCGGATTATTCAGCAACTAACAAGTAAAAAAATATTCAAGAAATTCAATCTCAACGTGAAACCCCTTATATATAACAATGAAATAATAGTCCTTTGAAATGCGTGACTCCTCACTCGTTGGTATGACTAGAAACAAAAATTTACGCTACGACATACTAAATGCATTATCTTCTTGTTACTGTCTTTCTGAACTAATTACGCATTTGAAATTGTTAATTCAAATATGCATCACAAATATAGGACTTTTGATAATGTAAAATCCTTTCTCTGCACACTTTACATTACAACTTCAATTGTACATCTGTACAGTTAAAATTCGGGGATATTCACGTTATAAATCGCAACGTCAGGTACTTATCCAAAGAAGTATTTAATCATGATGAAATTTTAATATCTGCACATAAGTTTTAGGGTACAAATATTCCCTTGAACAAGTATATTTTCTGTATCAATTTTTCGTCGTTGAATGCACCGACATTGTTTTCTGTACCGTATAGATCGAATAGTAAGGAGATACATAAAAAAAAAAGAAGTTTAAATTAAACTACATAAATAATAAAATCAGACGAAATTTGGCAAGAAACATTAATGCTTCCAGAATAAGTACGAATGGTGTAAAAGTACGATCTACTGAAACTTGATATAACTCAGCCGATTGTAATTTAAGAAAAATAATTAGCATGATAGAGGGGATTGGGAAAACGAGCAAGTTAATAGTGTAAACACTATTGCTGTCATTTACTGCTCCAGAATAATGAAAAAAAAACAAAAAAAAAAAACAAAAAAAAAAAAAAACTTAGGCTAGATGACGTGTAATGTACTGTAACATGTGTACCTATATGATTGTAAAACGGCATGTGACCGATTGATTTAATTGACCGATCGATCTTCCATGCCGAAGAGGCTGTATAGGGCTGACGCCGAGGCACTCATCCTCTCCTGAATATTGTATAATAAATGAACAAAAAAACGTGAAGCTGGATAACAAATAAAAATAAAAATAAAACTACAATATTATCTATAATATTATCATTAATTAAATTCAAAACAAAAAAACAAGTTAATTACGATTAATAGCGAGCGAGCGCATACCACGCCTACAGTAAAGTACAGGTGTAACATACACGATAATATTATCAAAAACAATTCAATGTAAATTGTTATTTTTGTTGAAATAAAAATCACCTCCGTTACGAGAGGGCCCAAGTAATTATTATCAGACAGACCCATCCCTTCAAAAATACTGAAATACTTATTCAAATCATATTTTTTGTTGTTTAATTTTGAATTTTTTTCAAATCTATATTTCATTTGATGGATACTAAAAATTCAGACTACTCCAATTTATATCGACCATTTAAACCAAGTTTTTAGGGTGTTTGGTTGCCCGTAAAAGTCATTCTTGTGGTTTTCATAAACATATTATTTTACGTATCTCAGGATTGTTAGCTGTTAATCAATTATTTGCACGTGGGTTGTACCAACCTGACATGACCTAACTTTTCCGATCTCTAGCATAACCTAACCTGAACAATTTCGATGCCACATTTTAAAAACAAGTAGCAAAGTCCTATATTTTATGTCAACAATCAGTAATTTCAGATAAGTATCCAGCACAATTGACACACTTTCACAGAATCTTAACCTCAATCACATACTTGTCTACAATTTAGGCCTTTATTTGAACCATATAACGATTCGTTGACAGCTGTCAGATTAACATAATGTAAGTGGACATGTATTTACATTTGTATTTCGTATAATATCCGTAGCTCAATTTTGAATAAAGTTGCGGTAAAAAATGTGATTAGATACCTACTTGCAATGTTTCAGATTTTTAAACAATTAAAATGATTGAATGATACAGCACGAAATTACATTCATTTTCTAGCACATGCCAACGGGTGAAATATGTCTAAAATGAACGACAGCAATATTCCATTATTTCAATACAAAGATGAGGATTTCAATTTTGTGGTGAAGGAAAATAACGAAATTAATTCTGAATTTGATTCGCTCTTGTCTAAAAGATGGGAGGAAGCACAAAAGAATGGAATATTTAAATACGTTTTAAACATCAAGAGACAGAAAATATTAGAAGGAAAATACGGGTTTTTAGCGCAGGTAGGTTTTTCTGAAATCACTCAAATCTCAGTCTGTCTTCTTAACATTCCATTGATTCCGTAAATTCTTGTTATTTCAGTTGAATCCAGATCGAGGGGAGAAAAGACGCAAGCCTGAGGATATCACCTCTATGTCTCAACCCTTTGATCCAAATTTATTTAATTTCACAAAGATATCTAATCAAGAGATTCTATTCGATGTTGGGAATGGAGATGGAAATGATATAGTAGTTGCAAACATTAGCCCCATGGAAAACTATCATAGTTTGATAATTACTGAACGATTTAAGTGTCATCCCCAAAGGGTGACAAAGTATAGTCTTAAAAAATCCATCGATCTATTGCTGCTTAGTAATTCACCGTAAATATTATTCTATGCAATGCATTATTATATGTACCACGTATTTCCTATTTCATGTTGCTAATACAAGGTTCGGAAATATTTATCGTCTTAGTATACATTCAAAGCAGATGCTCATGTTAATTATTAAGTCTAGATGTTTGTCTTAGAAATATTATCTCTATATTTCTAGGTACTTGAGAACAATTTTTAACAGCCTGTGTGCACATGCATCAGTTAATCATTTGCATTGGCATTTGTATTATTTGAAACATAATATGCCTCTAGAATCTATAGTGAGTATATTTTTAGTAGTTGAATTATGACTGATAACTTTATCTTGGGCTCAAATTCATTGAAGGTACTTCATGATTTCAGAACATTGAACATCTGCGTGGTCCAGTATTTATGCTGGTAGACTTTCCGGCTAAAGGGTTTTGCTTAAAGCTATCCTCATTTCCGGATCGGAATATCAATAGTTTAATTTCATGGACGCATTTTATCTTAGAATATCTCCAAAGATCCAATATTGCGCACAATATTTACATAACTAGAGCCAGAGAAAATATTGAGAGTAGTATTTATGATGATATTCGGGTTTACATTTGGGCAAGGAAATCCAGTTCTGGTGCAAAAAGTACTTTTGACTTTATTCCAGCTGTATGCGAGTTCTTCGGACACTTGTCAATCAAAAGTAACAACATAAATTCTATGCTTCCATGATTAGATGATATTGAAGTATTCATTGGTAGGGTTCTAAAATTATCTAATTTAATTTGTTTCTTTTATTTATTGTTATCAGGTGAACAAGGATACGAAGACTTGACTGAGGACACAGTGGTAGAAATTTTCAACGATATTACCTCAGATAGTTTTTATGCTCTGAGAGATAATATATTAGCGATGAACATGGATGAAAAAGGATTAACAATCGACTACTGTTGATTAACAATGTATTAGATAATTTGGAATATCAATAAATTTGATGTTATTAAACATAGATAATGAACGAATTTAAACTAAATAATTTTCCTGCAAATAGTCCTAAACTAATGTCAATGCATTACTTTATATTAAAGCCGTTTGTAATTTTTTATGATAAAAATTAGATACTAGGACTCTCATGTATTGAATCCATTATGATATTACATACGTTTGAGAAGGATCTCTATAGTAACCAGTACTTGTTTGATCAATGGGGGTACGCGCCAGCCGATTGTAGGTAGTGTTTCAATTTTTATAAATCGTTTGTTTGTATATGATGACATATTTCATCTTGGCTTCATTTCAGAAAATAAAAAGTTGTTATATTTATTGAGATACCATGGCAGACACAGACGATGATATAGAGAAAACAGAGAATCTACCCCAGGACCCAGTGTCGTTGACCATTGGAGACAGAGAAACTGAAAGTATGGCAGATGAAAGTGATTTTAGTTCAATAACGATAAAAATAGAAACAAAAAGTAAAATTGATGAGAGTAAAATGGAAAGTAAAATAGGTACTCAAGAGCCAAGAGCTATAGATGATGAGACGGAGGATACAGAAGCTAAGAGGAAACTTTTGGGTACCAGCTTAGGTGAGCTAGCTATAAGAGGAGATGGAGAAGAAGCAAAGGATTCATCAAGAAAATCAGAGCAGCCAGGTGCAATAAAGCATTCTTTGTATACATATTTTAAAGATGGTAATTGAAACTATCCAAAAAGAATTTTTCATTCCATTGGATTAGCATATGTTGACGAAGAGGAAATGCACTTTCCCGTGACTTCTGCAAGCACTGATACTAACCAGCCAGGTGGCATTGTTAGCTATGAATCAATGGAATTAGAGTATCGATTTGATTGGCACGAAGGTGAAGAACACCCACGAGAGAGTGGAGAGGACTATCATGGCCCTCGCATTGTTTACTACAGCAGCAAGGACTATGTATCTGGTCCAATCCGTGTGAAAAATGGAACAATTCCTATGAACATTTTGGAATTTCAGTATCCTCTTATATTTATGCAAGAATATGTGATGAGATTTTTCTAGAGGAAATCTGAAACGCAGATCAATCATTTAGTAACCTATTGCGTTATCTCCTTACTTTCTTCAATATGAATCACATTGCTTTGCAGATAGGTAGCTGTTCTCATATTTGTACAGTTTCTTAACATTTCTCAGTCATTCATATGCATATGATTGTCGGAGGCACTTCAATCTATGCGTCGCGGACCCAGATACAATTATTTTTGCCTCTGGGAATTTGATAAATTTTTTTAATATCGCTGATAATAGGATATGGTTTAGACGAGGATCTACTGGCGGCGGAATAGGTCATATTACTGTATGTAATAATGATATTGCGTAGAATTTATTTATAAGCAAGCATTTTCATCAAATTCTATTGCCCATGAATATAGAAAAATCCAACATTCAGTCACATAGCAATTGGTGAAAATGGAATAAACCCACCCATCATAATCTATGAATGGCCAACTATGGAGATTGTGACGATATTAACACGAGGCACAAAACAATCTTATTCACATCTGGCATACAGGTACTCCATATATCCACTTCGTGTATCGAGTACATGTTGAGTCTAATTTGTACTGTATAGAATTCAGCTAAGCTAAAGTTACTAACTAGAATTTATAAATCAAAATTATAGTCCAGATGGGTTGCTGTTGGTCTCACAAGGAGGAGAACCAGATTATATGATTACTGTGTGGAATTGGCGGAGAGCTAAAGTTATGCTACGATGCAAATCACATGGTCAAGACATTTACAATGTAACATTCTCACCTTCTGTACCTGGACACTTAACGTCAAGTGGATCTGGTCATATTAAGTTTTGGAAAATGGCTAAGACCTTTACCGGGCTTAAACTGAAAGGTGAACTTGGACGCTTTGGAAAGACAGAGATCTCAGATATTGTCGGTGTTTACCCTATGCCGGATGAGAAGGTGATTTATACTCCTATTTGCTTCACAATTTATACTTTTATCAACTGTTACAACTTCGTCAAATACTTGAATTATCAAAGGTGGTGTCTGGCTGTGAATGGGGGGATATTTTGTTATGGGATGAAGGTCTAATTAAGCTGGAAGTCTGTAAAACAGGCCGGAAGACTTGTCACGAGAAGTTGATAACACAGTTTGAATATAATAATGGAGAACTGATGTCTATCGGTATGTAGGTATGCCTATAGAGCATGTACATTCCTAAAGAACATTGAAATATGTGGTCACTGATTTTCGATTAGTAAAACGCTATTATATTTAACATTTACATTTATCATGTAGACATATACCAAGTGGCAGGGTGATCTTATGTTTTCATGTGTAAGTAAACAGACTCTACATGAATCAGGTATGGATGGATGGATTCGAATCTGGTTTTATGAAACAATTGATCAAGCTGATCCACCTGACGATGATCGTTTTATCGAAATCGAACCGATATACGAATTTGAAATAGCTGAGGATAATGCTGATGGCGACCGCTCAATGCTCATGTGCATTCAGAAGAAAGAACCAGAAGATCCTGATCAAACACTTTGGTACGCTCAAGTGAGTACTACATAAAAACAATATTAATCATTTTCAGATTCCATTCTGGTATTGTTAATTGTATTTAGAAAATTACAAAAATGTTATAAAAAACTATCGAAGCAAATGGTTCTTAAAGTTTGCTAACATATTTTAAAAAAACATGTAAAATAATAAAAAATTTTAAACCCTAATGTAGGATGGCAATGGTGGCTTATGGCTAATTGATATCTGTACCTCTGATATACCAGGTCCACCAAAAAAGATCTTAACATGTCATGCAGGTCCTATTGTTGACATGAGTGTTTCGACATGGGGTCCATTTGTAGCTACCTTTGGTAAAAATGCACATTTACATATCTACAATTATAGCACCAAGAGATTAATTCTGGTTTACAAGTTTCGTGATATTGGGAGTCAAGTAGCCTGGCTTCCATGCACGGTGAGTTGATATATAAAAATGAAAACGTTTTCAATATGGTTTATACTAAGTGATAAAATGATAGTTACTTTAATAAGTGATAATTTGATTGCATAAAACTCTGTATAGGTCGAGACTACTGGTTCTACTTTAGTGTGCGCATTTGAAAGTGGTGTTCTTCGTGTAATCACGGTAGATGTACAGAAAGCCAATTCCCAGTCAAATGTAAGAAGTGATTACGTTCGATTACTGCAAGCCATAAAACCACACTCAAGCCCCATCACTGTTATGTCGCTGAATGAATCAAACAGGTCTCGAAAGTTAATATACTATTTTTTACAAACCCTGTGCCAAATCCACAGTTCTACATCCACATGAAATGATTACAGTCTACTCATTACTGGAGCCGAAGATGCGACAGTCTTTGTATTCTGTCTTCGAAGAACAATACCTTATCCTATACTCGTACCAATTGGATACGTTAAAGTTCCATCAAGCCCAACTTGCTTTACATGGAAACCTTTTGAAGTAAGTTGATACTATTTGTAGGTAGTTTTAGACAAAATTAATATCTATAGTCTTCTTTCTTCCTCTGCTGATTCATTTCGCCCCAGTTGGGCTTCGAGTGCCTATAGGTTTCTGCTACATGGTTAGTACTCGTCTAGGGAAACAAATAATTTTAATCTGTGTAGTAATTTTAATATTGATTCCACCACAGACTGAGACAGTACTAATTGGCTGTCTGCAAGGTGACTGTGTTGAGGTCAAATTTCCTGCCGACACTGTAGACTATACGACTGTGACATATGAACTTGTGGCTTGTGAGTTGCACGGTTTTAAGTTTGCATCTGTAAAATCTGCAATTCGAAGGGAAATATTTCATCTTAATCTTCAAAAAAAGAAGGCAGAAAAAGTAGCGATAAAGATGCAACAAATGGCTCAACTTGTAACTGATAATCCAGGAATTGACATTGATGAGGAGGCCTTTTTGAGTAAATATCTTACTCGTTTTTTATTCAATTTGGAAACACTGTTCCATCACTTGCAAGTGCTGAGATTTTCCTTTATACTATACGGAATTATCTCGAAAGTTTTATCCTATAGGGAGATGCTGATATATAGGTGCAATATAACAGAATATTCGATTAAGTATGCTAACTATGATTTAGAACTTTTGAAACAGTTTCCACATTGAATTTTGTATACCTTCTACCGTAAATTTCTGGGCATACCTTTAAAAACTGTATATGTACATATATTATTTCCGTAAACAGTGGATTCTGAAGATGATCCACCATATCCTGAAATATATATACCAGAAGTGCCAAACCGAGTGTTGTTTACAAGTTACACAGTCCGCAATACCATCTGGCTCTCGATGGCAGGATTTGATGCAGGATACATATATGAGTATCGAATTCCAACATCTGGCGAAAAAATTACTAAGCCTTGCAAGAGTACAATGGTCTTTGATGGAGACGATACTGAGATCAGCTCTTACTTATTCTGGTAAGTTAGTCAGCGATTTTTTAAGTAACTATACATTGAAAGATATTTTCGAACTTATTTCGATATTTGGATGTTAAGATTATTGGAAATACATAAATCGCTTGGCTGATGGATTCAATAATTCTTTGATATTATTAACTGATTTCAGCAATAACAACAAGTATTTGATTCTTGGTATGGAGCATGGTGAAATCCGTGTCTGTCGAGTGAATCAAGACGATCACACGGATTTATCTAATTATTGGATACTACCAATGCATGATAATTATAATGGATACATACCAAAAATATTGCTCAGCTATGATAATAATATGTTGCTGACCTGTGGGCATGATGGAAACTTATTTTCATACTTAATTAATGATGATGGCGAATACATGGAGTCAAATTCATCTCCAGAAATTCACGCACCAGCTTGGCCACTGGTATATTTTCGACAAAAGTTACATACTACATGATACTAAATGGCAGAGCTGGCTTATTTGCCAGCAAAACTTTAATAATGGACTTAATATGATAATATTTTCATTGAAACAGCCTGCAAGAGACGTCGATGACATCGAAGAACTCTCGCATCCGAGTTTAGAAGAAGTAATAGTCAAGGCTGAATATAACAGAATAATGGCTGTTGCTAAACGCAAAAAAAGCGAAGTCCTGAATATATTGAGCGGTCTTGGCGAAACTTATGCCAAAATTATAGATAGGTAAATTAATTATCAGGCAAATACCAAAGCTAATGCAGAAAATTTCTGTCATTCCTTGTGTTGCAGTTTTATCACACTACATATAGAGTATAGATTTTAAGAATATTAATGATGTCGATATTATAGATCATATCTATTTGATTGAGAAACTTTTCAAATCTAATCCCATTTACTGTCTTTGGTAGGAACCGTAATTTAATCAAGTCTCAACAAATACCGCATGAAGAATTCGAGCTAGATCCTAGAATTACTGCAGATTTAAATCAACACTTAGAGGCAGAAATGAATCTGGCACATAGAAAGTTAGCATTTAAAGTAGAAAAGAGTAAGCTACGTCTTCAAAAATTGATGAACCATTTTATAGAACCAATTACATGCCTTCCATTCGAAGTGTGCAAGATACTGTAAGTATTGTTTTAGTATTCTACCATAGCTCATATAATGCACGTATATGTAGCTCTGTTACAATCAATTTAAATATATTTTTAAGGGCACCACATACTTCAGTTAAATCATTGAGAGAGCGAAAATTGGATGACACGTTTTTAAATGCATGTGCTGAAGTAGATAGACGAATCAAGAAACGAGACAATGCAGGCAGGTAATTTCAAGACCTAAGCATGCTTCAGCTCAAAGATAAATGTTTATTGAAGTTTTTTAGATCTATACTAAACTTGTATTATTATAAAATAGTATATCATTTTACGTCCCGTTTAATGTTGTTATTAATCTTTCTTTACTTCATAAGAAGCGGAATTGCAGCATAAACAGAATCTAGAGAATATTCCAGACAGACATGATTTAATAGCGTAATCCTTATAAATTTTGCATGTTTATAACGCATGTTATACTAAAATAGTTTTTTCGACACGCCGGGCGCAAAGTTCGATTTTGTGCCCGTTTCGCGTGCACAAAACTCAACTTTGCGCACGTTATGTTGAAAAACAAAGTCCGATACGCATGCGAAAGATGATTCTCGACTCGTGTGATTGTCACCCTCGTTTCGCTCGGGCGAAAAACTTCACACTCGTCCGAGAATCAACCCTTTCGCACTAGTATCGAAAAGTACTAATTTCGCACAGCTAGTATATGATTAACTTTGAATGACACAGGATTTAATGTTCAAAATATTGCATGTTAGCTTGCATTTGATTAGGACATACCGTACCTACTTTATGTGAATGAGAGTGCTCGAATTTACAGTAGAGAATATATGGTAACTAGTATATGTGTACAAGACATTCATTGTACTTGTAAAAATATACAACAGATATGCAGACGAAAAAGCAGAAGAACTGGAGAAGGAAACTGTAGAGAAGCAAAGAGTTCTAGGAATTGAAAGTTTCCTCAAGGGCTTAAGTCCATCAACAATTCAGTACCGTCTCGGTGTTAAAGTCAATCAAATGCTGAGAAAATACCGTGCCAGAAAAGCTAGATTCGAAGAGCGTCAAATAGAGGTATTGCTGTTAATTGAAATAAAGTTGTTATGTGGAAAATAGCTATGCGACAATTCGTAGTTTAAATTTAAAATCTGACAATTGTAATCTTTTGATTATTATTATAGTGGAAAGCAATGTATGCAAGTAAGCCAGACCCACATGTTAATCATCCAGATGATTTGACTGCAATTGAGTATGCAGATAATACAATTGGTGATTACAAATTAAAAACATCACAAAATTTTAGTGTCCCAAAAGAGCAGAGAGAGAATACATTGAATAAGTACAAACAGTTTTTGGATGCTAGAAAAAGGGTATGAAGTTTAGCGAAAGTTATATATTTTTCTCTATTGTTTCTTTGTGAATAACTACCGTCATTTTAGCTTTCGAACCTTTGGTATTAGGAAAGGTCTAAATTAATCCAGTCGAGTCATTGGTTCAGAATTGAGCCTGACGTTTCTGCAGTTATGTGGTGTCCTCATCAGAGGCTTAGGCTATTGATTCCGTGTGCGAACCTTAATGTTTGTGGTCGTGCATTGTCACCCTAAAAGGCTAGAGCTTCTATCCTCTTCTGATTATAAGCCGTTAATCAGAAGAGGACAGCTCTATCCTCTTCTGTGACTGGATTGATTTAGATCTTTCGTAATATTTTAGGATCTTATTTATTGTATTAGGCTCATGACATGAGAGAGAGTTTCAACGATAAACTGAGAAATATTAGAAGCAAAAAAGAGACTTTACTAACTGAAGTAAATGAACTGGTAATCCAGTTGAAAAAAATACATGTTGAGATACCTGAAAAACGAATCAAGCCAATACCAATCGTTCCACAGATTGATTACAATGTTGAGTTTCCAGAGAGAAACTTGGAGGTATTTAAATTATTTAGAATGGAAAATGCAAAAAGCATCCAGTGTTTGTGACTTAAGACAACTCAAAATTGAAGAATAATATTTAAGTAACGATAAGTGTATCATTCATGCATCTTTTAAAATGAGATGAAGCTTCATTATGTGTATTTAATATCAATTGTTTAATAAACTAATAATTGTATAGTTTGAACGGTACATATCAATGGCTGAGAAAGTGAAAGAGGCAAAGCGAACTAGGAAAGGATTTGCGACTGAAATTGTTAAGGATCCAGAAGACGAGGAGCATGAATTATTATTGATGGATGAAAGAACAGTTCAGCTTGAAAGAGAAAGTAGTCTCACCGCCTTATTTATGAAGATTCCAGAAAAACGATATCGAGCTCAGTCTGTAGTAACGGAAGATGTATTACTCAGTTTAGTCACTAGTGACCGAATTGAAACACCGTGGGAAAGGGAACTGAAACGTGCGCGTGTTGCTCGGAAAATTTATGAACAAGATTGTATATTAGATCATATTCAGGAAAGCTATGAAGCATTGGATAAAAGTTTAGACGAACTTGAACGTGAGCGTCTTGAAATAGTGGCTGACAGTGTCTACATGGAGCTGTTTGTTTTAACTTTACATCAGGAACTAATCGTTCTCAAAGACTTTGAAGCAATGGAAGATATATTAACAGAAAAGGTTACGGAGAAAATCAACGAGAAGAACATCGCCAAATTTAAGGTAATGTTTCTTTTCCAAAAAATTTCATATGCTCTCATACATAATATTATTGTTGAATTATAATAACTTGTTCTATTCATGCACTTCACTGTTTCTTATTGTCTACCTTCAATCTGATCGAAGATGCAGATTCTATAGATGTAAAAATTTTTATGTATCAGATGCAAACAATGACATCAAAAATTGATCAGAGAAATAAAGAGATTATAAAACTGCATGCGAAAATAAAGGAGCTTGTTTCCGAGTTCATGGGTATGATCAGTGAAAATAAGTTTCACGACTTTCTCAAGAGAATCTTCAAAAAGAAATACAAGCCACCAAAAACAGAAGATGGTACATTAATACATATAAAAAGAATTGAATCATCGAAAAAACTTGTAACTTCATATTTATGTATAAGTAGGGGAGACTGCGTACAGTTGTAACAATAGGTTCAGTTGTAACACTGCGAATATATCTCGTTCTATGGTTAGCACGGTCATATGCCGGTAATATGTAACGCATGTAGCAGGTCTGAACTAAAAAATACCCAGCATACGACCATACTAACCATAGAACGAGATATGTTCGCAGTGTTACAACTGACCCCATTGTTACAACCATACCCAGTTTCCCCTAATTATTATTTACTCAATGTTAGAATCATCGTCATCATCATCGTCAAGTTTGGAAACCACTTCAGAGGAAGATGATGCTGGAAGTATTGACAGTCGAGAAATCGGCCCTATTCATCTTGATGAAAATATTTGTCCTGCAGCATGTGACAGAGAACTTTATCTTGCAGCATTTGCTATGCGTGAAAAATGTTACGAGTGTGAATTTCAGATTAAGGAGGAACAAAAATCTATTGAAATTCTTCGCAAAGAAATAGAAAGTGATATGAAAAAGATGAAAGTTATTGAGAATGCTCTGAAAATTAATCGAGAAGACCTACAAGCTTTTATGGTGCGACTTTTATTATTACAATAATAAAAACTATTTTACTGATATCATTACTGCATTATGCGAGAAACATTTTGATATACAAAATCTGATATATGGTAAAAAATATTGATTGTCAATTACTACAGCAAGAAAAACAACGTAAACTCAACGATATAGATATGACTGTGATACTGAAACTGCATCAACTGCAACATTTCAAAGACGAAACAACAATGGAGAAGATTTGTGATTGCGTTGTATTTGACAATGCTAAATTAACAAGCTTATATGCCAGAGTTGGCGAGCTTAAGGAAGAAACTGGTGAACAAAAAGCTAAACACAGGTACGAAGGGGATTTCTGCTAAAATAACTTGAATAATCTGTTCCCATGTTATTCTCAAGCTTGTTAAGGTATCGGCTCTTCAGTGTACCATGAATTATACGATATATTATTATTTTTATCTCTAACAGAAAGAATCGTATGCATTTACAAAGAATGAACGTTGATTGTAAACATATGGAGGCAGAAATCTATAGATTGAAAAATAGTATCAGACAAGAAATGACGAAAAAATTTGGTCGAGAAGTGTCACTCAATGCTTTGTACGAAGCTGTGTTAAGGCGAATGATTTATGACATTAGAGTCGGTCTTACTGAAATGGTTCCAGTATTTGAAGGTCAAATTAAATGTAAGGGTGAACAGTTCATGATTAATATGTACAGAATCAACTTTTGTCTGATTATTTATTTATCTGTATACGCACACTTTACTAGGCATCAAAGATAAGTATGGAGAAGAAACAAAAACCTTGGAAAGTGTCATTCAGGATAACACAGAAAAATTGAGTTTTTTAACAGTTTTAGAAGAAGAACAATTAAAGTTGAAGAAACTTTTGAAACACGATCCAGTTTCTGAAGTAAGGATCACCCTGCAGTACCTATACGCTTATAGTCAGTCTGAATTATATTCTATTCATTTATTTAGCTTTCTCATAATGATTCTTTCACATTGCAAATGGGCTAACTGAATAAATTATTTAAAGGAGGAAATGTTAAAAATTGATGCCCAGTATCGAGGTGATCTAATGAAACTAGAAAACATTCTTAAAAGCCAGATAAAACAAAAAAAGCTGCTGCAGAACGAGATAAAAAGTCTTAGTTTAAAATCGAGACCTTTACCACCGATAATTTGTCAAGAGAAAGACAAATTGAAGACGAAAAAGCGGGAGAAAGAAACAGGCGATAATATTGTGGCAGTGATTGACGTTGAAACTGGTGAAGCCATAGTAGCAGAGCAAACTAAATCACAGGTTGAAGGTTAAGCGAATTTTCACATAATATGCAAAGTTTTTAATGGTGAAATTTATTATTATGTGTTAAAGTTATGGCAATGTTTATAGGAGAAGAAGAAGAAGACACTGAAGAAGATAAAAACGATGATGACAATGACGAAGAGAGTAGGAATGTAAGTGTCAAGGAAGATGAGGAGGATGACGTGCCGCAGCAATTAGAATACCAAGATCCCAATACAGCAACAATGGTTTGTTTACACTATATTATAGCACATGATTGCAAGTCATAATACTTTTCCGAAATTTATAGTGAATAATATTATAGGTACGCCACCTGCTTTCACGAATTATTCAGGAGTCTTTAGGAGACGATGACGAAGGTGTAGACAGAGATATATTAAGAGAGGTGGTATCTAATTTGCCAATTGGTGGGAGCCACGAGGAATTGCGTGCCGGAATTGAGCGGAGTGTTGATAATATCATTGCATCATTACCACAGCAAGATGACCCAGAAAATGTTGAAGCTATGCGTCAAGCTATACGAGAAATAATTAATGAAATTGTTTTCCGGTAAGACAGTGTTACAGAATTAGACAAACTAATTCTAATACCTAAGGCTGAAAGGATATTGATATTGATATTCTGTTAATTGCATAAATTTACACTGGTACTTGACAAATGTAAAATTACTGCTTGTTGTTTACGATCTAGATTGGACGCTGAGACAAAAGTGATTAGGATGATTCCACAAGAGGCTGAGCAACTTATAAGTGAATTACTGCGCGATATTGGTATAGATGCTGAAGCAGAAACAGCAATTGGTACTCTTCAAGATTCTTTGATTGCTTTATTAGCATCAGAAGGAGGAGTGACTGCTGCAACAAATCACCTCTTGAGTAATCTCCCGAGTGATATCAATGACAAGGCAAAACAGATCGTAGAAGAACATGCAACTGCAGTTTTTGCAGATCTTTCTCAACTAATCGAACATTTAAAGGTATTGTGAATACATCAAGTCAATGAAACTTCAATATTCTCCTCGCTGACAAAGTAGGCTCTTTAAGTAGTGTCATAAATGCTATTAAATGTTGTAGGGGCCTTTAAGTATTTAACGAAATATTTATTACAGTTTTATCTTGTTCTTGCATCTTATACCAGCATGAAAGCTGTAGGTTTACAATTATAAACACAAATCTCCATTGGCAATGACTAATTTCCGAGCTAATGTTTATTATTATACCAAAGGTAAAAGAACTCAAAACCCTAGAAGAGACTACAGTAATAAACGAGATGAACCAGGATCCAGGATGGACCGTAGTACCATTGGTTGAAGAAATGGAACCTCCATTGCAACCACTTGAACTAGATGAACAAGAATCGCAGGGTGCCAGTGGTAAGCAGTTACTTTTACGCAAGTGAATGATTTCTTCCCGAAAGTTATTATAAAGGCTAATTCATTTATGCTCAGATGTAGTAGACACGACAGAAGAAAAATCGGAATCTGATTCAAAAGAGTAGACTAAATAGAAAAGAAAAACTAACAACACGACAAATTTTGAAGAGAAAGTGAGACTGGCAACGTATTCATCCAGTAAAAAGGCTGTACGGTGAAACAATCAACTGCAGGTTTTTGATTTCATTATAGATTTAGCACACGCCAAATTAAAACTGTGTGTCGATAGTTTCTCTCACCTTTATATATATTATATTCTAATTATTTTCTAATTAGGCTATTCAACTAATTATTAAATCTTGTTTAGTACATTTGAGTAATGGTTAAGGTGTCAGAAACGTTAAATATTTAATGTGCTTAGTTTATTTTACTTTGTGAAATAAACTACAGCATTAATGAAAAGCACGTAATAGATAGCTTAGTCTAAGAATTAATTATAAAAGATAACGTTTTTGCTGTACAAGGTATCTCTAAGCCTGTTACAATAAATAAGTGTAAATTATAAATGATGTTTAGTTTCGGATAATTTTGTGTATAAAACAACATTAGTCGGTAATATGTCAGCCCTCTGTCAACAAATAACAAGCATGTCGAGGATCTGTACATTACTGTAAACATTAACTTCGGCAAACTGAATGTAAGCTAAAACATTATCTATGAGGAAACGTCTTGATCAATTTGGTCAAGTCAATGCCATTTATTGGACTGGATTGATTAAGACTTTTTCTCATATTTACAAGTTCGAGTACTAACTGTGCAAAATGTACAATAAAATATTATCTGTCTATCTGTTGGGTATCAAAAATATCATCAAACTCAATTGATGATCACTGTTTCTTAAAACTCTTAAGAATCGGATAGATGTTGTCAAAAGCTTCATAGATTTCTTGTCGTACCTTGGCACCTGTTGATGACAAAAAAAAGTGATATATTCATTATTAGTATGTTTATCGGTAACAATCAATCTTGAAACTAAAAAAATCATTTTAAATAAATAACTCACCAGTTAGTACAACTTTTCCAGAAACAAATATGAGTAATACAATACGGGGTTTGACCATTCGGTATATCAAACCAGGAAATAACTCTGGTTCGTAGGAGGAGAACTGGCCGTGAGTTAATACAAGGCCTTCTAATCTGATAGGAAACTTGACGTCACAACTGCCAACCATATTTTGTATTTTGAAATCCAAAAATTTCGCCTGTTGAATAGGATACAAAGAATACATATCAATGTAAATATCTATTCAAGGCATTACTATATTTCTTTTAATAAATTAGTATCACTAACTGGAAATCCAAGCTTCTGTATAATTCGTGCATATTTTCTAGCAGCAAGACGCGAATCCTCTTCACTTTTGGCTCCAGTGCACACCATTTTACCACTACTAAATATTAAGGCTGTTGTTCTGGGTTCTCTAATTCTCATTATAACTGCTGCGAAACGCTTTGGATTATACTCAGCATTTCTAGCATGTAGAGCAATTTTCTTCAAGTCAAGTTTACAGTTTAGGTTTACCGTAGACACGATGTTCCTAGAAAAAAAAATGTTATCATTCACTGCAATTAATCAAAACTCAAGTTATGATAATTCTATATATATCTAGATGGGAAGAAAAATTTTCTAGGATCATTCTATCCATTTAGCATTATTTATGGATAAAAAAAAAATCGCTTCATTCGTATATCACGATAAAAATTAAACTAACTACTACTGAAAATCATACTGTAACTGAGGTAAAATTCCAGGATCAGCAGACGCCGGTGTCATCGGTGTCATAGGTGCTGGAGTTGAAGGTCCTATCGAAGGCGGTGCAATTTGACTAGCAGGTTGTACCATAGGTGACATCATGTTTTGCTGTATAAAAATAAATGCCATAAACATGTAATTCTCAAGTTTTAAAAATCTTTTACTTCTCAAAACTGGAAATTGAATATATTGATAAAATTCACTGCAAGTTCATGCATAATTCACCTAAAAAAGACTTTCGCAAGTCTGTAATGACAGTACAACTTAATAACATCGATTCTACTCTTTAAACATGTTTGAAATATACAATATTCACCGGTGTTTGTGGCTGCATAAGACTTTGTGGTGTTGCAAACGCCGGAGCGTATGTATGCATAGTTTTATGGGGTGTAGCAAGCATAGGCATTCCGTGTAAGTTAGAACCCATAGGATGCATTTGTTGTAGTTGATGATTTTGTTGAACTTGTTGTTGTTGTTGCTGTAGTGCATTTGGTAAAATTTGTTGATCTTCTTCGGGCTGATGTAAAGGTGTGCCAATACTTGGGATACTGAATCCAGGACTCGGTAACATTTGATCCATTTTGACTGTATATTCTTGTTTACACTTTCACTTGAAAAATTTCCTTCGAATAGGTTATAATATAACCTTACGTGTTAAATTTCGGAACTTTCGGAAAGAGTAACTAGTGCATTTCTTTAATGATGAAAGAGATTTATTTAGTAAAGGGTGTAGTTTGCTCGTATTTATTGATTCACTAGTTATCGGAGTAAATATATTCAAATCGGCACTTCTCCATAACCTTTTTGTTACACTAGAAACTTATTTGTATTATTGACGTAAATTTACCGCCAGGCACTTTTACCGCTTAATCATTACTATCACAAATTTTATTCGGGTAGTATTATACACCGTGAATGTAGAAGGACTCTTAATTCATTTTAATAAATATGTACATACCACTCTCGTTTAAAAGTTTATTTACCCGATCAGAAATCAACATTTTCAGATTCTAGCCAACAGGTTATATTTCACATAACATACTATACAAAATTGTATAGATGGTTTGAAAAATGTGTTCTCAAAGTATATGGTTTATGAGTACGAGGTCTAACGATCGACTTTTGGTACGAGTTTCGAATGACCGATAATTTTCCCTGTATTTCATTGGATGTGAAACATGCGTCACTTTTATATCTGCCACGGTTTGAGAGTCTCGTCGTTCGCCTCGTGTCACTACTGTCGTTGAAGGAGAGAGACTGCTGTCAACGTCACTTCTCCACAAATTAATCTCCGATATGAATAAAGTTCTTTTTTATACCTATTTTCCTAATTTCAATTGCTCTGCGATTAATTAACGCTTGAACCTAAAATCAATTTATTAACATGAAGGGAATTTTCTACAGTTATACTATTGTCTGTCAAAAGAATGATCCAAGTGATACGTTCATATTTCATGCCGTTTAAATTGAATTGTAAAACTAGTTTTAGTTGATTGTATTTACCGTCGTAATAATACAGAATTTGGTAAACGTCTTTCTATTCTCGATACTGTATAGATACGAAAAAAATATATATATATGTATATATATACATATAGTATACCTATATAGGTATAATAGTAAATAGATCAAGTAAATATTTGGTTATTTGTGTATTTATTGATAAATGGGTGAAAGTTTATTACTCACGTATTCGGAGCTTCTGCAAACTTCAGACTGTAGTGATAGAACACAAGCATAATACATGTATGTAGCACAGGGAAACAACCTTTAAATGATCAGTATAAAACAGTACGGAGAAAGAATGTGACTTTTTAGGAATATAAAAAATGTTTGTGAGGGATCCCTGTGGCATTGTTTGCATCATCGTGACTTACATCGCGGTTTTTTATGCCGATTACGTTGTTGTACGATGGATTGTTCTACATACGATGCAGGACAGGTTAGTTTTCCGCATTTCCAATCATCTGTCACAAATCCATGACAGTTCATCTCTGTCTCTGTCGCATATCAACAAATATTTTAATATTATCACATAAACACTTGCTCATTTTTCTCCAAACAATAATTCATGAATTTAAAAATCTGAAAAAAATTTCCACTCTTTATTTTTTTTTTTTGCTAAAATAATTACGTAGTTGACATTTCAAATCATCCACCTTATGCGCGAAATTTCTAAACACAGATTATTTTCTCCAAATTTTATAGCCTATGGGGTCCTTTTCATGTGGTAACATTCAATACGGTAGTTTTACTGCTAGTCATGTCTCACTTGAAGGCAGTTTGCAGCGACCCAGGGGTCGTGCCTCTACCCCAGACGAGAATGGATTTTTCAGACATTCATTCAGGAGGAAGTAGGGATGAATGCGACGAAAGAGATGATTGGACAGTATGTACTCGGTGTGAGACTTATAGACCACCAAGGGCCCATCATTGCAGGATATGTAAACGATGTATTAGAAGAATGGATCATCACTGTCCGTGGTAAGAGTCAGAAAAAGAAAGGATTGTTCAGAAACAGTAAAACAAAACTGAGAGTGTGAGTAGGTATAGTAAAAAAGAAAAGAATCATTAAAGATTGTTCATAATGCAACATAGATATATAAATTTTTATCTTTATTTAAGGATAAATAATTGCGTTGGGGAGCGTAATCAGAAATACTTTATTCAATTTCTGATTTACGTTGGAATATTAGCGTTTTACGCTATCACGTTAGTCATCCTTTCTTGGGTCTTTGATTGTCCTGAATGTAGTAACGACGTGGCAATAAAACAGAGCCGCATGTAAGTATAATGCAATATACTTCTATTTGAAACTTTGTGAATGTAAAATTTGTTCATAAGAAATCTTGTGTGGCAGATATTCGTTTAGGGACATTAAACTGAGCTTTGTTCTTTTAGGTTTGCCATTTTTATAACTCTCATTCTTGAAATTTGGGATTTTATGATTTCAAGCCAAGCAAGAAATCTGCGTAGAGTTTATTTACAAATATTGATCAAATTCAAGTAGAGATAAAGTCGTTTGAGATCTTAAAATATCTTTTCAATACATTTCGAATCAAAAG
The DNA here is from genome assembly GCA_963924015.1 of Macrophya annulata. Lineage (NCBI taxonomy): Eukaryota > Metazoa > Arthropoda > Insecta > Hymenoptera > Tenthredinidae > Macrophya > Macrophya annulata. The sequence continues at coordinate 11,159,012 of OZ001259.1, read as the reverse complement.
ATTGTTTATCCAGCCTTCAGCTGTCCCTTACAATTGAAAACTGTACTTAAATTTAATCAACATTTGTAAACAGCTTTATGCAGATGTATTTGTAATTAAATTCTTCATTTCATTAAGTGATGTATCGGTAAAGAATTTGCGATACACAAGATTTATTCCACATATCGTATAGTTACTACATATATCTTGATACCATATTATCTTGTTGTAGAATTATTTATAAACGTAAGAAACGATTATTATTTTTCAAGTAAAACACAATTTCTCTGCATAGTTTACATTGCGTGATCCTGGTATTGGAGTCAGCGCTGTTCGGAATGTTTGTGGTGGCAATTCTAGTGGATCAATTCCAAGCTATTTTAGGTGATGAAACAGCTGTAGAACGAATTCAAGGCAGTCATCATCACCACCATAACACCAAAACTACTCCGCGTACTTTGACTCTTCTTGCTCAAGTTTGTGGAAAAAGTCATCCAGCATTGTGGCTACTTCCATGTCACAATCCTCCTCGTTACTCATACCGTAAAGATGCTCATTTAATTGACCATCAAGTTTAGGGTGGCGAAATCCGAAAGATAAAGATTTCACGAATTTCCCGAATCAATTTTGTAGAAAGTAAATAATCAGTTGATCAGTAAGTATGCGTTGGTAATCGAATTACACTTCAATGGCAGTACATCACGTATGTTATTAGCAAAGGATACACTGGATTTATCATATTTCATTAAATAGACAATTTGATTATTACAAATGTACAAATTTTGTTATCAGGGTAATTAACAAAAAAATTCTGAAAAGAAATATTTGGAATATTAATGGTGGAAATTAAACTTTCACGCAGTATTTTCTGTTTTGTAGATATATACTACAAAATGGCAATTAAATTAGCACGCTTGCTGCGAGATCTGAGACTCACGCTTATTAATCTCTACAATTGATTCAGTACTCAGCACTGTATTTATCTACTTTCTAACAAATGACTATGTGTGAACAGAAAATTGATAATAATTGATGTGAAGATTTTTTGTATCGAAATATTGTGAGACACCATGACTGCAGTGTGTAAAGTTTGATGTCATAACTGGACGTAAAATTTTCTTACGTACAAGAATATAAATCTCGTATTCGTAATCGAAATTAAATATAGGTACTTTGAGGAGGCTAGATTATTTTGCTTGCTTCTTTGGCATGGACAGATATTTATAGAATAGTAATAAATTATTGTTTATGTATAAACGGTGTGAGAAATTTCATATCGTCGGTTTGCTGGAAGAATTTATCGGACTAAATGTATACATATCAAACTGGGAAGTTTTTAGCAATTTATTAAATTATTCAATAATGAATAATCCGCATTGCGTACAAAGCATGTATGTAAACGAAATTTTTGAGCTATAAATTTTGTATATTTTTACGAAAAAATTATTTATTCAGTTAATGGTTTAAATGCTGCAATCTAGTCAATTTTTGCAGCAAGACGACGATTTTTAATTACCTATTTATTGCGATATAGATTTTTTATCATCACAATAGCAGTATACATATAAATAAATCGATAAGAATGGCAAAACAGACTCTATTTTTGGTAGATGCCCATAAAGTTTGCCAATTATTTATTTATTTATTAGTTTATTATTATAAGCTAAACAAATTCATTTATATGAAGGTAATATCGAATAATTTATCAAATGTCGAACTGAAATCTATTAATCGCACAATAATATATGAAAATATTTAATTTCCTAAGTTATAATAATTAAATGACGGAGTTGGTACATCATTCCATTGATTGTTAAGTATATATGTATATTGTAATCCTGCAAGGTTCTTAAATTAAGAATTTCATCTATAATAAAATGAAAATCATAAACTTAGAGAATAATTTCTACCATAATAAGTTTTATTTTCCAATTGTAATTCTTTTTCATAAGGCTTTACCTGTTCACTAAATTATTGAATATAAGCTTGAAAGAATACGGGTAGTAAGGATAATTCTCTTTTTCTTAAATAAGGACACAAACATCCATCAATTTTTGCTTGGTACCAAATTTATTATAGATATTTCACATTAGACGGTTTTAAAGACACGCAGCCATAAGTCCGGCTACATTTTCAAAGTCAATTTTTTCTGTAATATTTTTAGTTTTTATATTTTCATCTTGATTCGCAATGAAAATTACATTCTTTGACTCTTCTTTCCATCCATACTTCTTGACCCAATGTTTTAACGTTGAATCTGGAATTATTTTTAAAAAGATTATTCACAATTGCTTATATATTTATCATCATATGCATATATATTTCTGTACGCTCCAAACAAACATACCATCAACTCCACCGAGCAGCTGAGCCAGCAAACCTTTGTCTATAGTTTGGAAAGTAATTCCTACAACGTGGCAAACAAACTTGCGAATAGAGTCTTGAAAGCCAACTATTCTATTGCAAAGTTCTGGCATCGATAAAACTCTATCCCAAAAATGTTGGAAATCGCATTGTTCCAAGATATCACCCAAATACATGATCTGGTTGATCGGTTCTTCTTGCATCTTTGAGAAACAGATTTTAAGAGCGATTAAGTATGTATTTTTTTTTTTTAACTTTTGTAAATAAAAACTAAAATATTATACTTACGATTTTTTCTGTCAACAAACATTTGCAAAGTACAAAATCTGTGTGTGGAAAATTAGTCAAAGCTTTTAGCAATATTTGACAAGTTATGTCTTGACTAAAGCGTTGCGGATCCAACTGATACAATTTCAATACAGCCAGATTAGCTTCCAAGTCATAAGCGTTTTCCCTTGATTGAATTTCCACGTATTTTTCAAGGGTTGATAAGTTTTCAGGGTTATATCTGGTAAAATAAATAAAGAAATAAATAAATTATGTTGCATTATCAGAAGTTTTGACATCTCTGTGACGTGGTAATAGTAACGGGATATTCTCAGGTGCGAACAAATCTGGGATAATATAAATTTGATAGTTATACGCGCCTTTCAATCCCCTTCAACATTTCGACGATAGTTTGCCTCATAGCGTCTGCCATGGTGTAATTATTTAATTATTTTATACACTTCGGACCTTCTCACGCTATGGAGATACGGGAAAAGATTTTTAGGTTATGACAGCAGGCTGGAGACGGCTATCCCTAGTCCGTGTTCGTGAATAATCAGGAAGATATTTTTGAACTACTTGATTCGCAACATAAAGGGAGCTTTCCAATTAAAACGCACCGTCGCGCACAATTGTTTTTCGAAATCAACACTAGAGTGTGTTATGTTGTACGATCATGACGTAGAATATGATCTGTCTTGTTCGTTTCACTTTTCAAAGTATCCAGATTTTGAATTCGAACAAAACTTGGTTTGGTACTTACCCCGAGTTCTCAGCAGCTCTATGGGGATATAACCATAAGGAAGAAGAAGAAGAAGAAGTACAAAACTTGGCGCATCAATTTCAATCGAATCGAATGAAGCTCGAAAGTTTCTCCCGCGTCGGCGGTGCGATGGTAGCGCTGTATGAACTCGATCATAACCTCTACGGTGAACTATTTTCATTTTTTTTCTAACTTGGTATAAACAACTGTTTTACATTCTCACATGTTGGATATTAGATGAATTATATGTGAAAAAATCGAATATGAATACTCCTCAAAGTAGTAAGAAAAAGGGAAGAAACCGAATAGGAGTTTCGGGTGATTCTATCGGAGCAGGCGATTCTGAAATCTTAAGCCCTCAAGAGGCCGCGCGCTTTGTTTTGGTAAGTATGTTTCTATTTCTTCGATTATTATCCGCTCATTATCACGCCGCAAAATCATTTTGATCGCATGCGCATTCATTAGCTTCAATTTATAACTTATTTAACAATTATTTTCATTCTCAAACCCGTTACTTTCCTATTAATTATATTCAAACTCCTTCTGTTATGCTTTTGGCACCAATTCTCAAAATCCGATCACACAAGTCTCTAGGTATATCTTATTCATATTAATTGAAATTCAAACTAAATTCATCAGTAAACCAAAAACCAGTCATAAAAAAGTTCGTTTTATTTTTCTGTTCCTAATTTCAAAACCCAATGTTTTCAATTAATTCTAGCTAAATTTTTATTTACCAGGTACATGCGATTGGCGAAGAAAGTAATAAACCAACTCGTCTAGGCATATCTGAGGGTATATCCATCATTTCTTCAGAAGAATACGAAACTGACGATAGAAATATAAGCCACAAAAAAACCTCATCAATGATCGATAAAGACAAAGACGACAAGGCAATATTAAGCTCATTGCCAGTTGCCATGGTAAAAGCTTTGGATGGCTACGAAGGACAAATCGGAGAAGCAGAACCCCTTCCTAACTCATATGTTAGATTTATGGAACGCAGCGGAGAAGAACTTGATGGTATTAAACATTGGATAGACTGAGAGAACAAGAAGTCAGGGAATTTATTTGAAAAGCTTAAAATTTAATCAATGTATTGCAAATTTTAGATGATAGTAGTATGAGGAATTTGCAATTAACAGATCAGTAAAAAGTTTCATTTAAAATGCAGATTTCAATTTCATGACTTGAAAAAGCGTTTATCTAAAGAAAAAAGTCAAAATATGATCCTGCGAATTTTATATTTTGTTAAAATCCGAGAACCAGATACAACGAATCATCTCCTAACAATCAAAAACAGATTTCATTTGGAACAAAAATTTTTATCATTTTTTGGCAAATATTGTTTAAAAGAAATCCGAAAGATTGGTTAAATAATAATTTTTAATATTACTGATAATGGATCTACTTTGTCTTTATTTTAGGTGAGGTTGAATATGATCTTGATGAAGAGGATTCAGCATGGTTGGCTATTGTAAATGAGCGTCGTGCTGCAGCAGGCCTTCAGCCGCCTCTAGCTGCTGATATATTTGAGCTTTTGATGGATAGATTAGAAAAGGAATCGTATTTCCAGCAACAGACAAACGGAGGTGGAGGTATCGCAGCAGACGAAGATGCAGTTTGCTGTATTTGTATGGATGGCGAATGCCAGAATAGTAACGCGATTCTTTTCTGCGACATGTGCAATTTAGCTGTACATCAAGACTGTTATGGAGTGCCTTATATTCCCGAAGGACAATGGCTGTGTAGAAGATGTTTGCAAAGTCCTTCCAGAGCGGTGGATTGCGTTCTTTGTCCAAACAGAGGCGGAGCATTTAAGCAAACTGATCGGCCAGCTACATGGGCGCATGTTGTATGTGCTTTGTGGATTCCAGAGGTCCGATTTGCCAACACAGTCTTTTTAGAGCCTATCGATAGTATAGAAAGCATTCCTTCAGCACGCTGGAAACTTACCTGTTGCGTTTGTAAAAGGAGAGGTGCAGGTGCCTGCATACAATGTCATAAAAGCAGCTGTTATGCAGCATTTCATGTAACGTGTGCCCAACAAGCTGGACTATGTATGCGAATGCGTACTGTACAGCCTGCTAACGGAGAACCAATGCTAGTACAAAAGACAGCTTACTGCGAAGGACATGCACCTCCGGATTATCAACCATCAAACAACCCTGCCGATGCTAGGAGAAGGGCCATAGCTAATAAGAAAAGTTCATCTGCACCGGTTATTTCTATACCAACTATTCCACCTGAACGAATTAGAGAAATTGCCAGGTATGAAGGATACAGGGATTCAAGAAAAGTCTGTTTTAATTTATGGAATTGATGGAAATATCAAGTTTTGAGATAATCAAGGAATTGGAGGATGCTTATTTATACAGAAGCATTATTTCTGTAATTAAGTATGCCTTCTCTTAGCATTATCATGTAAAAATGCAGCATATAATGATCCAAAGTCTTGATACTGAAAAAATCGAGTTATTTGTATAGTCCATCTTGCTTCTTGTATTCCTGTTGTACAATGAAATAAGACTAATTCTTGAAAGAAGATCTTAGAAACATAATTTCGAAGGATTTTATGTATTAACTGTTCACGTTCCTTATTAACATTGCTAAACAAGCTCAAATCAGCTCACAAATATACAGAGAATCTATTGTATACTTTCTATCGATCTCTAAAATAAGAGTGAAAATCCAGTTATGCCCTTCTCTCATCTATACCTTCAATTAGTAAACAATTAAGAATTTTATTTAATGATACTCTGCAGCTTGGCTGAGGGTGTACCTAAAAGAAGTCAGCTGATCCAGAGGCTGATAGCTTACTGGACTTTGAAACGTCAATTTCGGAATGGTGTACCTCTTCTTAGAAGGCTTCAAAGTTCACATCCTCATTCTCGACCTCCGGCGTTAGGCGGTCACATATCACCTCCAGCAGATGGTGAACTGCGAGGGGAACTTTATCGCCAGCTTAAATATTGGCAGTGTTTACGTCAGGATTTGGAGAGAGCAAGGCTACTCTGTGAACTTGTAAGAAAACGTGAAAAGCTTAAGAAGGAGCTATTCAAAGTGTGAGTAATCTTGGTTTATAAATCGAAAAATAATCTTAGATGTTCGTTTTTCCCATTAAAATAATAATCTATTCATTCAAAGAATAAATAACTTATGCCTATTTGTTACAGTAAAGAAAAATGCTTGTGGTACGAACTTCGCCCATTGGAAAGTGTGCTCAGGTCTCTTTTAGAGGGGATTAAGTCCAGAGATACAAACGATGTGTTTGGGCAGCCTGTTGATACTGATCAAGTCACCGATTATCTTGATATAGTATCACATCCTATGGATTTATCGACTATGCAGGTACAAAAGAGTGCTATGAAATTACAATTCCAAATCTTATTACATCACTCCTACTTATGTAAATAAACTTTTAAAGATAATCCTCAAGTATAATTGGTCACATTTTAATTTTACCTATTGAAATGATTATTTTTATTCCAGGCTAAGCTGGAAAAACAAGAATACGATACCATCGGGGCTTTCGAAGCCGATTTCAATCTCATGGTGAAGAATTGTCTTGCCTACAATAGAAAAGACACGATGTTTTATCGAGCAGGAGTTAGAATGCGCGAGCAAGGTGGATCTTTAATAGAACAAGCTCGCAAAGACCATCCTGAATTTGACCCAGTTATTGAGGAGGAATCTACCTCCAAACCTCGTAAAAGAGAAAGAACTGGTCGTAGTAGGGGTGAGTCCGAGTCCCAAACTGGTGAAAGAGAAACTGGTGGAGGTGGAGTCAATCGACGAACAGCTGTTTTATTCACTCGGAAAGCTAAAGCTCGGGCAGGCAGGGGCGGTGTTCCACCTGCTCCAGAAGGGGACCAAAAAAAGCAAGGAGATAGTTTCAGAGTATACAGGTGTGATACTCTTAGTACATAAGTATATTGCATACCGATGCTAAGTCTTCTTCAATAATGTGTCATTAACTATATAATATAGCAAATGAAACCTGGTTAAATTTGGATTACAGGAGTGGTGTGACGGATAGCGATGGAGGAGAGGGTGAAAGTCAGTCTTCAAGCTGTAGCAGTTGTTCAACAAGTCGTTCCTCCAGTCCAGAAATTGAGAAAAAGGATGCAGACGTAGAAGCTGAAAAGGAATCTGAAGCGGAGAAAGAAAAAAGTGCTGAAGAAGAAGAAGGGGATGAAGAAATTGATGGGGAAGGAGAAGACGATGATCGTTTAGTGGCTTTACAACTTGTGTGGGCAAAATGTAGAGGATATCCTTGGTATCCTGCGCTTATAATAGATCCTGATACACCTAGAGGAACTGTACACAAAGGTGTACCAATTCCAGCACCTCCGGACGATGTCCTTGCACTTGCGGCTAATTATAAGGATCCAGTGTTTCTCGTTCTATTCTTTGATACAAAACGTACCTGGTAATTTGCTGTTTATATTTAAATTATAAATTTACCTATGTTCTTTTGTGAATTAAAATTTCTAATCGAAAGTTTTCACATTTCTTTTTCACAGGCAGTGGCTACCTGGTGAGAAGTTAGAGAAATTAGGAGTATCGAAAGAATTGGACGAAGCGAAACTCATAGAATCTAGAAAGCCTGCGGATAGAAAAGCAGTCAAAAAAGCCTATCAAGAGGCACTACATTATCGCAAGCAGACCCATAACTCTGCACTTTCTACAGGTTCACCTGTATGACTACTGTAAATGGCCAGGATTTTAAAATACGTATTTATTTATAACAAAAGAAGCACATGAATCACATGTATTTGTTAAAGTTATCGATAAGTAAATTTATACAAATTGAATTGACGGTAATTACGTCAAGAGCCTTTAAGAAATTATCAAAGGTAGAAGACCTCATTCGCGGATTATAGGTGGCTTGTAATCAGGCTGAACTGCATCCACGAGTTCACGAGCATACAAATCCAGTCTTTGAGTCATCTGGAATATAAACATGAATTTTACAAGCAAGGTACATACGTACATACACTACAACTGAATATACTTTTATACCATTTAGAAGAACTTCATAAGTTAATTGAACCAATTTTTTAATAATTAACAGATCATATCTGTTTAGCAGATATAACGTATACTCTTAATTCTTTTTAGACATTAGATATACGCAAAACAGAATTTATAGCGTTGTTTAATACAAATTTTTAACTGTACTATTCAAAGATTTCTATCCTCACCCTGAATCCCCAAACATCTCTCGTTTGTCGACACAAATTTAGATCCAGCTCAGCAACTAGAAGTCCATCTCGATTCCGACTCAGACCAGGAGTTCTGGATCCATCTGGCGCAGCCACATAGCTTGATCCATAAAAGTGGCCAAAGTCTTTATGAGCAGGGCCTCCATCCCCAGATGTAAAAGCATTAGGAAAGGTTTCCGTCCCAACCCGGTTTATAGCACATGTGTAGTAGCTGTTTGCTATTGCCGCATTACGAGCTTCAATTGGCCACAAAGGCTCGGAAAGTAAGCCTACTGTTGCTGAAGGGTTGAATACTATCTGTAAATTCCATCGCGTAGAGATGAGAATAGGCTCATAACTTTGAGAATCAGCAACAAAGAGAAAGTGATATTTTACGGAGTAAACTTTTACCCATGGATGAGATTAATTTATCTTTATGCTATACCTCTGCCCCGTTTATTCCAAACATCATCCAGTTTTGGGGATGGTGACGTCCATAGCAGATGTTAATACCGATACGACCGAACCGAGTTTCAAAAACAGGATGTCCAGTATCACCCTCCATGTAATAAGTTGATTCATTGAAATCACCGACTCGTGGAATGTGGTTTTTCCTATGTTTCCCAATAACGTTACCATCTGTACCGATCACTACACTCGTGTTCCATATAGTATCACCTTTATTACTATCTCTTTCCAAAATGGGAGAAATTATAATCATATTATAGCACTGCGCCAATTTGCGAAGAAACTCTGTGCTCGGTCCGTCGATAGCATCTTCCGCAAACTCACACCATGGCTGCTTCTCTCTCGTACAAAACGCAAATGGCATCGCTGTAAGTTCTTATTTATATAATAATGCATACATGTTTTTTATTATAACAGCCACATCAAGCAGATCCGATTTTCTTTATATCATGTGTTCGTTATCAGCCCGAAAATATTTGAGATTCAATACAAAGTGTAGAGTTCTAATAGTTAGTGATTTAGTATAGAGTAGTTAAACCTCCAACGAACTATACCAACAAATCAAACTGCTTAATTTAATATACGTAGGAGTTTAACCGAATAGTTAAAAAGAAAGCTACTCTAGTGATGCAGCATCTAAGAGCTAAAAGTATTCTTGATAATGGAACACATACACCAAGCTTCCTGGAGACATAGTACATTGACTCCGCTTGCAGCTGCTTGTTCAATATATTCTCTGATCTTGTTAAATATAGCATCTCTCTGTTGTTTTATAGGGCTTGTGGTTGGCAAAACGATGGAATGCTGTATCAAACCAACTCTTACAATTCGTGGTGAACGGAGCTGTTCTTGCGTAGCTTTAAATTTCCATCCCGCAAGTTCAAGGTCATTCGTGACCTCCGTTCTCGATAAATTTAAATTCCTATTTTCATTATTATTATCATTATCATTATTGGTAATGTACTGACAGATATGAATACATATATTAGGAACAAGTCATCGAGCTTAGTAAGAATTTTTAAGTCTTTAAATGGAAGCTTCTGCAGTGCAAATAAAAGGCTTCTAACGTAATAAGTTTCAAAATTGACATGGCCTATTGTTTTATACCAAGTTAGCATAAATAGAAAACAGCGATAACCTACTAGCTATACATATAGTTGTGAAATAAATTTATTAAACTTACTCCAATTCTCCACCATATAATATTCTCTTGACTTCTTTTAACTCGTCTTCTGGTAAATGTTTGTTTAAGATTTCCTCAAGCGTACGAGACTCCATTTTCAACCTATTGTATATGATGCAAAGCAACAAGTAGCACTGCCGTAAATAATAAATCCAATAAAACACAGATTTAACTTTGTGTGTATGCGTATAATCAACACCAATGGACCAATAAACGACTGAATAACAATGTCTGGATCGAAGTTAAGTCCAAAGAATACTAATACTACGTGTCAAGTCATACATCTACATACATATACCTGTAGGTAGATACTTTATTCAAACATTTATCACGCGATAAGAAACTCGCGGACTTTCAACAAGCTGTTCAGTAGAGGAGACCATTTGTAAAGCTCCATTGAAGTAGTCTATTTATAGTCATATTTAATTGAAAAAATTCAATGTCAGGTATGCACAGAATTTAAAGCAATTGGGGATGAAAGATTGGTGTTTTTGTTTAGTTAAAATTTTTTATTTTAATATAAGTATAATTTTGTCTATGTATCTGAAGCTGACATAATTTTTTAATATTGGAAAACAATGAATTGCCACCTATTCTGTTTGGAACAGTCTACAAATCTTATATTTGAGTGTCTGCATGCAGTAACTTTAACATTCAAAAATATGGTAAATGATTCTCTGGATTATTCAAACATAATTTTATGAGGTGAGGAAATCATGAAATAAAACGTAAGGAATTCGTAAGAAATATTAATTTATCATTATTTGAAAGCATAATCAGTAACAAATCGTAGTATACATAATATGCTTAAATTCGGTACATGGAAACGCGTGTGAACAAATAATATTTAAATGTAAAGTGAATGATAAGTAATCAACTTTTAAGCTAAGTGCAAGTAAAGATGTATGTTTTCGCTTCTTGGGAAGTACCATGTCTCTTATCCTTTCAAAGAAGACATTCCTGCTCTCATTATCTCGTCAACCAGGAGTAAGTTACTAGCAATGACGGTACTGTGAAAATAATAAAAAAACATTAAAACTTATACAAATTAATGATCAAAGAACTGGATAAAACAGAATGTATTTTGTTTTCCGTCATGTTCCAAAAGTGTCAAAAGATTATGACTTTGAATGAATGTGAAATGGATTCAAAGATTACAAGGACCTACCAAGAATTAATGATCTGCTTCTTTACGACATAATTGTCATAAATTCCAGCATCGGCAGGCTTAAGAGCTTCACCAGTTGTAACATCCAACCCTACTGCTTCACCAAGTGCTGTTGACTCTTCCAATAATTTCACAATACTGTCTTGTGAATCGAAGCCACTGTTCACAGCTGAGACAAAATAATAAAACTGATATTAAAACTTATTCTGAATGAAATTAACTAAACAAATGCCTATTTTCAAAAGTTTTCAGAAGTATTGCTCACCTAATGTTTTAGGAATGACAAGAAGTGCCTCCGCATAAGCTTGCACACCAAGACGTTGTTTACCCTTAACTTGTTCCTTGTAAACATGAAGCGCTCTACTTGCAGCAACCTCAACAGCACCTGCACCAGGAACAACAGCTCGGTCATTAATTGCATTGTTGATTGCCCTGAGACCGTCACGAACTGCATCTTTCAATTGAGCTATGGTGTACTTGTTGGGGCCCTAGAAATTGATAAAATGATAAATTAAGTTATGAACTTTTACCTTACTACAAAATTCTTTTAAAAAAATGATCTGTTATTGAAAGGGTGGATTATTTGTCTTATTAATTTCGTACTCAGAGATTATGAGGATAAGAAATTTTCATTTCTATTTGCTAAGAATGAGTTTGAGTAGCTTACTTTAAGAAGAACAGTTACAGATGTGGGCGTCTTGCAGTCCTCAACGAAAGTGTACTTGGTCTCACCCTGAATAAAGAATGAGAAATATGTTAACAATCTTTACACATAACTTTGCTAAAATATTTCACCATCATTTCACAAGCGCTTACCAATACGTGTTCGTAAACTACACCAGCCCATCCCAAATTCTCTTCTAGTAAATCGTCGACAGAATTCATCGCAGAACCACCGCAAGCAAGAGCCAATCGTTCCATATTCCTGCGTTTAGCACGACGTAATGCAACAATGTTTTCTTTGGCTAGCATGTCCAATGAAGATGGGTCAATCCCTTTTTGATTGATAACAACAAACGATTTGTTTGTACCATCGCAAAGTTTCTTTTTCAATTCGATTATTTTCCTCACACGATTCTCAATGAATTCTCTCTCTGCTGCCAATAGCTTTTCTCTTTCTTCGGCCGTTTTGTAAAAGAAGCCGCTATTCACCTGCAAAGAAATAAAATACAATTTGTGAAATCTAATGATAAATTTTACTTCTGTTTGCTAAAAACATACAAAAAAATCTCGCAAATTATAAGTTGCTGTGAGTTTCTCTACTTTAAACATATTCTGATCATCATTTTTTACTTTTGTATCAGAATATGTTGATAAATAAACAATTGAACTCATATTTCAAGAACAAAAACTCGCACCTCGCTTTTTTCGTATTCCAAACTAACGTTGCAAGTCAGAATGTAAGCGTTTTCAACTCGTTTGGGCATATCAGGATGCCTAGATCCATGGTCCATAACAATGCCTCGAACCAGAGTAGTATCAGCAGCAGTTCTGTGTTGCATTTCCATAATCTCAACCATATGAAGATCTATCGGTTGTTCACCCTGCCTGATAGCCAATACAGCATCAACGCAAACCTCAGTAAGCTTGTCAGCTAAACTGGGGTGAATTTTGGTCCTCAGCGAAGTCTTGGCTACATCCATTAGGCCTTCTCTTGTGGGTTCGATCGGTATCTTCAAAGAATCAAGAATTTCGATTGTCTTAGCTCTGGCCAGCTCAAATCCTTCCGTAAGCACTCTGGGGTGAAGGCCTTCGGATATGTAGAGATCAGCCTGCTTTAAAAGCTCTCCAATCACTAGAACAGTACTAGTTGTTCCATCTCCGGTCATATCATCTTGCGCAGTCGATGCTCGAGCGATAAGAGAAGCCGTTGGATGCTGAATTTGCATTTCATGGAGAAGCACGTTGCCATCTTTTGTAATCTTGATATCTCCCGCTCCAGATACCAACCTGTTGATTACAGTTCACAAGATTAAGGATTTCCGTTTCCCAATGAAGTGCTACATTTAAACAAGTAACTTTTCAATGAGTTGAATGATTTGAAAGAAATTTTATAGAAAAATAGTTTTAATACCATTACGGTATTAAATTTGAGAAATTTTAGTTAAATTTTTAGCAGAGTAAAAAGCTAGTCCCACTTTCTTTATTTCTATTTTTCTATGATCATATGGAAGCGTTTTTTTTTTCCTAAGGGAAGGATGTACTGCAAAGACACAAATTGATGATTATACAGGGTGTCCCATTTTAAAATACATATGTGGATATCTCAAAAACTAGAGATGTTATTGAAAAATTTTTCAGACAAAAGTTGTATGGTTCTGAAGGGACCATTTCATAATGCTATAGGTTTTAAAATTTTATGGGGTTGTATGAGGTTTTTATGAGGTATCTTTTGTTTTTTAAATAGGAACCCCTGGTTTTTAGTGCAGATTCATAATTTACAGAAAAAAATACATTACTTTTATGGGGAATTTATATTTTTTTTAAAGTCTAATTTCTCATCATGAAATAATGAAGTTAATTATAACATTACAAAGCTAATAATGTAATAACATTCTTATATTGCCCATGGAATTTTAAAAATGACTGGCAATGATTAATCAATAAAAATAAAAAACTTTTTACTATTGATATTTTGTTCTTCGACCTCATACTTTTAATGGAAAAGTTTTTTTTAGTGGAAAAAAAATCTATTAACGAAAAAAATAGATAAGAAATTGAACTTTAAAATGAAAAAGTTTTCTACAAAAGTGATGTATTTTTATTCTGTAAATCATGTTTCTGCACTGAAAAATAGAAAGTTCCCGTTTAAAAAAACAAAAGGTACCTTGTAAAGGCCCCATAAAACCCTGTAAAAATTCAAAACCCATAGCATTATCAAATGTCTTGCATGAAACCACAACTTTTGCCTAAAACATTGTTCATTAGCATTTCTAGTTTTCGAGACATCCTAATGGGTATTTTAAAATGGGACACCCTGTATACTGTGAATATAAATTCCGATAGACATTAACGTAATAAATGCCTTTTTAAGTCAGTGAATAGATATTCACTTCCTAGATTTAAGATTGCGTTTTGAATCTCGATTAAGATGATTCATGAATGAATTAGAAAAAATAAAAATAAAATAAATTTAAAGCCGTGGGTGTAAGACTCCGGATTTCCTTATACGGTCATGTAGTGTTAGGGTTTTGAGAACTGGTTGATTTCGGTTAGATTAGATATTGTTTCGAATAACGGATTAAGAATTTATTTCATAAGATGAAAAGATTTGTAATTGTCGCAGTGAAAAAGTGATTATTCATTGACATCGCCGGAGACACAAATCACATGTGCGGCACGCCAGCTACTCACATTTTCATCGTCCCTTTCGGTCCCAAATTTGTTCTCATCACATCTTGGATACCTTTTGCAGCTGAGATGTTTACTGCTAGAGCTTGAGCTGCTCGAGCAAATTCAGCTTTTGGATTTAGGAGACTAATTGCTGCCATTTTTTTGCTATTATTTTCGTATAATTGATTGAGAAACTAATACCGCAAATAATACGCCCGCTTCGAGAAACAACTACACTGCCTTATGTATCTGATAAATTCAAGAATATTGCCAACCACGCAATAATAAAATACCAGTTAAAATATCTAGGAAATTTTACACGGCCTTCAGAATCAACAAAATTGGTAAAAAGTTGCACGTGCGATCTGTCAATAGCACGCGTCAAGGCGCCGGGTTTATCAAATACTTATTTTGAAAGCTTCGACTATTTTGTTATAATTACATATTATTTGTGCAATAAATTAGACCATATGAGTTTCTGATTTCATATTTAGCTACCGTCCATTTTTTAGCAGCTACCATATCCTCTATATAACCTAAAAATGAATACGGAGAACAGAATCAGAGTTCGTTTAGCAGTTCATCGTACAAATACAAACCTCACTGACCGAGATAATGTGATGCCAAGATTTTATACACCCGGAGAAGAGGTGTGTAGTCAACCAGACTTCATGAGGTATAATTTTGAATGCAGTATAAATTTGATGAGTTTGATATTAAACTAGTTGCTCTTACTATCAAGCTCTTGCGTGTTTAATTTCATAAATTTGTAACCTAATTATCTGAAAGGTTTAAGACTGAAAAAAATGATGGTTTAATTCTATGTAAAATTACGTTTTAAAGAGGTCATGGAACATACATGGATGAAAACGACACTTTACGTGCATCTGTAGCTGGTGTATTGGAAAAAGTGAATAAACTGATATCTGTAAAGCCTTTAAAAGCCAGATATCAAGGAGAAATTGGTGACGTTGTTGTCGGACGAATAACAGAATTACAACAAAAACGATGGAAGGTTGATACCAACTCTAAATTAGACTCAGCACTACTTTTATCCAGCGTTAATCTTCCCGGTGGAGAATTGGTAAGACATTTTTTTTTTTTAAACTCAGTTCAAAAATCTCTCTTTTACCTTATCCCAATGATTTATTCATGTATTAATAAACTTGTTCTACTTTATTCTATTGGATTTTTGGTTTAAATTTTGTCAAACTTTTATAAAACACAGCTGGATGTTGTATGAAAACTAAAAACTGATAGAGTTCTTCTTCTTCTTCCTTTCTTGTTCTTCAACCCTGCTAGAATATTTTAATTTATCTGTAACAGAGACGAAGATCAGCAGAAGACGAGCAGACAATGCGTCGTTACTTGCAAGAGGGTGACTTAATCTGTGCCGAAGTACAAAATGTTTTTGCAGACGGTTCCCTTTCGCTGCACACGAGGGTATTAAAATATGGAAAGTTGTCACAGGGTATAATGTTGAAGGTGCAACCTTCTCTGGTTAAACGTAAAAAAACACATTTCCATAATTTATCAAACGGAGCTAGTTTGATACTTGGAAATAACGGCTATGTATGGATCGGTGCTAGTGTTCAAGACACGGATCGATCCGAAGGCGGATTTACCCAAGATTTATCTCGCATACAGCAACAGGATAGACAGATTTGCGCGCGAATACGTAACTGCATTCTAGCCTTAGTTCAGTCTAATATTTTATTAACTGATACATCTGTAACTTATGCTTGCGAGGAATCTGCAAAGTACTCGGTCAATGAGCTACTGCAACCTGAAGCTGCACTTGATGTCGCTCTTCTCACACAGCAGAGACTTGGTGAAAGAATTGATTAGGAATTTAATTGATGTAATTCAATAATGATGTCATAGGTGGAGAAGACTATTTGCCTCTGTGGAATTGAAGTTTTATTATAATTGTATAAAAATTGAAGTAAACTGAACCGCAGACATAAAGTTTGAAATGATTGTTTTTATTTTTTCTTATTTTTGCTGTTATTAAAAGATAATTAAATTAAATGAGAAGATCGTTTTGAAATAATGTAATGGTAAATATTTAAATGAAATCTTATTACAAGGATTCTTGTTAACTTTTGCAATCATAGTAACGGATTGATTTAAAATTGTTGTTGCATTTTTCAGCAGCCAAGACATTAAGGGGCAAATAATATATCGCTATAAATAAAAAAGGTCTATCCAAGTGTTTAGAATGTATTATTATGATTTTTATTGATGAAAAATTGAAAACAAAATTGATATAAAATAAAATAAAAGTGGGTTAATTTAAAACACAAAATTGTAACGTTGAACCTTTGGTTTGTTTCAATACAAAGCTTTAAATTAGGAAATAATTACACATTTGAAAAAGCATTGTAAAAATAAACTTATATGTATGGTATATATAATAATATATACGAGCATTATTTGAGCGTACACATTTTTAATTTGATATGGTTAGTTTTAGATGCTTATGTTGTAATATGAATATATTAAGTCCTTATTATAAATTTATTTTCAACATACAGCTGTACAAAAGCACCGCATACACATCTGACACCAGAATCAGCACGAACCAATTTTGTGACGTCGAGTCAATATCTGATAATGGAAATTTTTACAGATATGGATTAAAACATAAATAAATATACAGATGACAAGCATATTTTTTTACATTGTATCAGAGTAAATCTAAAAACAACCATTATATAGTGTTTTAAAGCTGCTCTCAGAAGGCAGGAGTTGTTTAAACAAAGAATAAGTTTTTTTTTTAATTTGTTTTTCTTAATTTAACAAATATTGACTCAAAGACCAATCGTTTAAATATTTAGAATTAAAATGAGATTTCAACATCCAGTTTATGCACTTGATTTTATAAGAAGCGTATTCATTTCAAATATAATTTTCGAATTGTATGAAAGCTGTAAAATACAAGGCAATGTACTGAGGGTAATGGGGTTTACGCATGGGACTACTTTTAATGTTAAGGTTTAATAAATAAATAAAGAATTCTAATTCTAACAGTCTTGAAAATTAAACGAAGTTAGGGTTTTCACAAAAGTATTTAGGTATCATTGATTATGAAAATTATTGTCAATAATTGTGAATTTTAGTGTATGAATTTTCAGTGAATATGTCCTTAAATTTTGATTTAGACTAGAAACTGTATTAGAAAAATATCACCAGGATTAGATCTCGGATCTGACTCCGACTATGCTAAAATATTATTTTCAGTGTTATTAACAGTTTTGTTTATCCACAGATATTTCATAAAAAATTTTCGACAAATAATGCTCACAAAATCATGTATCACAAGGTCTAATAATCTAGATCTAAAAGTTCCTTTTTTTTTCTTTTCTTTTTTTGTTTATTAGTATACAATTAACGCGTGCCCCATTTCATTCCTCAGGTACAATATTACATTGCGATAATAAGGCAAAACTGTGCTCCAAAGCTACACTATAGTTCATAACTAACTCTTACTTTACATAACGATTATTGTTATATCATCACAAGCCGGTGGGATATAAGTAAAACACTTTGAATACTGTGCAGGGTCATGAGCTGCTTCTAATCACAATTAAGTAGTAGTTATATTTAGTATTAAATAAAATATTTGCGTTACATATTAATGAATATAAAACTCGATGAACAACTCAGTTTTATTTTGTACCAATTTAAAGAACAAGCTCTAAGTGTTAGCGATATTTGTTTTTTGGCTCTGGCGTGTAGCTAAATAAAATACATTGTGTATTTATTTTATATTTGTTTTCGAGGTGATAGAATCAATGGTGGGTAGCGCTACTTTTCCATGAGCATAAGTTTCTCTTCAAATTACTTTGTTAGACCTAGAAACAAAGCATGCCTAGTGAAGTCTGACGTCATTTAGAGAAAGCATGCATGTTTTAAACAATAGATCAAAAGTTGGATGAGTAGTTATCCTCTTTGAAAGTTTCAGTTCCAATTTCAATTGAATTTTATTATATTTATATATAATAAACGTGCGAGAAGTCGAGTGATTCTTTGTTAGTTTCGAAAACGTGTCTTTACATTATTAATCAGTCAGCCATAATAAACAAAAGCAACATTAATATAATCTCAATTAAATTGCTTGCGCTGTTAATACAATGAAATAAGTAACGTCAAATTAGCTACTAAAATAGTGCCAAATCTTAGCAGTTACCGACACAATTACCCAGATTTAACAAGTACAAAAAACTATTAGTTTATCACTAATCAGAAATAATAACATATGCCGATCCGGTATTCTAGCTAATACATATAAGATATAGGTATTTTCATAGTTTCAATAGGCTCATTGTATCGTGTGAAAAGTAGAGTATATAAAGATATATATTATATGTATATATTACTTTTTTTTTGTCTATTGCATTTGACTTTGATAAAGACGACAAATATGAATAAGGTCACTGTCTAAACATCGTCAACTCAGTTTAATTGCTCTTATAAAATTATCCTCTTAGAAAAAAATAAAAAGAAATAGAGTGAAAAACATCAAACTCAACATATCGCAATTATTAATTGCATCGAACTGTGAAACAGCTTGAAGTGGAAGGAAAAGGATATACACGTCCAGTTTTTAATCCTTGTAAACTCCTTATTCATGACCTACTCTGCTGTTGATACTGGCATACAGCAGCTAGTGCGATGCGGAGATTGCTGTTTCGATAGGTCAACTGTATCTTCTACAATCGGCCGCTCTAGTCGAGCTTCCAGTCTAGCCCAAGCTGCAACTGCCGCACCAAAAGCTGCCTCAACATTTGTTGCATCTTTAGCAGAGGTTTCCACCAATGGTGCATCTCCATTCTCTAAACACCAGGCTCGTGCTTCTTCCGTTGAAATTTGCTTTTCAGACTCTGGAACGTCTACCTGTAATAAAATTATTACCATCTTTATACGATGTTTGATGCTATTGTAGTAGATTTTGATTAATTTGCCTTAATTGTTAATGTTAAGAATTTGGGAAAGTAATAAATGAAAGGATTTGGACTAGTTGATATGCACCAACCTTATTCCCTACAACGATAAATGGGAATGTTGATCCCTCTTGTACATCGGCATAATAGAGAAATTCAGTTCGCCATAATGCTAAATTTTTGAAACTGGTTCTATCGTCGACAGCATATGTTAATAAGCATATATCTGATCCTCTGTAGAAAGGAGTTCTAAGAGTTTTGAATCTTTCTTGACCCGCTGTGTCCCATATTTGCAAGGTATAAGCTTCTCCATTAATTTCAATGTCTTTGTTTAAAAATTCAACACCTATGGTATGAAAGCTGTGTTCGTCGAAGTGATTTGAAACAAATCTATTCATCAAACATGATTTCCCAACTCCTCCGTCACCAAGTATTACTACTTTCAACAGTGTTGATCTTTGGGAATTACGATTTGGCATAGTCGATGCCCTTGGCATATTTCCGGTTACGTTATTGCTTGTAGACATCTTTTAAATTTATGGGTAAAGTTTTTGGTTCTTTCGATTTTTTTTTTCTCTTATATGTTAATCTCAAGAATATCTTTAGATTATCACTAATTTTTCTTTGGTTTTCTCAATAATTTAATATGAGTATTCCAAGTTTTGACTTCCGGGTAAAGAAAACTGTATCAATAATCATTTTTTAGCAAATTTATATATGTATATATTTTCTAGCATAGCGAAACGATTGGAAAATTGAATTATTATCTACACTCAAATATTTTTTAATATAACTATATTGAAATATCGATGTGATTATTAAACGATTTTATGTCATTGTCTATTCTTTGGTGAAAAACAATGAATTATTATTAAACAACTAGAAAATGACAATGCATAACCTTTACAACAGCGAGTGTATTTTCGGATGATAATATTAAAATATTTATTGAATTTATGGATTGTAAATCGAATAAAAATTTTTTCAATACTTGTCTGTGGATTAATAAACACAGAATATTACTCCATCAGTCCTAAAATAAGTCACTTTTATAAGGGGTGTGCCTGGTTCATAGCCAAATGACTCACAGTCACGAAACACAAAATTTATTTAATACTCAATTTTGAAATATCATTTTATTGGATTGACTTAACATCCCGTTCATCATCCAAATATCATTTCTCAGTTTAGTTATTTTATAAAAAAACAATTAGGCAATGTGAGATCAACAGATTTTTGACACTTCACGATGGACAAAGGCTTGACACATTGCAGACGACAGGTCAAAACGGCAGCCATATGTAATATCGTCTGTCATGGCCACCGCCACAGTTGTATTTCACGCTAAATTTTAGTCACATACTTTATTAGATTATCAAATAGATTTATAGAATAAATAATTATTTAGAGCGTTAAATTATCGATCCAATAAACCTCGTATAGGTGGTTGCTGTTCTCTATATCACAATAGAATGAATTTATTTAAGTTATGAGATATTACTGCATCCAGCTGTCACGTGTCAGCTGACATTGCCAATGTGCTGACTGTGGAGACGGAGATCGATACAAAAATGTGAAAATGTTATGTTCCGAGTAAAAAGAGAAGTGAATAAGTTTGCAACCGGTTTATTAAATTGATAATATCATTTAAACAAACGTTTAAGTCACATTAATCAATTATTAAACACTAATACTCACGGATTCAACTATTCTATGATAAAGTGAAAGTCTGACAAGTTTATTGACTTTACAATTATTATTGTGACAGTAGTTCCCTGATTATAAATAAACCAATAATAAACTTGAATAATAGGTTTTCAAATAAAGAAAGATCGGTAGTTAGTAAGGAAAGAAAAAAAATGTTCCTGATAATTAAAACGACGGAATAAATAAAGAGATAAAAATATAAATGAAAGAATAATGCGTTACAAAAAAAATCATCTTAAGTAAATTAATTAATCTTTAATATTTACCAATAATCAATTTGAAATTTTTTTTCATTCTTCAAACATAACATATATATTTATACATATATTTTATACAAATATTTAATCATTTTAATTAAATTTTTTAAAATTATTAAACTGTCCGTCAAACAACGTATAATCATATAATTAATCATGGATTTCTTAGGCATTATAATGCTCTCGATAATTTCATTTATATGTGGCATTATATCAACTCTAGTTTTACAATGGTATATTTTTATCAAATATTTGGAAACAGCGCCGCTCGCTGATCCACCAGAGAAACCAATTCCTCATGGAAAGGCTGTTTTACCAGAAGGGCTTTTAGATGATATAGAAAATGAGAAACCAAATTTCTCCACCAACAGTGGGGCACCTAGACAGAGCCTTTCCCAAGGCAATGAAAATCTTGCTATTAATTTAACTCTTCAATTCTTATTTAATGAACTGAGAAACGCAGAAAGAGTTCGCTCCTGGCTCTATCGCAAATTAAATAATGAATTCAAAGTCCTATTGACCAGATCTACCACTGGGAAACTATTTGACACTGTTCAGGTAAGCATACTTCATCATTTTTATGAAAACTAAGATCCTTGGGTTTATTCACATCATTAGTATCATTATCATTGACATTCTACATGTCCCTGTTATTTGTTATTAAAAAAAAAAAAAAAATTTTCAGCTCCGGGATTTACATCTTGGCAATCAATTCCCGACTATAAAAGGGTTGGAGGTAGCTGATGCGAAGATAAATGCAGATACTGGATTACTGGAGAGCCTAGATTTATCGTTGGATCTGCATTATTGTGGGAATTTTCAATTGTCAATAGATGCAAAGATGCTGCTAGGAAAGACAGCTTATTTAGCTGTGCAAGGTGCTGTTATACGACCAGAGAACTTGTTATAATACTTAGATTTTCATTGTTTGTTGTTTAAAAGATCATCACTTCAATTATTTGTCTTTATTTAATATTAAATATACGTATTCTGTTAATTTCAGTAAAACGAATAACTGGTAGAGCCAGACTTCAGTTTACTCGAGTTCCGTACACTCACTGGTCTCTAAGTTTTTATTCCGAACCCATATTGGAATTACAAGTACAATCGCAGTTTCAAGGACGACAATTACAGCCGCAAATAATATCATTGATTACTGGACAAATACGGAGAGCAATTCGCAAGAAGCATACTCTTCCCAGATATAAAATGCGTTATAAGCCCTTCTTCCGCAGGCTCAATGATGAAGATGTTGATTTAATCGAGGTAAATATATGAAATTATATCAATCATGGTTACCAAAATTTCACAGCAAAATCTGGCTGCTTTTGAACAAAAATAAATTTGATTCATTGTTATGTAAAGACTAATTTTTTTCAGGTATCAAACCGAAAATTGAGCCCAGGAAATCTAGAGGTAAATCTGTTGGAAGTAAGCCGCTTGAATATGAACACGAACGTGTTTAACACCGAAGAAACAGATCAAATTGAAATCTACTGCACAATGAGTATTGATGCAACGCCCTGGGTTTGCCTAACTCAGTACAGTGGAATACCATATATGATATTAGACTTAATAATTAGCAAAACTGCACAACAGCAGTTAGGGGTTGTATTTAAACAAGATGTTATACCCGAAATAGGACTGAATTGTGTTATAGTAGAAACTATTGTATCGGGCAGTCCAGCAGCTATTGCCGAAATGCGACGGGGGGATATACTGATTGCAGTTGATGGTAAAAAGGTTTTGAATATGAACCAGGTAGCTAAATTGGTGAAAAGTGCTGCGCAGAGGAGGTTTATTATTAGAGTTGAGAGAAAGTATGCTAAAACAGACCTGGAGAGACATAATTCTGTGAAGTCAGAGACTGACAAAAGTACATTGGATAAAAATGTTGACAAAAAGGTTGCCAAGAACGAAATTTCGAAAGCTGATGAAAAGAGCAATACAGACCTAAAGAGTACGAAGTTTGATACTCCAATAAAGTTTTCTGAATTGAAAGAAACTGATTTTGAACTCCTGGATTTAGGGGACATGAATAAACTGTATAAAAGAAGAGAAAGTGCTACTCACAGTAGTGACGATATTCCGCAAACACCGTCGTGTCCCGAATCACCGTCGAGAAGAATTTCGACAATTTCCACACTGTCTAATCAATCTCTAATCACAAATATAAGCCAAATGTATTCGACCGAAGATAATAGTATTCAAAATATGAGCGATTTATATTACACAACAAAAGAAAAGAGCGTAGCGTCGCTTATCTCATTTGAGGAAACACGCAACTTTCAAATCGATTCTGACCTCCAATATTTAAACCTAGGAGTTTGGGCTCGAGTGAAAGGTGGAGAAAATCCTCCACTTCTATTGGGATATATCAACGCACCAGTTAAACTGATACTTGCCCAATGTTCTGTGTCTACGATTGGTCATTATCTTAAATGCTATGCCTTGCTACCTCCAGACACCGGTTTGTTTAACCATATGTTATTCAGTTGGCTCGATTTTGCTCATTTTATTATGAAAATGCATCCTATACTAAAGTAGTATCTCCTCGGAGATGTTATTTCCGAGAAAGATTAATACAAAAAAAAAGAGCACCTCGGTCACTTTCCTTTGGCAACCCAATTACAAAACAAAAAGCTTGAATATCTTACGCCAGCCTAAACACGTATTATGATTATTAATTCTTCCACAAAAATTGACACGATTAGAAGAAATTAGAGAAAGTTTTTCTACCATACAGATTTTTATTGACACTGGAACAAGTCAATTGTGTACGGTTTTATATGCCTTATAATCAGGGGATGAAAATTCCACTTGATATAGTGTTCCTTTTTTCTTTCGTTTTAACAAATTCTTTACATACAACGAATGTAAATGAATTCTTTTTCAATAGGCTCTACTACTAATTCAAACCTGAAATTGCAAGGATACTCTGGATTTGATCCAACGCTTTGCTATGGAGATGTCCTATTGTCTTTTACGTGGAGTGTAGGTCAGAGTCAGACTCAATTGAATGGTGGTGATACCGGAAAGAAGGAAAGCCCTGAAGTCGCAAAAATTCCACAAATATTAAACATCGAAAGTCCAGACAAAAAATCCCACGATTTTATAAGAACGCATTTTCACAGAGCAACGCATTGTGATTTTTGCACTAAAAAAGTAAAATATTATAATCAACTAATCAGTTGGTTCATTTTTCTAACTGTTTTAGACTATTTTATGATATCTCAATAAATTTGAACAGCATTTCATAAATGATTGGTAATTGTACAGATTTGGCTAAAAGATGCTGTCCAATGTCGAGATTGCGGAATGGTTTGCCATAAAAAATGTGAAACAAGGTGCCAAGCATCTGGTGCATGCGGTGCAGAAACTCTATCAAGTTTAGCATACGAAGCTGATGAAATTGAGTCTAATATTGGTGCCGGAGATGGGGGACCTGAGATTTCACTCACCGGTTGTGACGACCATGTTCAGGTATTAGATACGTCATGAAATATAATAATCATTAAATTATTATTGGGTACTAAAGAGGCAGAGTTATCCTGTTATTCTTCATTCGAATTTTATGAAAGATTGTTAATATTTGATTATTAAATTGATTGATGTTCAGATTCGATTTTCTAAAAGATCATATTTTTGTGGAATATTTTTATAAGCAGATATTTTTTATTCTGTAACTTACAACTCGCGACTTATTGACTACGATATCAAAATTATTCAAAAACACTTGATTGCGTACTGATTGTATGGTGTAGGTGTCTTGTAAAAAAATTGTCAAATTTATAATCTATATTATCAGTAATAAAAATTAATTACTCGTAATCACAGAGGTGAAGGTTTATTGTAGGCTTGCACCTTGCCCCTGCTACTAATTCATTGAGTGATCATGGAATAAGTTTTCCACCTTAAAAAATAGACCAAAAATGTTTGAATATCCAAAAGAAGTAAACACTGTACAATACTGGTATCGTAGTTTCACAAGACCATTTGCAATTCTTTTACTCTTTCACTATTCTTACCTTTCCGCTAAGACACCGTCGTATGTATTGTACATGTACATGCATAATATCCATTTGAATAATCTGAATTATCTATGACTTTGGTTTTTGCGCTTTGATGTCTGTTCCGACAGACTCTATGTAGGTATACTTGGGCGATTCTATTGTAGTCCCAATATGCGATTTTGCGAGTTGTACCAGTTAGTTAGGATGTAGAAGTTTTGCTAGAAAATAATGCTAACAAAATTGAATACACTGATGAAACAATCAGGGTGTGGGAATGATGAGCGTGAAAGCCAGCATAGCAAATACATTGTTGGGTCTGAAGAGAGCTGGAAGTGCAACTTGCTTGGCACCACCAAGTTCTGGTAACGGACTGGCCTCAAGAAGCCTTCCACCTAGCCCCTGCTCATCCCGCAAGGTAGAATCAAACTTGTATTTCTTTTTAATGCCACAATCACTTATCAGTGTAGCTAAATTAATAGATCAAAGTAATGAAAACCGTTCTTTATATAGTTTTTACACTTTATTGCGTAACTCTAAGAACTTTTTAATAATTGAATTCTGGAATGAAATTCATTGCTTTAAACATATCTACGTATGAACTAAACCCTACCATATTAATCCCAAATATGTAAGAGACAATATGCTTGGCTTGGAACGTTTACAACACACTTAAATGGCTTTCACAATTTTCTCGGCTTGTTGGTGAATCAATGTAGTGAACTTTTTGTCTATATGAATTAAATGTGTGTAAATATGTTTGAAAACCGAGCAAGATTCAGTTAAAGTTTATACCCAGGGTTGAGATCCAGAATTAGTATTGAATTAACAAGTTTGTAAATTTAATAACGCACAATGCACAACAGCATGTCTAACTTTCTATGTACAATAAAGGCAAATAATTATTAATCATAATACAAAAGTTTCTCGCTTGCTAACACCCTGGTACAGAATATCATTTTTTGTACTTGATCCAAATAATATACAAATGCAGAGTTCTCTTGTTGGTGGATTGGGCATAAGTACCAATTTATTGGAAGGAGCTGACCCTTCGATAGTAGCACCACTTTTGAGTGGAGACTTGGATGAAGGTCTTATGTCCCGAGCTAAAGACACAGGGAAGTGTTTATACGCGTATCTGGAGCCTCAAGAACGAGTTGAAAAAATCAATTCTATGGTAATTTTATCTTCAACTATGATTTCAGCAGCAAAACTGTGATTAAAGGTAATGATTACTCAACTATTGTGTTTCTCAAATCTACAATACAGATGGGTAAATTGAAGACAGCTCTAGACGTGGAGACCACTTCAAGATTGAAGTTATGTCAAAGCGGAGAATCGGATAGTGCTAAATTAATCGCACAAAGCGACTCACGTGTCCAAGCGCTGAGTGTGCTGCTTTTGCATTATTGTGCAGGCTTGCAACATGCTCAAGAAGCTGCGGATAGATCAGAACTTGAAAAGGATTCTTAGTTAAATTGTACATTATAGTATAATCGTATGAACGTTTAATTAAATTATTCATTTATTAATCTAAAAATAATTTGAATAATTATGAATTGCGTAATCTAGCCACGCAATTCCGAAAGAAATTTTTTTGTCTATAAATATTCAAGAAGATTGTTTGTGGAGAAGAAATGTAACACGTACATGTCTAGAGGTGAAAAATGATCACATAATCAATTATTATAATATAAATTTTTTAATAAATTTACTATACACTATAATATACTTTTGATTGAATGTGAAAAACAAAAATATAACGATTTAACAATATAGCTTAAAATTAGACAATGACATCAACAGATATATATATATATATATATATATATATATATATATATATATATATATATATATATATATATATATATATATATATATATATATATATATATATATATATATATATATATATATATGTAATTGTTGCACGAATTTTATAATATATATATATATATATACTATAAATGTATAACAATTTTTGGTAGCTGGATAAATTAAGTTTTTACGTTTTATAGGTATTTTTTGTAATACCAGTCAGCTCAAAATATATAACTCGAAGACTAAATACTCATGTCTATTATCAGTAATCATACTTACAATTGATTGTTTACCAGAAAACACCAAAGGCAAAGACTTAAATTAATGATAAATTTTTAGAAATTATTAGAAATTAAGTACCTACTTATAAGCAGCTTAATTCATATCATTTTTACTTCACTTCCAATGGTTGTTGAATATAAATCCCATTATACAGAGTGTAAAAAAAGAAGTGAGTAGGTATGTTAGGAGAATTTTTATTCAATAATATGCATACCTAGCAGTATACACATCATACATACATACATACATACTTCTTTTACTACACTAGAATCCGTTACTTAAATATATCATACTTTAGCAACGAATATAATGTTATCAATACCGACATTATCCGATATATCAATTATTATTAATAAATATAAGCAGGATTAAAATATAAAGCCTTGTTCATGTTAAATTTCTGCTGCTACTCCATCCATGTAGATAAAATGAGGGAGTTTGTAGGAAATAAAAGTTATAAAAGTAAATAATAAAAGAAAGAAAAAAAAAACTAAATCATGCGAATCAACGAATGTATCAGAATTTGTGGTTACAATATAAAAATAATATTATACTTGCATATACATATATCTATACATATACATAGTTATACATATATACGTGCAATGTATACTTTCTTCATTTTTTATTATCTTTTATCAATTTATCGTATATTATTATTATTCTTAGGTATGATCTTAAAATAAATGAATAAATCTTTTTCTGTTCAAATAATAAAATTGTCACGATATTTCAAATACATATTAGAATCTTGTATGTACCCTCAATCACTATTTCATAGTCAGACTTTCATCAAATAAATTACATCATGCGTGGCAGTTAAACATATTTGACAATTTCGTTATGAAGCAGCTAACTATATTGTAAAACACATATTTAAAACACAATACAGACTGCATTATGACAACTCATCAAAACAAACAGATTTCGAAATATTTCTATATCAAGCGCAATATTAAACATACATAGGCGATCGTGAATTTCAAATTTAGTGAACTCAGTCTACGAATTAGTATGCGCAGTTTGTGGTAAATTTGAATTTCAGTTTACAGTATACGTTGTTTACATATTTTCTGGGGGGATAAAAAAAATAACTGAAAATTAGATATTTTTTGTTTTCTTATATCTAAGCAACAAATAATAGTCGGGATGTACGTCAGAGCCAGTTTTCTCAGTAAATACGAAAATACTTGTAATATATTTTAGAGCGCAAAACGCGGCGAAGCGACACAAAGATTAAAACGCTGGCCAAGGCTCCCGCGATTCACCAAAGCGACGTGTGTATAAGCTGCTGCACAGGGCGTATACCTAAAGTCGTCGGAGATTATTGCCCAGTGGTATAAAGCCAAGAGAAGAAGTCATGGGGGATTTTGGCCTACGTTCTATTTTCGGTCAAGACATGCACGCGCAGTATTTCCTGGCTTTCGTCCAAGCATACCGTCGTATATAAACATTTTGCCTCTCTTCGGAGCTTTCGTGTAGCCAATGAATGAGAAAAATAAACTCAAAACGGGTACGATTATATTCAAGGCAATCAGATGCGTGAAAACGATAGTCAGACGCCATATGATCAGCTTCGTAATACTTTACTAAAAACTAACGGACTGACGATAATTGGATCTTTATTTTTTGAAAAAATTCTTTAATACTTTTTAAAACTTCGGGCATGAATAGCTCTGACTTTCGTACGAATATGAGAGACAGGTGTTTTTCTGTATATTGGTAGTTTTGCATCCAACATTTGCGCTCAAGAAAAGTGCGAAGTTGGAGGAAACGTCGAAAATGATTCCATTCGTAGGTTGGAACGTAGCCAATATTCATAAGAAAAACGTAGACTTTACAGCATCCGTTGACCGCCAAAATATCTATACTATAGTAAAATTGGGGAAAACACTTGGTTACCTATCTTTAATTTAGAATATGGAATTGGAACAGAGACAAATGAACTCTACTTATTCTTGGAAAATATTGTTATATGTTCGTAGGTGTAGGTATAACGACATGTAGAATACATAGTTAACTTAGGCAGACGTTGAACACGTGTTGATTATAGTTTCAAAGAATAATCAAGTTTCCTCCCCGAATTTACGAGAAAAAAAAAATACCTTGAAAAACAGAATCTGCGCATGAGAAAAATAGTCATACCCAAAATATCTTATCGATATCTAGACCGGAAATGGTACTTAGAGATCTGAAATTCGTATGATCGTATAGTGATTCAAAATATCGCAAGTTTTCAAACAGAAATCAAGAGAACCAACACACTGCCTTCTTAATCTTAAGAATAACAAAGTCGAAAATAGTAGTGCTTTACCAATAATCAATGATGATCAGTAATCATATTTATTCTAGATGCGTTTATTTCACAAGAATTGTAGTTGGAAATTTTTTATTAGAAACAAAAAATATAGAGAACGTTCATTTATTCTGAACAATAATATTAAACTAATGATTGTTATAGTGATGCTGAAAATTTTCCACTAGTTCACCGAACCGCATGAGTGTGCATGAAAGGATTTTTTTTAAAAATACTCCAGACAGATGCTTTTCCCTTATGACCTTAGTCGACTCACACTGCGTTCTTTGTTTAACGAGAAAAGCGGGCGTTTTTAGTCTCTGCCAATTTCTTAAATCCTCCAAATATTTTCTTGGTCATCGGCGTTGCTAAGGTTGAACTAAATGGCTAACGCAAACAGTTTTACTCTACGCAGTAAGCCTCCTAGCATACGTATAGATTATTTTTATTATCTAAATAGATTATACTGTATCAATACCTACGCCGTCAGATTTCCTCCGAGAAAAAAAAAAAAAACATAATAAAGACGCAAAAAACTTACAAGTCGTATAGAAATTATTTTTTTATTATTTCTGCAGGAAAATTAAAAAAAAAATAAAACAATTATAATTTCATGAGAAATTGAACACTGTTTTTATTTCGAGTCGTGACATAAAATAACAGTAAACATTAGTTGATATTCTATTCAAATATCAACTACAACTATTAATTAATCTTTAATATGATTTTTCAGATGGTAAAAGAATACTCTCGTATGTAAAAAAGGCGCGCTCTTTGTGTCTTCGATTTTAGCTGTTTCAAATTTAAGCGTTCTTTATAGTTCGACGATTTGTCAATAGGCAGCGCTCCTCCCCGTGGGACAAAAAATTAAGTGAAAAAAGTCACGCATCATAAGCGGCCAGACGCTCGCACGCATCCCACTGATGAGCGGGTCACCAACATTTACGTACCTTTGCCGAAACATCGGTCGTTCATTCTAGGGGCTCAAGAAGATTCATTCTAAGAGACTGGATGATGCTTTACTAATACATATACTACATAAAAATATATTCTTCATTGTTTAACGAAGAGGCGTCATTATCACGCACTTATGATACATTTTTTAGCAAATCTAATTTTCATAGGCGAGTTCTATGCGGTCACAAATGAAAGTGTAATAACTATTTATGAGAATTATCGCAATAAGAGATCTCTTATGTTATTATTCTGGTAGTTAAAAAATGATTACGCAACAATTTTCATCGCGATATACTCACATAAAGTAACGCGATTAATTAGGCTTCCGCGATATATACATACCTATACTCGAATGGCATAATTAGAAACTTGCGAAATATTTCGAAAAAGAATTACGTAAACGCTTAAAATTTTTGAGGAAATATTTTCAGTATTCTTATATCATTATTCAATTTTTTTACATTTAGGAATTTTTTTCTTCGACTTTGATATATTTTATAGTAGTTGTAGCAGGATAAAAAGTTCAAACACATCGCCTCACACACCTTGATATAATTATTTTTCCAACTTTGCGCAAAATAAAACCAACTCGGGTTAGTCTGAAGAAAAAAAAAAAAATAGCATTATCTGAGCAGGTATAAGAAAGTTAAGTTGAACTATGACTCCTGCAAAGCAACGAAACGGTTTTCTATTTATTTAAATTCGAAAAAAGTATCAAAACTCAATTACTCGATCTATCTTGACGAAAAATTCTTCTTATTGGAGTATCAAGCAACATTTATTGAGAATAAATATCAGATTTAGCTAATCAAATTTTCTCATTCAGTGAATTAGGTGAATGCAATCAGTCGCATTGGAATTCATTCAAATTGTACCTGCCAAGTAGCTTATACCTTGTAGCTGCCAAGCGAAACGTAAGAGTTCCGGATATCTGGTAGCTAATTAATTATGATATAGATATAATTCCTATTCGTATACATATAACAATACACATATAAATTATGAAGACCAAGCGAGCGAGAACCAAGCACAGAAAACTCGGGCTATAGACGGTGTCTTTCGTTTGACCTGTTAGAAAGCCAGATTTTTACTAGTACTAACTCTGACAAGATTTAAATCCAACTTTCTGTTGGTTGAAAACATACGAGCGATTCAATATAACGTATATCTTACGTATAAATCCAATTTCCCAACTTTTGCACTATATACTATATAGGTATTTAAATTCCGCTTCCCACGCAAAGCGACAAGTCATGAATTGAAATTATATTTATATTAAAGGAAAATATACCGTACCGAAAAATATCTGACTTAAAATTAATTCAATTCAAATTTTATATACAATTTGAACTAATAGTGCACTTTAGCGATTGCATAAGTTTTGTAATGGTATTCATATAAGATACAAAAAAATTAATGACAAAATCATTATCAAAGAGAAAAAGCCTCTAACATGTTGCGTAGTAGTTGGGCAACGTGCCGACTTTTAAGCCATGCGTCAATTGTCACAGCGATCACGAGCCTATAATTAACGGAACTTTTAATTAGGCTTTAAATGAAGCTTCAATTAAACGGTACGATACACTTTTGTATCAAAGAACAGGAACACTGTTCATTTTCGTTGCAAACACGTATAATTTTCCTCTATATGTATAACATACCTATAGGTATATAGATTCGGTTTGGTCGTTAGATTGATTAAAAACTGTTGTAACCGCACATAATGAAATTCCATTCTCTTACCCTATACATAACTGTATTATTATAGTACGATATTACTCTAATTAAAAATCGAACGCTTACAATTAAGATAAATTCACCGCGAAGTTATATGAAACTGAAATTTGTAGCTACGTATATCCGCGAACGCGTCTTATTCTTAATAATATAACTGCGCAGTAATCAGGAAAAAAAAGTTCCATAAATCGAGCCTATACAGCTTGATAAAATCATGACACATTATTAAGCCCGGGTTTTAATACATATACATATAGGTAAAAATATAGATTATTAATTATCAAATAGTAAAACGCAATCGGTAGTGAAGTGTGTTTTAAAATTTTTTGACAGGCTGCTCGTTGCCTCGAGATCCACGTGGCTCTGTTCCACGGAATCGCGCGGAGTGTAGTTGTTTTCAAACAAAGAGAGAGACCGGACAAAGTCAGCTGATCGGAGATGCATCTCTGGTGGGAGAGGGCAGAAGGCTTAAATAGCACCGTCCGCCATTCGAACGAACCAGTACTAACTTCCATCTCCTAACAAAACGGCACTCAATATTTTCAAATTCAAACTGTAGTCTGGCTAGCTAAAAGGATCATTTCCGGTTATCCTACAGGAACAGATCATCAAATTTATAGGAGCCTGTAACGCGAATTTTGAGAAAAAAACAAAAGGAACAAAAAACTTATTATAAATATTAAAAACAACAAAGAGTAGCAGCAGCTATTGTTGTCATTGTTGATTAAAAATAAAAATCGAAATAAATATTTTGAAACGTTTTCAAGCCCGGTAAAAAGGAAAAAAAAAATTAATCGTAAAAAATCGTGGCTGTAACGAGATACGTACTGCAGACAGTAATATTCATCAGGGACATCCTTGTTGCTGCAATATATTACGTAAACGTATCGTAAAACTATACAATAGAACAAGTGCATCGAGTGTAACTATACGTATAGATATACCTATAATCATTGTATAGAACAGAGTGCGAATGTTTTGTTTTGTTATCACGGAAATTTGAATTGACAAAAGTTTAAATCGAGTGTACGTATACAATATAAACGGGGAAGGAAGTTAACGACTTTTGGATACAGATTGATTGCTTTATAAGAATCTAAAAGACAATAACAAACATGAAGCCTCCCGCGTATAAGACGGAAGAAGTTCAACGTATCTCCCAAGAACAAGGCGAACGAAATGTTGCAATGGCAGTTTGCGTCCAGCTGGCTGGAAGAGCCATCATCAGAGTTGTTTCTAGATGCGAAGCGGCACAAGACAATTGTAATTTAGGTAAGAAGAATAAAAAAATTCGCGGCTATAATTTCCTTTCGTTAAACTAATTTCAACTGAGAACATGAAACCAAATAGAAAAGAAAGTTTTACCAACTACGGGATTGAGTAAAAACTAAAATGCAGAAAGTCAGTAAAGGCACTTGGTATACATGTAAGTTTCTTTCGAAGGAAATGTACTATCACTGCAAATCGCATGGCATGTATATTGTAAATCGTTATATTATCATACCATCGATGAGTAATTCCTTTGATAACAATTGAAAAAGTCTGTAAATATTGAGCGTGATGATAAATAAATATCGACGAGGGAATTTCCCGCGACACTTATATATACCTATACTTATTGAAGATAAGTTGGAGTTCATTGTGAAATTTGAATCGTGCCCATGAAGTATCACGGTTGCATCAGTGGTGCAGCTGGGTATTGTATTGAAGTATATTAGTGGATTATGCCAGTGTTGGGTCGGCCAGTCCTCAATCACTGCATTGCAAAACGGTGCAGGACACACAGCTGTGCTGTAATATACTGTATTTTTTAGTCCATATTAGAGGTTGAATCTAACGTTATTTTTTATTTCATTACAGGAAAATGATGATATCCTGTACTGTAGATATATTATGAATTTTCAAACCCGTGTTAAACATACGTATAACTTTATCTGACAAATTCAAAACAAACGGTTCTTGAATGTGGCGCAATTATTAGCAAAGATATGTTTTGCTACCTCATCGAATCGTATACATATAGTTATAAGGTATAAAATTGATAAGAATTATACGTATTTGCTTTGAATGTGAACTTAGAAACTTTTTCCAAATAGATATTTTTTTTCGAAATTGTGAAATTTCTGTACCTAATGGAATTCAAGTATAAATAAAGAACGTATTGTTAATTGGTAAAAAATTGCACAAAGTAGTGCAGAGAACACGGTATAGAAATTTAAACATATTTACACAGTGTCTTATCTAAAATTTCATCTTGATATTAAACGCGATATTGTCAGAGTGTTAAAAGCGATAAGTACGTAGCGTCAAAATAAAAAGGAGTTTGAATTGTTCCTTTGTTTATGTTGACGTATAGTACGACGATCGCACTTGAAGTTTAATCTATAGCTTACACATGTATATACCTATATATAGCAAATTGTCTGCCGTAGGTAACCCTTGTTAGTCATCGTAGAGAATATTAAAAACGCAATTTTATATTCGCGATCTAGTCATTCGTGGAGGAAATTTTCATTGATGTGAAAGAAATGTCTCTATACCTATATATGTATACCGTTATAGAATATATGTATAGCTCACGGATATGAAGAGAATACAACTTCCTGTCTAATCGTAAGCGACGTCTACAATATAGTAAATACGACTACAGTAAATTGTTCTTTCTTTATAATTGCTGCAAGTGCTAGAATTCGCATTCGCGTTCGCATTCCGTTAACTGCATTCAGCTTTCAGAAAGTGTTTGATGTTTGATCATTTAAGGAAAATATACCGTCACACGTGTAATTTCTGCGTTTTATTTTTCTGTATTTTCAACCGACTTATTATTAGAAAAAGAATAACCGAAGAAAATATCCACGTCGTTATTAGAACGTTATCGAATGAGACTTAAAAATTGAGCAAAAGTAGCTGTTTTACATATGTATACGGTACATATACCTATGTTGTTACATACATACGTATAGTAAATTTCTGTATACTCGATGCCTTGAATTCATTAAACTTTGCACGTGGGTTTGGAACGTTGAATAGCGAGTATAAAACGAGATTACAAAGGCGGTATATATTTTATCTTCTATAAACACACGAATTTGTCGATGTTATTTCTTTACATTTATATATTATATATACCTGTACATCGAAATTTTGCGAGAATCACAAATCCGCGTATATTTATTTTATATTAATATAGTTAACAGCAAAATCATATACTCGTTGTACAGAGCAGCTGGAGAAACACTTTGGACTTCCTGCATAGAACAAGGCCCGGGCCTTGCCTTACCCATACTTGGAAAGATTTGAGACCTTGCCCGGTGTGCCTTTTCTACCATTTTTAATTCACCTTAATGCTTGGTGACTCACGTTGTACTTGTAAGTGGTACGCGATGTGTATGTATAGGGAATGTATCGTTGTAATATTCCGTGATCTTGTATATAGTATATCTGTATATTGGTATGATACATCCTGCGCCCTGCAATAAAATATTGAACTTATATGTGTACTCTACACCTATATATTCTCAGCGAGAAACAAATGCAACGATCTTCCTGTTATTAGAAATGAAAACAAGATTTCTAATCGCGTCTAAGCGGCGAAAGTGAGCCCGAGAAACGGGTTCTTGACGATTTTTCTAAACGTTAGTTAAGAGAACCTGCCGCACTAACCAAGACAATAAAATCCCGTACTTATCATGATATATTTCTTTAATCCAAATTTCGATCATCCGTCAGTCAGTTCTTTGTTTGTTTAGTCAGATAATCTCACGCTCAAATGCCTTCGGGGACGAAGCAGCTGACCGGTTGTTCGCCCACACAGAAAATTGTATCTACGCAATACTTTCTACGCGTAGTTATATACACGTATTTATATATATATATAAATAGATATACCTATATAAATATTGTATATGTATATGTGGTATATGAAACGCGATGCGTTTTCACGCTCGTGTTTATTTCAACTTTGATTCATAAACGCGGGAAGCTGCGTCCGGCGTCTGCCAAACTTTTCATTTCACTTGAGTAAGCTATTAAATAGGTCAAGATTTTTCGGCAATATTTTATATTATCCTGTTTCTTCAGGTATAAATTGTTTCCCGGGTACAGTAAAACTATAATCGAAAATGTCATACTCTAAGATATAAGATCATCGCGCCATGTGGGATAGTGTACACAGAGATGCGAACACGGAAACGAGCACTTTTAATTTCAAATCTAAAATTACATAGGTATACCTATAGATATACGACTTGGCGGGATATCGAAGCTGCACCGTGTTCAAAGCAGCCAAACATAAAGGAAACATTAGTTAGGCCAGTGACTTCCTTACTGGCGACGTATATGTTTAGTAAATCATATCCCGCGATTGTTATTTATTATAACTCGTCCCTGCAATTATAGAGTTTATTAATTTTATTTGTAAATCATTTTATAAGCGGATGGTAAAATGGTGTTTAAATTCATGTTCAAAGATAATTTTTGATCAATTTTTTTTTCGTACGGATTAGTGTGTGAACCGAGAGTGGATTTTTTTTTTATTGAAACGTGTTTTAAATTTAAATTCAATAAAACTGGCGATAGAATGTTTGTCAACAAACGACTAGCTTCTGGTCAATTGAATTTTAAAACACGTATTAGAGTGTATATACCATGTATACTATACGCTTCCTGCTTTATGAACTTTGCCAATTCCAGGAGCATAGTGAGTTTCGCAAAGGGCATCACTATATGAAATAAGACAAATATTATAACATATTAAAAATCGGAATATGGAAGTAAACAAAGAAGAAAAATATAAATGAATAACGCGAGTTTGGCAGGCGCAAGTTTAAATTTCGGAATCTTATCCTACCTCTGTTTATTCCTTTCACGCGCCTACATTTACCGCAATGATCGCACCGTGCGGAGAAATTTAACGGATACTAGGAGAATTTAGATTCAATGACGAAGATGAAACCGCCAATTAGTTAAAAAATAGTCAAATATTTCGGAAAAAAGAAAATGTTCCTTTTCACGCAGAATTCATGTAGGTATAAACATTTTTAGGGTATACATAGTATACCTATATGCATAGTTCGAACTTTTGGAGTTACTTCAAATACACCTTGTGTGCGTGTTAGGAAAGATCAACAATCCGAAAATAGAGAAGAGGCCTTGGCAGTGCAGCGAGATATATTCTGCATTCTCGTTTAAAAGAACATTTTCTCTCTTCGTTTATTTATTATTATGGGAAAAATAAATTGTTTTCCCATTTTGAATAAAGTAAAATCTCATTGTTTTCGCCGCCTTCTGCATCAGAGGTTTCGCGCTGCGCTCTGCAGTAACTTGGAGAAGAATAAATTGTGTATTCAACTATTCACGATAAACGTTATATACCAAGTGGTACATAAATACAAAAGTCTATATAGTCACTATAGAAGCTATATAATACAGGGCGCCACCATAAAAGGAAGGATAGCCTTAAATGGTAGCTTGCTATAAGGCCCTAAGGCCAGCTACGCACGCACGCACGCGGAAAAAGAATGGATACTTGGCAAAAACCAATCTGGCTTCCAGGTTTCAAGTCGCCTCAGCTTTATAAACGAGCTAACAACGCGAGACGTTTTATTTATCAACTAACTCTCAACGAACAGATAGGAGAAAAAATAAATAAACAAGGGAAAGACAAATTTTTATATATTATTTTTCCATTTCAACAATCTAGGTTTACTATAATAAAACTAACATAGGTATCCCATTCTCGTCGAGCCATATTCATATGCGTTATAGTATAGTTTTGATTTTACAAAATGCAAGTGTATATCGCAAGCTGTATGTACAGTAAAAGTATACAGGTAATCACGAATCGCAACAAAATGGCGGTACGAATCTAGTTCTGAAACGGATATACATATATTAAAAGATGAGTAGTTTTCTCTTCTTTTCTCAATAAATTAATTAACAAGTCAAAGAATCACGAGGAGAATGAATATTCGGCTTTGGCGACTTATAATTCGCGAACGAAATAGAAACGCGTATATTTTAATTAAATTCTTAGCTAATTATTTTAGCTGTTATGTAACGACGCTATATTATGTATACGCACTTACAATTAGTAAATTCGTACTTTTCGCGTTGATATAATTAGTTAATAAAAAAAAAGAGTTTCAAACAAAAACGATTTTAATTGCGGAGTTGTTATACATGTGTGCTATATTTGAAAAGAAAAGAAAGAAAAAAGAAAAACAACCGCGTAGATTTAGAAACAATCTATACAACAGTTTCCCATTTATTTATTACATAAATCTATGTTACATATGTCATGGTTCTGTAGATTGGAAATTAATTCGGATCGTTGGCCTTCGTTGCAAAACTATTTACAAATACATTGATGTACAGTCTTATAATACGCGTTGGTATGTATGTATGTATGTATGTACTATACATACTTTCTCATCTAACTATAACTTCCGCGTTTCGATGGTCAAATTTTAGTTTCCTATCTCCCTGATTTTATCATACGTATATACCTCAAGGAAAATAGAAATATTATTTTTAAAATAGTGTAAAAATAAGTATTCCATGTATAACATAGATATAGGTATATTTTTCTGAACCATGTTCTCGCATCGCGCCGCCTAGAGGTAGCCTACTGGCAATACGGTAGCGCATTTCTCTCGCGGAGTAACAGTGTAGTAGCCAAGATGGCGCACGCGGTAACACGAGTGGTGCTACGCTGTGAGAAAGCTCAAGAGGACGAAGATTTAGGTAAACCATTTGAAAAATAATATAAAATGAAAAGTGATCGTTAGAAAATATTCTATCGATTAGTCATTTTATTTTTATATTATTTATCTACAATATCCGGGAAAATTCATTTACAACAAAGGCGGGGCTCGTGCTTTATAACTTCAATGTGCGAGTTGTTTGCGTGCTGCAGGTGCGCGGTGCAACAATCACAAATCCCAGGACGCGTTTTATAGCCTTTAAATTTAATTGACGACGAAATATTTGGGCGATATAATTCCGACGACAGAAAAGACGATATTTAAACTTTACTACACGTATTTCGTAATCATATACAACATTTAACATGTGTTATTACTGTATATACGATATACGGAGGAAATCCATCACGTGATATACCTATACCTATGGTTGACCTATTTCTCCAATTCGAATGTATGTCACAACTTCGCGTATAGCCCATAATACGAGATGTTAGAATAGGTACATACTTGAGACCCAATTTCGAACATTTTGCAAGAGACCGAACGGGTTTTCAAATATCCACATTTTCATAATTATATAGTTTTTATTTTTCCTCTATGATACAACAAATGCGTATTATTACGAGTCCATGGTGACCTACAATTAAGGTGCAGCTCATCCATGTACTCTTTGTATACATATGTATGTATGCCAGCAGTTATCGAGTGACCTAGTTTACTCCTCTAGAATCGAGTGCAACAGAGTGGGATGACAATGTATTGCGAAATACCGAAGATAGGGTCGGGGAAAATTTACGGTACGATTTTGTGACAGAGATTGTTCATGATATTATCCTGTACACGATCTCGTATGAGTATCTTTTCAAAATATTTACCCTTCTCGTTAAATTAAATTTGAAAACAAAAAAAGAAAATAAAATAAAAGGAGAAAAATAGGACTGAGATGGGAGGAGCTATGAACTCGTTAATTAGTAATCTTTTTAGCTTTACATAAACATAGTTTCTCAGCTGGAAATCGTGCGGGTGAAAGCGTGAACTGGTGTTTGCGAACATGAAATTCACTTTCAAAGAGATTGTTGCACGCATATACCTATATGGTGACTCATTCCCAAAAGAATTAACTAATTCTAACACTGTAGTATCATTGAATTGATTTATTATGCCTAAAATCACCTTATTGTCATTTGTCAGTAACGTACACAAATAACGATCGTTATTCAAATATGCTATGCCGGATACGATGGTTATTATAGTGTCTTCAGTACGTCTGGCAGATCCGTAATTATAAGAATGCGCTTTGTCAAGCTATTATAGAAGTCGACTGCTTCGTTTGTACCGAAAATGCTACGACAGCAAAGCATCGTACAATTCACACACAACGTTTAGCTTACATCTGGTTATAAGATGTTTCTTTGAGTTACGAAATTCGACCGCAAGTTATACGTTGATAGGTGAAATCCTCCGCGTAAATTTACGATTTGAAATTTGCTTAGAACTTTTTAGATCTGTAAATATCCACATACATGCAATAGATGATTAGAATTGATTTTTTTTTTTTACCGATTGTTATAGATTTGTCAGAATGTCAGCTAATGCAAGTACCGGATGCGGTTTATCATCTTATGCGACACACGGAGCTGAAGAGATGCAACCTTTCCGGTAACGTCATCACAAAAATCCCGCCAAAATTTGCCGTCAAGTTTTCACTGATCAATGGTAAGTTAGTATTATGATGTTATATAATAGATCAGCTTTATATTTAATCAGATTGTTGGTTGGCTAACAAAAATAACAAAACTGTGTTGATTGATAAATCCGCTTCAAATCGAAATTCGCATATGAAACCTTATAGTCTTTCAAACATTTTTTTTTTAACGACGTTATAATTCAGATTTGTATAATTTTATAAAAGAATTTAAAAACGTATACGTTATCATTCAACTTTCATCGAATTTCAAAAACCATACTCGTAACCTGAGATTTTTCAATTAAAAAAATGGGAATATCGAACGTGGTCCGATAGATCGGAGAATTTTACCGTTCATGATATACATATGCTGTATTCTATATGCGTGTAACACAATTTCATACAAATACAATAATTGGTATAAAATTAACTGTCGATTTGGTATAAATTCCTATGAATCTAGTAACTTGTAATAATATTGATATATCGTTGTTTGATCGTAAAGTAAAATTGCTTGATTGTCCTTATAAATTCAGATGGGTGTTTGCAGCCTACGTTGCAGTCGATGTGTATAGGAAAACGATTTCTGCAACGGCGAAAAATGAATGTTAAATTAGTATAAAAAAAGTAATAAAAAATGAAAAATAAAAGAGCTGAAAAATTTTGAAAATTACAAAGACGTGCGATAAGTTTGTTAATGTGTTAGAATATTTTTCGAATTTTTCACGGAATCTATAATAGAAATCATGAAAAATCGCTCGCCATTATAACTGCAACTCCAAATCCGACGTCGGCGCGAGACGCCTGACAATCATCCGAATCCAGCTTAAGGTGCGATATAGGTATATTAAAAAATTTAAATTAAATTAAATAAAAATTGTATACAAGAGAAATAAAACCCCGCGGTCTCGCATCACACATAAATTCGTTACGTATTGTATTTATATATAACGCAATTTAAAAATCGCGCGAAAATATGAGGGAAATATATCGCGTGGATTAAATATCCATTAATTATGCAACCTGCAGCTGTGTTCATTAATAATTGTGAATGATAATCGACTAATTATATTTTTGATGCATTATTTCATTTATACGCATTTTATAGGTGAAAAGAAAAATTTTCGATCATTATACGTTTATTGAAATTAAATTAATAGTTCGAGATGAATTGATCAATGATCATTTTTAATTTATAATTTCAGAACTGAACCTGAGCCACAATCAAATGAGCAAACTACCCGAAGAACTTTCGGAATTGGTGGCTTTGAAAAGGCTTGATATTTCTCATAATACTTTTATCGCGTTACCACCGGTTACCTGCAGAATACCTCAACTGGAACAACTCATTGCCAATGACAACTCCATCATAGGTGAGTCACAAAGATAATCAGGAGCTTTGCTGAACTAAACGCAAATAATTTAACTCAAACACTTACGACATTTATATATTTTTTTTTTGTTATATTAGATTTTTCGATTTGTTTATAATACGTATACCTATACCTATACGTACTTTAAC
Source organism: Macrophya annulata (assembly GCA_963924015.1). NCBI lineage: Eukaryota > Metazoa > Arthropoda > Insecta > Hymenoptera > Tenthredinidae > Macrophya > Macrophya annulata. The sequence continues at coordinate 11,116,348 of OZ001259.1, read as the reverse complement.
GAAAAGCAGTGAAATTTAAAAAAAAAAATTTATTTACGATTATTCTTGTTTTGTACCCAGATGTTGACGTTGAAAGACTGAGGCATGCACCAGCCCTGGAATTCATAGATTTACAAAACAACCCATTGACGTCGCGAGTGCATGACCTTCTCCAAACTTTGATCGAAGTCAAAATTGAACTTACACCGCGAGAACGTGAAGAATGGGAAGATTTAACGGTTTGAGAAAACTGCAAGACGTTTAACCAACGAGAGGCAATTCTTATAGAAATGAAAGGAAAGAAAAAAAAAAGTGGATAACTACTTCGCACAAACCGTTCCACTCTTGCACCTTAGATGGAATAAAATATTTCTCGAGTCGTCGCAAGGCGGGACAAGCGTGCAAATTATAGCCAAGTATTGTGTACAGTGAGAACAGACTGATAAAACAATGGTGCGGGACACATACGCCAAAGTGATCTTTTTCTTCGTATTCAATTCTAATTAACACTTGTAACTCAACTTTAGAGAGGCACCCTTGCAGGAATATTGCAATAGAAGAATTTCGTAATAAATACATAATATGATATTATATATAATATAAAATATGAATATGCATATACGTATATATAATCGAACTGACAATGAAACTGATAATAATTTCACTAAAAACATGTTAAATGTTTCTAAAATTAAGATATCAAAATACTGTGATTATATTTTATAAGGGAATTGCATTGCATTGTATGGTATTTTGTTTTCTCTTATGTTTGTCTTTTTTTCTATTTTGACATATAAAAAATATATTTCAAACCCGCCTAATATTTACGAATGTTTTATCAGGCTATAAAAATATTAGATTCATATTTTAAACATTGAATTAATTGTCAATAGACTCCATTGACTCTATAAACCATTGTGAAGAAAGAGAAAAATTCAATTTACGTCAGATGTTACATTAACGAGAGAATCCAGAAGACTTGAGCTCATTTAAGGCCAACAATAACGAACAAATTCGGAGAATTAAAAATAATATAATTACTCACAGTATATGTACATACATTGTATACCGATTACTTGACGGATTTTAAAGTCCTGCCAAATATTAAATTAAATATCAAACGAAAATAATCAGGCTGGCAAAAAAAAATAAAAAATATATATATAAATACATAAATAACAAATGAAAAAAAAAACATTATTAATTGCATACATACAAAGTTTATTATCTAACACGTCGCATTGTTCTTACAAGGGTGTCATGTATTATATATATATATACCTAGATAATGTATTAAAAAAACCCTAATATTTTTTTTGCTAATCCCAGTTTTAACTTATAAGATGAGATTTTTTCTATCATACAAAACTATTTGATATTGTGTTGATCATTGAACTTGTGACTGCCAATTTCAATAAATAAATTAGTTGGTAACTTGCCGAGGGTAGAGTTACTAGATTAATTTAAAATGTCAGGGTGTGTCTATTTTACAACGCGGGTTAAAACATAAGCTAATAGTATTTGACCTTCGAAAAACCACCCTGGATATTAAAGCATTTTTGTGATTTAGACAGATTATTTGCAGCCCTGTGCCGATGAATGATGAAGCATTATTTGTATTTAATTTTTAAACGTATGTCTATACTGCATAAAGATTGTATCCTATATTTGAAAACGAAAAAAAGAAAAAAAAAGAAATAATAATAATAATAATAATATTGTATTACTCTGTATTTCGATCTAGTCAATTGTCCAATCGGACGTTGCAATACATTTTATGAAACAAACAGATGTTTTCCATCATTATTACATCTTTCACCTTTTACAGTGATTTTAATCATAACTAGCGAATGTCTGCCAAACTAGATAAAGTTTTTAAAGGAGAATTTTGGATCGTGACTGGATTATAAATTGAAAAGAATAACCCATTGTCTTTTTTTTCGTTTTTTTTTTTTGTTAATAAAAGTTTACATTATTTTTTATGACTTGTTACCCCCGCGGGGAGTATTTTGCGGTGACGACAGTTGCCAAGAATCTTTTATATACTTATTTAGTTATCTCACCAATAGTAAAGTCTGGGCTTCTATTTAACGCGATAAGTGACTTAAAACAAATTGAAAATAAAAGAAACTGACGACTCGTGCAAAATTACCAAATTATATTTTTGTGACCAATTTATTTGTGTAAAAGCTACTTATAGTTATTAATAATATTTTATTATTTTATCAATAAAAACATGAAAGGAGCAGCGCGCACATGGCGAGCTATGTGACCGATGGGTATATACAAAGGGCATAAAAATTATTTCATTCAAATATAGAAGGAAAAAAAAAATTGAAAAAATTGAATGAGTTATATAGGCGTTGGATACTATATAAACGAGTTACATTGGTTTAGTATATTTTTTAATTTTAATTAATAATAATAATGATTACTATTATTATTATTACTATTATTATTATTATTATTATTATTTAAGAGTATGATGAGTTGCAGAGTTAATTATCTACAATAATTGTCAATAGATATAAAATCACAAAATATACATAAAATGGACACGTATAAGATTAAACATTAGATACCCTATATATTATATTATCTTGAATAATACAGCTAGCGCAAATTATTTTCAAAGAAATTATTTTGCTATAAAGATAGTTTTTTTTATTTCTATCAAAATAACAATATTGGCAAATACTGTTAAGATTCATTGTATCAAAATGAATCTTGCTCTGCTCTTAAGTAAAACCTCTGTACTTTATCTATCAACCAATAATAAATAACATTAATTACAAGTCTCAAAAATCTGGAAAATTCAGATTCAATAGAAACGTGCTGCTATTAGAAGAATGTTTCTCTTCGAAACAATTCGTTTGTTCGTAAACACAAGAGGATTATCAATGTTGTTGTTTTTGTTGTTATTATTATTATTTCATACAACAAAGCTATGCTTAATAATGATATAATTATAATATATATACAGTTGATGCGCGAGGTGCACAATAACGTTACAACTTCATCAAGTCTAGCACTCACGTTGTACCCTCATTATATACACAAATCTAATCTAACTTTAATGTTTCAATGGCTAATTGCACATGTCTAGGTGTAAATTTGAAAATCCATTGTAACACCAATCTGAACAATAGTTTCGGACAATATTTTCATCAATTTCTACAGCTCGGTGTCACCTAAACATACTTTAATAAAGTTTCAGTCTTCTCTTATTCTCATCTGACTGGACGATTTACACCAGACTTTCTTTCACATCTAATTAAAGACGCGTACAATTCTTGCCATATTAGATTATTTTATTTTATTATTTATTATTATTATATTTATAGAGAATACTATGTACAGTTTGAGCATAAGAAGTTGCGCCCTTGATGTAGTTAACTTATACATACATCAGGGCTGCACTACGCCACGCGCAAACTGTAGGATTTGTTCGCTTTTTTTCTTTCCTTCTTTTTTTTTCGCTTTGTCTTTTCCCTCTAACAATTTTCAATAATACAGGGACATTCATATACATATTCAGACTTACGCGTATCCCGAGGCTAAATCTGTACGTAATAGCTAAAACTATCCACCACCAAGGCAAATAATTTTACCTGACTACGTGTCAATAAGCTTTACACAGTTTTACACGATCAATTTCAGATTGATATTTGCTATGTTTAAATTTCATAATTATTAGCACAAATGTTTACATCATCACCCAAGCAACTAAACAAACGGTCGGCGATACTGACACCCTTTCTTTTTCTTTCTCAACAATTTTTTATTCAGGAAGCTGCAAAATGCCTTTTTGCTATCTTATATTCCTCTTCTGCATTTGTCATTCTACCGTATTTCAGAGTCTTAGGTATTACGTTTTTTGCTCTCATCTCCAACGAGCCAGCTGGTTAATCACTAGACACCAATCTCGGTAACGCAGGAAGTTCCGTACTTACTACTTGGTCTAAAAGTAGCTATGTGTTGTACAGATTACACTCTATATAGGATGTAGGCACAAAACCCTCGATAGGCTGTGAAATACGACGTACACGCGTCCATCCGTCTCCTTGATCAAGCTCAATCATGTAAAGTTCCTCTCCGTCATACATAGGTATGGATCCTTCGCTAGTTGCTGTAAAAACATGAATTTATGAATTTTTTTTTTGTGAACCACACATCTCAACCAAAATTAAACGCGAACTAAGAAAATTTCAAAAATATCAATTTCAGCATAAAATATCTTACCTTCAAAGGGATATAGAGCTCGACACGTGCCTAAAGGTGGCTGAGCTTCAAGGTCGTCAAGGTAGTATTCCTCCCCTCCGCTGCCAGGCAAGGATGTTCGTGATGCCCCCAGGCCGGACTCCGGGCTGTTCGTGGAACTGTGCATCAGTACAGTAAAGCAAGAGCTGTCTGTCTATCTACCCTACTTTTATTGCCTAACGCATTTGACGTTATCTATTCTATGATAATTGTTTAGCTAATTTAAAATTTCGATTTAGTGAACTGATTTTAATAGAGTTTCATATTTATTTAACGTCTGTACCAAGAAAATCTTGTATTTTGTTTCAACAATAAAAAATGAGTAATCGAATTATAGCAATCTCAATAAAAAATATTTACACAACTCAATGATAAAAACATTAGTATCAAACATAAAGTATAAAGTAATTAGACATCGATCGTTTTTAATAATAAATTCATAGCAAAGCTTACCCATGGGTTGGTTGAGGTGTTCCAGGAGCACTTTTTTTATGCACCGGTTGACTAGTATTAACATTGCTAACACTTGAGTCTGAAGCAGATCTCGAGAGACTTTCCTCTCCACCAGAATGGCTCGATCTTCGAGAGCTAAGCGGCCTTGTCGCCGAACCATTGCTTGTAGGCTTTCGAGAGACTTGACTCGGACTAGAAAAGTAGCACAAGTCGATATTATACAATACACGTAAAATTAATTTGCAATTTTGGTTACAAAATTCGCATTGTAGCTTCATCTACCCATTTAGGCAGTCAGAATTACCTTGATAAGTTTACACCAGCACGCATAGCTTCGTCAAGATATCCTTGAAACTTTGTCAATTCAGCCCCAAGTTTATCTAATTTATGACTGGATTCGTTAAGTTGACCCTCTATGCTCATTGGATCACCTAGAGCAGGATTTTGTTCATAAACACCCTTCATTTTCATTAGACCGTCTCGCGCCGCCGTTTCTTGTTGAATCTTAGCTTGGATTTCATCAATCCGTTGTTGTAGGCGCTTTTTCCGTTGATTTGGTGGCAAATCACTACAATCCTCCTTTGCACCGTCACCATAACCAGGCACATTGTTCTATAACACAGAATACCGAAAAATATTATTAAATGAACTCGTAATTGACATTACATACGAGAAAGCAGCACTCAAAAGAATAGTCTATGATATTTCTGAAGAATTTAAGCAAATCTACTGCAAATAATTTTCTACAATAAAATGGCTAAGCAAGTTTAAGTCAGTAGGAGAAATTTAACGACCAATAAACATGTGTTCTATCATTAGATTGCGATATTAATCTGACTTATCAACATATAACACTGTAGACTTTAAAGAATGTGTGTATTCAATATTTTAGTACATACTCAAATGTATTACCTGTACCTGTGTATATTGAGCTGTGTAAGATAATCTTGTAAGTGTAAATATAAACATGTGTGATGCGATCAATAACCAACTGTAAGAACCGTATAAACCTCACACACAAGTCTTTCATATTTTGTAGATGTTTTCTTTATGATTTTTTTTATGAAGTGTGAATTTGCTACAAATATATTATATAAGAAGTAATTAATCAGAAGAGTGCAAGAAAGTTCAACTTCATGTCGATTGGGAGAATGTAAGCTTCGATTAATGCTTGAGCTGATAAAATAGTATAAAAACTAATGAACTCTGATGAAAATTCGAAATACTTAATTCAAATGGTATAGATAATGAGAAAAGATGTGTGAGTAAATGAAAAAGATAATACTTGTGACAAATTATAAGAAAACAAAGAATAGTAGTGCTTAAGCGATCCTGAAATATAAGAAGCTTTGTTACATTTTATTAACAAGTATGATAATAGCAGATCTCAATTTGAGAAAAAGAATATATTTACAATATATTGTAATAAAACGGGCAGAGGAGTGGAAAAGTTTTCTTTTTCATAATTAACAAAGCAGGTTTTATCAACAATAATTATTAAATATTATGGAAGAAGAGACAGACCTTTAAAGCAATGCACACCTCGATCAACTTCTGTCGTAAGCATGAAACAAATCACAAAAGCAGGTCACACAACATGTCAACAAAGAGTTACATGTTGTTTGTCATTCGATAGCGCAGGACTGGGCATTTTCCGGACACAATTATCAAACCTATCGAGTAGCCAGCAGGCGTAAAGTCTAGCCGAGTAATGTGATGTTATTGAAAACACCTGATACAGTTTGTAAAGCTAATGTTTTCTTAATACGTATGCATGTGATAAAAAGTGTCTAAAAAATGCCGGATGACAAAAATTCAGTGGGGTTTTTTCATGTTTTAAAATGCATTATCATTTCACAGACACGTGACAAGCAGGCAGCGATCATCTATATGTACTTACTAAATAGGATGTCATCCAATTTGATCGGTCGTAGTTTTGGAACATGAGAGTGACCAGAGAGATAGAGAGGTCGAACCATCCACCAAATTAAGAGAAAGTATAGAAGAAATTAAATTGCTATCGTTGTAACAGATGTTAAGACGTTGAAAGAAGCAAAATAAATGGGTGATATTTGAAAGTATATATAATAAACCTAAATCTATCAAATGATAAAAGCAGACCCGTAAATATGTCCTCTTGATGAAAATGGAATTAAATGCGTACTTATATTATCGATTCAATTTCTTACACCAGGCCTCACGTTTGTACAAAATACAATCCGTCTTGTACAGGTGACTAACAATAGTGCAAATGGGTATGCATAACACTAGAACCTAACTCACTTATTTATCTAGCATGCTTGTCTCCTGTGCATAACTATTATAATACTTCAGTACAACATACATTCGTATCATTTATTACAAAATAAGTTATTACTGTGTTGGTGGGTTTTGAACATTAATTATGTATAATAAATTTGGTGCCAAGGATGTTAAATACGAAATAGTTCCATATAACAAAATTGAAACAAATGTTACCTTGTTACTGCTGAATATTCCAAAAAGACCAACACGTTTTTTTATCTTGCCACCTGAAACCGTTCCTTTAACAGTCAGGTGATTATGTATTGGTTGCATTACTGGCTGTGATAGCTGGCTGTTACTATCGTATGATTTTGCAGCTGATAAGTCCTCGAATGGAAAATCACCTGGCGGTTGAAAGCCACTTTTATAACGGTCGATCACCAACTGCGTGTCTTCTTTCTCGTTTATTTCATTTGCTGCCTTCTCTATTCCGTCAAGACATTGTTCAATAATGGGAGCTACTGCTCTTTCAATGGCAACTGATTTCATCATGTAATTTCGCATGTTTTTTACCCTTTTTTCATCGAGTTCCTGCAGACATAGTATCATGTACACACCATTAAGAATTTGACTTGATAATTTTCGGAGTTTATCTCCTCTTTAGGAACGGTAATTGCGTTTCAAAAAATGACAACAAGAATTGTTAATTAGTGATATTTTCTAAAGACAGTTAAGATTCCATGACGTACCTTAAATATTGTCTAATTTGATACATGTGTTATTTTTATTTTTTTTAAATTAATATTATGCGCATGTGTATACCTGCAAATGTTGAAAGACATCAGGCATTGCTGTATGATAATGTAACGTTTGCATATCATTTGTTTTTTGCAGTTGATTTGCGTATTCCGTCTTTGCTTCTTCGCACTGCTGTGTTTTCACAGTCATGTTCATTCTCTGTTTTTCTACCTGTAATATTCAAGTATTATTAAACGTTTCTCGCTATTCAAGTGTCTCAGAAATTGACTAAACTTTAACAAATATTTCACATCAAAATATTCCGTCTCTACAACTCGAATTTCAAAATTATTATACAATGGAATGTGATCACAAACCTCAGCTCTCGATAGATTTAGATCAGCATCAGCCCTTTGATAATTATCAAGGGCTCTTTCCGCCTCTCTAAACGCTTTTTCATAAGCTTTTCTGGCCCGTTCTAAATTTCCTATTTGGCCAGCAAGAGTAGCCATTAATCTAGCTCCTTCTTGTAAATGTTTTTTCCGATCCTCCTTGAAATCTTTGACAAGAATGTTCAACTCCCTAAGCACATTGGCTTGAAGATTTTCAGCTATAACTTCTCGCTGACCTGCTTGATCGTTCACCTCGTTTAATTCCAGTTTAAATGCTCGACACGGACTGTACCTTAAGAAATAAATAAAAGATGCATTTTTGAAGCACAGGTAACAGGCTATGAAATATTTCAAAAACAAAAGCAAAAAATTAGTTTGATAAAATTGAGAAGAGATGAATTTTTAAAAGCTGCCATCTTTAAAAGTATCAATTATTTACTTAGATGCTACTCGACTGCCAAACATCCTACGTGATACGATAAGAGTAAATGATGTTCTGTTTAACATCAAGTGTTTAAACGCAGCAATACACTTGGGCATAAATAAACTGGCAAACTTTTTTCTCAGCGTAAGTAATAGAACAAAAAAAAAAAAAAGGAAATTTTTATCAATCATTAAAGCAATCTGTATGTATATAGAAATATTTTTAATGGCTCGATATCTTTATTTATACATTTCTTTCACTCACTGGTAATCTTCTTCTTCTTTTTTCTTCGGCTGGTAAGTTTTGACCAGTCTCCTGTTGGACATAAATTTATTAATTTAATGGTATGATAAATTATCAAGACTTACCACAGATTATATTGAGTAGTTCGATTTTAGAAATTATTTTACAATAATTATATACGAATTCAATTATTAGTAAAAGTTTATGTATGATGTGAATGATTGAAAACGAGGTAAGACGTATTTTGAAAAAAAAAAAAAAAAAAAATTCAAATGTACATTAACAGTTTTCTGACTAGTAAATATAAGCGACGAAACGATGATAAACAAAATCGGTGATTATGTATTACGTTAGTGAAATAATGTTTCGCACGTTTTTGTTAGATACTGCATTATTATACCCATTACGTAGATGATATAGAATTGACGCGAAATCTGATCTCTAAAAATTACTCGTGTTAAGTCTAACTAACGTAATTTTCAATATCAAGTTCCCCGCGGCACTCATGAGACCTAGTATTGTGAACGTTTATCCAGCCGTTTACTCGCTATAGAAAAATAAACGTTAACAGGTAGATATATGGAAAATACATTTCTGGTTAAAAAAAATTAATCAAAATGATATCTATGAAAAAATAATAATTAAAAATCCGGAAATATACTGTATCCTATGGATGTGAGATATGTGCAAAAGTTCATACGTCAGCAAAAAAAAACAGACAAGATTTCTTTTGTCCATATTCATTCCTAGTACTTTTCCTACAAGCCACGATATTAAAAAGGACTCAAAAACGTCACTAGCTGACGTGACATTTGAATAAAAGCGTCCCTGCGTTTCGACTTTTCAACTACATATGCATACATATTTAGTCAGTAGAATTCAGGAAGAAGCAAACTACACTTCGTGTGCACGCAACGTGACTTAAGAGAGAATAAAAAGAAAAAAAAAAAGTATAACACTGTTGGTGCATTCCGTGCAGTATTATACTTTTATATGTATGTACATACGTTAATCGTGCATCTATATAGCGATAGATATATCATTAAATCTACGCTCAAATGCGTAAGTACATACTTGCATACTTGTGGGTAGGTACAGAAAATGTGAACTAAATCGCCTCGGTCAATTTTACCGCAACTCACAACGTCACGGTATTTTTATCATTATTATTATTTTTATTAATTTTATTATTATTCTTTTTTTCCCTTTACATTCGTTTTTCAAGCAATAAAATGTACGTTTACTTAAGGGTTTTCCGGTGTTTTACGCTTTATATATATATATTATATTTTTATTTATGAATGTATTTATGCACCTACGTACAAGTATAAAGTACGTAAAGACAACATTGCGGGTATGGTATGGTATGAATATAATACAGTAGACGCCATTCAGGAAAGATACAACGGAGCTCTTTAATATAAACTTAAAACGAACTATACGAGCTTGTCCCTGAACTCTTATAGGGATTAGTGTTGAATATATTTTCTACGTTATAATATACTAAACGAATTTTGCGATCGTTTTTTGAAACGTCAAACTAATCAAAATTCAATACATACTATCGCTTGAATATAAAATATTCAATTGATTGATTGATTTATGCGCATATAACGTTATCGGTATTTTATTAAAGAATAAATAGAACATATATATATATATATATATATATATATATATATATATATATATATATATATATATATATATATATATATATATATATATATATATATATATATATATATATATATATATATATATATATATATATATATATATATATATATATATATATATATATATATATATATATATATATATATATATATATATATTTTTTTTTTTTTTTTTTTCAATCATTGTCTTGATTGTGAGATAAATAATATTTCATCACAAATTTCCTACCATCACATTTATACGATTAGATATATTATTTTAAAAATATACTCTTCTGTAATAATAACAGTAAGTTCACTTCATTCGAATACAAAAATTCGATCTATGAATACCTAATCTAATATCTAGTTGATAATTGGTTTCAAATTCCCCGAAATCATCCTACCTGAGCTTTGCTGCGTATTCGACTTCGATTGCGCATCTATCGCGTATGAAATGTCCATATCTCTCCAGAAATTCAATACCTTTCTGCGTGTGCAACGAGAGATTCTCGTACTGGTCCTGTAACAATAATAAGACATAGAAAAATGATTAAATAATTACAGTAAAATTGGGTAAATTTTTGATAAGAAATTTTGAAAATATTTCTTCGAAAAAATGAACAAAATTTGAAGAAATTCCGAAGAGGGAATGTCATTTTTATTTATATTAATATAAAATAAGACACGAAGAGTCTAGGCGTCACAGAAGTTCAACGACCGATAGCTATACGTCAACGTACTCCGTTCGAATATGATATCGTGAAAGGGACAAAACACGAATAAGAGAGAAAGAAAGAGAGTGGAAGAAAGATAGATATTATCGTTGAAAAGCCAGTGAAAACCTGGATAATGGGGAGCAAACCCATCCAGAGCCAAACAAATTATTGATCGATCGCCTTGGGCTCATTTTATCTGTCCTTGTGATAAAACAGAAATCTTGTTAATTCAGCCCCAATAAACTGCGCAGACATACCTGTGTATGCGCATTGTCTATATATGTATAAGAGAGAAACCTCGTAATCTAGAAAACGTAATATAACATATAAGCAAGTAGGTAAATCTATTCGTACCATACCCTGAACGTTTTAAGCCGACGACTTTTATTCATTTATTCTAAAACGAAAGAAACCCATACCAAGAGTCAAAACCAATTTATTATTTGCATTGATTCGCACCGTTTCGCACACGCTAAATATGTAGTGGTACAGTACGGTTCGTCTTTTTAAAACGTCAATATTTTAGATCAACGAAGAACGTCCTCCCATATATTGAAATATGAAATTAATGAATTGATAATATCGAAGCGTGCAGGATAGTTTATATACCTATGCACGGCTGAAATCATGCGGAAAATTATATGAGAATTATATTCCTTTAGTTCGAACGTGTTTAAATGTTCAACGCTTCGCATGATTTCATCTATATACCACATATCACTATTTGACTGTAAACTAAAGATGAAAAATAAATGAATCCCGTTTGTTATCCTCGTGGGAAAAGAAAAGGAAAAATTATAACGGGGAAAATATTCCGAAGATATTATATATAGGTGTATGACTCAGGGAAGCAAAGACTGGATCTATTAACGCTGTGGTATGAAAAGTGAAACTGCAATACTGCAGTAGCAGCACTGGTTACGCGAACTTGTTGCAAGGTATAATAAAATACGTAACTTCTTATATGCGTGCTGGAAAACAATAAGAAGTAATCCCGATGAACCGAGAACCAGGTAAAGTATAACAGGAAAAAAAAAACCTGTGAAGACTTGTGGAGTCAATTTATACGTCGAATCGAAGCTGGATATATAATATAGTTTGAAGATCTGCTACATGTATATAACATGATGAACGTGGAAGTCTTAGTAATAAAAAAAACCGAAGAAATGTTCTAATTTTAGTATTTCTTGTTAAAGATTATCGACAGTATTTGAATCTCGTAAGTTAATCAAATTTCAGGTATAATTATGTTGGCTCAGTTGACGGATATTAGTTTTATGCTGGGTCAGCTAACAGCTAAGTTTACATACATATGTATATGTAAATGTTTAAAGTTCATAGTAGCTAATATTTTCAGGCCAATAGTTCAAACCGATTCCAAAATATTTACGGTTCATTTATCAGGGTCATATATCTTTCGAATTATCCGTTACTCCGGCCAGATTCCACGTGACTGTAGGTATAAGATATATATATATATATATATATATATATATATATATATATATATATATATATATATATATATATATATATATATATATATATATATATATATATATATTTAATCTATATTTAATCTTTGGTATATGCTAGTGAATAATCAAGGACGAATTGCACGGCTCCTGCAGGTAAGTATTAATGTACGTTGTAAACGTAGAACGATTGATTTGTATTCATAAATGTATGTATGTACATACGTATATATGCTCGAGTATTCAAACAATAATATCTCACTTTCATATCGATAGTAAAAACGTAAATAATACAAAGGCCCTTGAACGCACTGTTAGATACCTATATCTGTTTATGATGTTAAATCACGATTTGGATCTAATGATTTCTTTAATAAAACAAACTTTTATCAGTGTATAGCTGCTGTTTGATCGAAAACTTAATACCGTACGTCGTGAAAAACGATTAAAACAAATTAGATTTAGAATTTTTTATATCGACGGATATATGTATATATATCACATAATAATTAGTCGAAATATTATATTCAAATCGCTATAGAAATAGTCTACACCTATATTACGCTTTTCTGATCTACCTGAAGAATTTTTTCAGGACATTCACGGTATTTCTTGCGGGCGCGGGTTAACAATTGCGATAACGTCAGTCTGCGTGTTTGTTTTCACTTTAGTATAATAGAATGAGTCATGGTTTGACTGACCAAAATGATATGTTGTTGTCAACAATCATTATATTTCGTTCAATTATTTACTCGCACAATCAATAAAAATCAATTAAAAAATAAGATTTCTGACCCCGTGCAAGATGAGAAAAAAAAAGAAAGTCCCAAGTGACAATTAGGCACCGTGAAAAATCTACTGCTACACAAAGTTCTGAATGAATGGACTTTTTTTCCCCCTTTTTATCTTCTACGAATTACATCCAACTGCACTTTGAAATCTGCGGTTTGAGGAACAATGTCAAAACTTCCGCTTATAGTGTCGTAATTAGGTCGCATTGTGCGTGCATACATATACAATCATGAATTATTCGCTGCTATACGGATAATTGTAAAATGACTTTTTTCCGATGAAAAAAAAAACTGTGGAGTTCATTGTCGCGCAGCTCCAAAGTTGCAAATCGAGTAGCTTTTCTAACAGGAAAAATGATGAGTCACAAGCTGGAATTCTAAAAACTTTATACAGGATATCCGATCTCCTTATACAAGTTTGAGTCCGGTATTTCTTACCACGTTTCAAATAGACAAAAGCAATATAATAATAAGGTGATGAAATTCCATGCGAAATTTCAGTACCTCCAAAATTTTTTCCGCAATTTAAAATTATAATTATGTACATAATATCCTAAATGTAGGTATAGGTAAAGATAAAATGCATTGATAGACGGTCAAAAATCATATAGATAATTGAATAATGTTCAAATTGATATTCCGCTGCTGTTTGATAAATTATAATAGGTAACTTGACTCGTACGTCAAATAGAGAACCGCGTCAATAAAATTCGATCAAACGCGTCTCGTACATAGAAAACAAATAAACCACACCTATATATACCTACCATATACATAGCTAAAATCCACAATATTCTTACGAACGAAAACAAGTGGATGCATTATGAGTCATTCAAAATCCCCCTTATCGATCCTCTGCACATTTCTATATAGGTGGGCAAACCTCGGTCGGTGCCACGACCCACGACCCACCACCATCGCCATCGCCATCACCGTCAACCATTCGCTTGTCTACGTCTGACGATCTCTTCAACAACTTAAATTATAAATAAATGAGGGGTGCAAACGAACTAAAGTGAAATGACATTCCAATGATACTTTAGTCGTTCATATCCGTTGTCGACGAAATTCTAACTACTTTCTTTTGTATCTTTTTCTTTATTTATTTATTTATTTTTCTCCCTTACTTCCGTTAGCAAAAATTTCTTGTTTGTCCACATCAAGTATATTATAGCCATCTTTTTTTTTTTTTTTTAATCACGATTTAAAAAAACTTGTCACGAATTTCATAGCCATGGTAATAAATAAATGAATTGAAACAAAAAAAAAACAAGAAAAAAATTGAGCGATCCTTTTTTTTTACTATTTTTTGTTTTGGTAGACGATATTTTTTGGCACGTACTTATACTAATTTACACTCACGATGACGCAGAATATTTTTTTTTCTTCAGCTGCGCAGTTGTGTAATGGTCGCAGAGGAATAAAGAATGATTAATCTATCTTCAGGGTCTGTTTAATTTCAAGAAGTACATATGTAATCGCGATTAAAGCAAGACAGTGAAACGTTAATATATTTTTTTATTTTTTATTTGAATTCGTATATGTATAGGTACATAGATACATACATATACGTGCATCTCTCATTAAAAGATGTTTTGCCAATGAATTAAACTTTACTCTACATATATGCCTGCCTGAACTTATATTTTCTTATCTACGTTACATCCTCCTACGATACAAAACTACATCGTCTCACTCACTACCATTTACAATACCTATACTCTTCTCCCTCTTTTGCTATATTACTATACTCGTACTTGCTTGCGCTTATACAGTTACAGACTACAATACAGCTAATACAAGTTCTATACAGTGACAAATCGACCGTGATGAATCACTCGGGCGAGTAACACGATTAGGAATTATATGAATCACAAATTAGGGTTTTTATGGACTTAAAGTTCAGAAAACGGCCCTCCGATTTTCCTCTCCAACTTACAAACATTTATTTTTTTGTTTCCTTTATTGATTTGTTCATTTATGTTTTCAACAGAAAAACGGAAATCAAGAAAATGAATAAATAAGTAAGCGTATTACAATGTTTGAAAGAATTAGTATATTTTCATTTTCATTTTCATTTCAATTTTGTTTAAATATTTTTCGAGTCTTAAACCTCCGTGGAGGTGGGGGGGAAGAGTGTTAAAAGGTAATTCGCACTTGCATGACAATAATACAGAAGACAATGACTCGAACGGTGATCACGACCTGGGCTAACAAACAGGGACAGGAATTTTACACGCGTTCAAACTCCTCGTGCTTGATTACTTCTTAACTCTCGTACTTCGCTTCGTCAGCTGTTCAAAGTTTAAAATAGGAACAAAAGAGAGAATTTAATAGTCTACATACCAGATATACTAAGTAATCAATTTCAGGTGCTGAGTTAAACAACGATATAAGTACAGAGTATATAACGCAAGTTCGAAGTATGTGAACGATAAGGCGTGGCCAAACGGGGTAAGGCTGTTTAAATTTCGATACACGTTTGAATTCGAATACAATTCGTATATTTTTACGTATACCTATATATATATTATATGGTCAGTTAGAAACGACGAGGAACTATTCGACGACTTTAAAAACAATGAATATTCTAGTTACAGCACTTGATTATTTAAACACAACACATGTTATATAAATAATTTGACGAATAAAGTCGATAAAGAAAAAGAAATAATATATAAGATGTGTTATGTTCAACCCTGAACTTCAAATTGGCTAATGTATTTATTTCACAAACAAACTTTGTGTATCCGTGGGCAGTAAGTTGAGAGCTTTGGTCAATATAATGAGAAGTGTTTTCTTTTTCCTTTTCTTTTTTTTATCTCTCTCTCTCACTCGATATTTTTCCTCCACTCTATATACGTCCGGGTATAAAGTATATATCTATATGTGTATAATATATACATACTATCGTCTGTATACTCAAATGCAGGTTTATACGCAGAGAACTGCTCCGCCTACGCTCTACGCCAAATCTCTATAAATACACGAAGAGAGAATGAGAGGAGAAGAAGGCGTAGCGAAGTGAAGAGAAGTGAAAGAAAATTTGTACCATCATACGTATTATAATTTAGGAATGAAAGATGTACAAAAAAAAAAAATTATATTTATAAGATAGACAATTTCATTTGGGTGTTATAATAATACGAAAACACCTTTGATTTTCAGATTGAATAAAAAATATAACAAAATCGAATAAATCCTTGCGATCTATTTTTTTCAATGTCAAATTTGCCGATGCGCAAAATAACCAAAAATAAATTTATGTGTGTACTTATTTTTGTAATAGCATATGTATACGAAAATGTTTCTACCGGTTACAAACACGACGCATTACTCTCTTTATTTTAATTTTTAATGTTTGATAGATCGATAAACGTTATCGCTTTGTTTACGCATACAGATTTTGATTTATTTTTCGTTTTTCAATTTTTAAGTTTAATCGAGACCCACGAGCGTTGCTTCAACGCTCATAAAAAAAGAGGTTGCTAATTCTGGACTTGGTATAGGAACGTATATACCTACTACATTGTTATATGTATACCTCCACTTGGCACACCTGAGAGGTTGAATTTTTCACAGACGTTGTTTAAATGAGAGCGAGGAGACTTTCAAGTCGTATACTTGCGCTCAAAATCAGTGTCTTAGCAGTACAGGTATGTACCTATATGTGCAAGAGGAAGCCTTAGGTTAAAAACAAAAAAAAAAACAAAAAAAAAAAAGAAATGTAACAAAAAATAAAAACAAAAGTAAACAGAATAGAAAAAATATATGAGAAATTCTTAAAATATTTTTTTCATTCTATCTACTGCTGGTTGAAATCAAGCCTGACAATAAAAGTCGCGTGAATAACGGCCTGTGTAAGCAGAGAAGGGTCGTAATGGTTCATACTGATAACTGAAATGGCGATAAGATAGCTATATCTTAATCCTATAGAATTGTTGGTCAGCCGTGAAATTGCCGTTACGACGATTTCCAATCGTAAGTTCTATAAGACTTCGAAGTTCATAATGACACATGTATCACTTTACGTAGATAAATATGTAAACGTTTCAAGATATTCAAATACCTGGAAGAAAAGATGATAAAAAAAAATATTAAAAAAAAAAAGAAAAAAATACCGGAAGTACTAGAAATTCCACAGGTCTAACAAGGTGCGCTGGGATTTAAGAGGGTTGAAGAGCTGATCAGACTTAGTCTCTTCGTGTTTGACCAGGGTATTAGAAGAATTTGTGTTGACACAGTTTAAAAATATTATGTAAAATGTCAATCCCCTTTAGAGTTGGCAAACGCGGTAATGTATGTATGCAAAATAATTATATTTCGGCAATAGTTCGTTGCAGTATAAAGTCAGAGGAGAAATTCCATCGAACCGAACAAGTTTAAAGCCCGGAAGCGGTCCGAGTGTTCCAAAAATTAAAAAATTTTACTGATAATTAAAGTAAATAAATTTCTTTTAATTTCTTAATTGGTTTTTATCGTATTCGAGAAATCTCTCTGCGATCATCGATAATTCATTTTTTATTTTTTATTTTTTATTTTTCACACTTGCTACATTTACAAATTTTTTCTAAATTCTAGACAAAGGAAAACGCAAAGCGTCGCAAATATTCTTAGAAGTTGTTTAAAATACAAATATTTAATTATATGCAAAGGAAAGTCAAGAACCACACGAATGTATGTACCTCTTCTGCTTCTAAGGATTAAGTACGTGACGTAGGTATTTAACGATATAAATAGTCAGTAACTCCGCTTTGTAATTCTCGAGGATACCGTAAATGGTGATTAAATATTTGTTTGCATTCACTTGTAAAGAATGTCAAGTGGCGCACGTGGAGAAAGTAGCTAGAAAAGGAATTAAAATAATTTAAGACAATAAAAAAAGGAAAAAAAAAAAAAAACAATGCATATTCTCTACGTGCTTAGTAACATGTAAGGCACGTACCAGGAAGAGTAAAAGAGAAAAATAATCATTTGTATCATTCAATCTATTGATAGAAAAAATTTTACTCCATACTCGATCGTTAATGATTCAATTCTTACGCGTCTTGCTGTAAGAAAATTGCACAAATTTTCGCCGCATTTCTGTTAGCTATAGGCATCGTACTGTTCCGAAAAAAATAATAAATTAATAAATAAAATAAATAAACCAATATTTTTTATTCGCATTAATCAGCGTGTTCCTTTTCATAGAGCGAGACTGAACGAGACATAAAGAAGTAGGGTTTAAAAGTGATACAATTTGTTTATAAAGAGTTGTGAATTGTGTGAATGGACATGAATGAACGTTAACTATGTTGCAATTTGCGCTTGATACTTGAACAAATTGAATAAGAAAATGTTCTGAAACAAAAGAGAAGAGAAAAAATAAACACATATTTTGATGTAGGATGGAAAGAGAATGTTAATAACATCGATCGCCGATTGTGAAGAAGAGAAAGAAATTAGCATCTCAAAATAGTCGAATAACGTAATGGTAATATACGGTTAAATGAAGTATGACTCACTGGGGAGCATGAATGAAGTATTGAGAGAAGAATTATTATTCGTGGTATAAAAATATCAGAGTAGTGTATTTGATACTATGCAATTGTATATAAAGAACATTAGGTTTATATCCGTCAATCGGGACTGTTATAACGTATATGGTAATTAAAAATGCTGTGAATGACGCGGTGGAATTGAGTCAAACGTGTTTGTAGAAATAAATGATATGAGAATTGTCACTTGATGACAGCGTACCGAATTGAAGAATGGGCTCACAGCTGCCTCGGACCAAATTTGTAATTTATAGAGTGTTAAAAGTTTGTGAAAATTCTTGGGCAACCTATAAAGGAATAAAGAATACTGCCCGGGGGGCTGGTAGCTGAAAAGGTAGGGGCCCGGCCAGCGAGTCCACGAACTGGTTTTGAAGACTGCAATATAGCAAAATCGCAACACAGAATTATAGAATCCCACTTGACGGGCCGCAAAACTTACCCATAACTCGGTGCCCCAGCTCATCTTTGCGGCTTAAAAGCCTGGAGATAAATTGACACGACACTTCACATAGAGAGACACTAAATATTCGCTCAAAGCCGATAAGGAATTCCGTAAAAACGCATAAAATTCACTTATTATTCACCCACATTTACGGAAACACCTTCAACATGTCCGCCTGTAACCACTGGCTCGACTGTCTGTCGAAAACCGCCCGGAATTTCACAACTACGCCATCTGGGACAGAGTCAACGCACTAATCTACTTTCGTATTTCTAACGGCCATTTAAAAACACCCTATAAATAAAGTCCTAGATCTAAGGAGTTCGAAACGAAATTCCCTAACTTCAAAAGTTGTCTCAAACGCATCGTAACAAAGGCGAGGTTCGTAAAAAAAAAAACAATAAAAAATGATTCGACAGTATGCAATGACGTCGCGATTTCCCCCTCTTTGTCGGTCTTTACAAATTAGTTGTAAATTTTCCATTGATTACAAGGCAGTCTAATCTCTCAAAGATTAAAATTGAAAGACCTTCTTTTTGCTGTATCAATGACACTACCACGCGTAGACTCCCGAATATTGAATATAGTAAATGTAACGAATGTATATTTAATCAATGTTTTATCACTGATTAGAATAAAATATTACGATTAAACCAGTTCGATAACTTGATCTATATATTTATGTAGAATTCATAGATATGAAAAATGGTAGGTTTTTAAACTAGATTCATGTTTTCTTCAAGATATGGGAAATTTGAAATTAATAATCTCACCTATGTATAATGTATAAAACTAAAATTACAGATATTAAAAACACACCAAAAAAATATATTTTTCATAATAAATGTACTGCCATATATACAATACGATAGCAACAGTATAAATTAGTTCTATTATACTTTCATGTATCTGCGAATAGTAAAAATGCTGTTTCCAAAGGCATTTCGGTCACTCCACGTTGTATAGTCGATATTTTTTTTTTTTCTTTGAAATATATCATAGGTGTTTTGAACGTCGTTTGAACATTGTCTTATTTATCCTAAATTCATAAACTTACACACAGCAAACCACTGCGTTCCTCTCTACTCAAAAATCTCATTTGCATAGTTAAAATGGCTTTTAGGGCCAGGGTAACTTTTTGGGAATGAAGAAAACGTTTTATTTATGATTGTGATGATGATTTGATGATGAAAAAAATTATTTTTATATTGGTAGGTCATCTACCATTTCTTCTTGTGCTCGTCCATGGAAACGCCCCCGGGTCCCAAAGAAACAATCATTAAAAGGCCCCCAATCACTGACAATGTCTGTAAACAGAAAAATACAAATATACGATTATCATCAAATTCTTTAAATCTTTTCAGACCTAACAATTAATATAAAATGTTTCACTTATGCATCTAGAAAGACAAACGAACGAAATATTTTACATAATCTAAACAATCCCAAAAAAAAGATCTCATTTACCTGGAAGAAATCGTATTTCAAAAAGTCCCTCAGTGGTCTGTAATCCGGTATGGTCCACCATGCATTATGGTACAAGTTCAAAGCAGACAAGAGTAACACAAGTAGTAGAGCGCTCAATTTAGTCTTGTATCCAATGGTAACCAATACCATAAGAATACTGCCAAGAATATCTTGGATAATTTGAAGAAAAGAAACTTCGAATCTAATCAAAGTGATGAACATGAAGGCGAGCAAGACTCTCCCAGCTAATTGCAGTAAATTTTTAGGCTTGTTATCACCCAATGTGGGAACACCAGCAAAGAGTGATCTTCCTTCGACTCTGGACTCAGCAAGGACCAAAAGAAGCGCTCCTATTAGAGCAAGATTCCTGAATAGAAATTGTATATCCCACAAAATGCTGTATGCAAAAGTCTGAAGAACAACAATGAAGAATAAAACTCCACAGGCTATGCTGACGCGCCATCGTGCTATGACCATAACACAGCCACCCAATTGTCCGATCAAATTAATCAGGACGAATAGTGTCGCCAGAAATTTTCCGCAACCCCATGACACGTCCATGTATTCTCTTTGCTCGCTCCATTGGAACCACATTCGTAATCCATCTTCTAGAAACGTCGCTATAAGACAGACACGGGCTAGCGTTGGAAGTATGTGTTTTCCATTACGTATCACCTGGAAAAAAAACTATCGTTAATTAACAATCATTATTCAACATGAATAAATCCACAATGATAAAAGTTTCCGCGAACGGATATTGGATAAGAATCGTAGCTGTTCAAAGATCATGTGATTTTAAATAAACCGATTCCTGTACTTGAGTTTATTGATTTTTTTTTGTTTTTACAAGTCGTATATTAACATACACTAATTGATTTTATTATGTAATAAAAAGAACTATTTATCTTGGAATATTGTGATCAACATGTTATTCTTCTGTTTTGACTACATAGATTTGACCGGTTGTTTGGGTGTGTTCATTTTTTGTTACATTTGTGTAAATATTGTTTTAGAGAACAACATTCTTTGTATGTATAATGTAAAAATAATACTCTGATCTGAAGGCCCAGATTCTTTGGGAATAATTAGAAATTTCAAGGTCATGATCCTACAAAAAATTAAGAAATTTTATGGACTTGATCTTGAGCTTTCGTTTTTGTAACATAATACTGGAAATGAAAACTATATATTCTGAAATGTGACCTATTTATATACTTTGATAATGCTTTTGGTCCGAATACCAATGGACTTGAAAGTGTCTTGAAAACTTTCACCATGATTAATAAATTAACTGACTTATTATTTACTATAGCTATGTTGTTTGATATTATAATTGCAAGTACTTTTAACGTGTAAGAAAAATTCTTCAAGTCATATTTGTAGATAATTTTATAGACGAATTTTAAGTTCCTTGAAATACGCTGCCTAAAACTAGCCTAAAATTTGAAAACAGTAAAGGTGAGGCATAATGTTAAGCTAAACATGTTCGAAATGTTGCTGGTTAGAGAAAAAAAAATCAGAAAAAAAATGAAAAAATTACCATTGTAAAATATGGAACAGTTTTTAATTTCGCGTGACATTGTACGGTATTTAATTATGTTTCATGTCGTCCCGAAGGACAAGGTTCAGGCATGACCCAGACACGTTGGTATACATGTACTCCGAATACATATACGTGAAATTGTTGCGATTTACGACATAAATAATAACGAGAGGAAAGAACGGGTTTGCATTGTCACGTACAAGATGAAAATAAACGAGAATAATGATGATATGTAAATATACAAATATCCGTTAAAATATGTGGGCCAAAGTAACAGACTGCAGCCGATGACGTTGACAGGAGAACATGGCTTTTATTGTAGTATTTTTACCACTTTATATATGAATAAATGAACAGTTTTCTTTGCCAAGCTGTTGGAATAGGGGTTTTATATGAGAAATATGCTATTTCACCTGATCGGCAATCTCCTCGGCTCTCGAAACCACCTCCTGTTGGATGACCATCGTGTATATTCATAAAACCACACACACACGGCACGACTCGCGACTCGCGAATGATGTGGAGAAAAGTATTGGCCGACGACTTCCGGTTTTAAACCTCTACGCCACAATTTCAGCAATTTAAACACTACATGTAATCATTTTATTTCTTTTACATCTTATCTTCAATCATCATTCGTATACAACTTTTTCTAATTACAAACCTCACAAAACTATGAAATCAACACGCATTTATGACAGGTCTTTTTAGCTTTTATAAATAACAGTATATAAATCAAAAAAGTTCGGATTTATGATAGAAATATTTGTTTAGCGTTACAACGACGCTGTTTGCTTTCCTATTACACAATTTATTTTATTATTAATACATGATAAAATTCATTTACAACAATTTCATGGTATATTATGATATTTTCAAATATCATTTGACTAGTGTTGTAGTGACGGGAAAGTCAGGGAAAGTCAACAAACGTGTATTCAATTACATACATACTTTACGCAAAACCACAATTCGGTTGTTGAACGATATATCAAGGATATATCAACCGGTAATTTACTTTCAATAAAAAAACCCTGTATTTTATTTTATTAAAAAAGAGTATTCAGTTTCAAGGCAAATTCTAGCATCGACAAGCATTGAAAACAAGAAAGTAAATTAAAAAAAAAACCTCTGTCAGCGTTTCGAGTTTATTATTTGCTCATATTTTTCTTTTATCAATTTTTCGTGACGCTTATGACCTTCTGGAGTTCATTCATTTAAAACTGTAACGTCTCAACACTATCTTGGAGATAAATTTGTCGCTGAAATTACGCGTCGCATTTAGTCAGCGAATATTTAAAATTCTATCGCCGTTTCTAACCTATTTAACCTCTGAAATTTAGATACAAAAAAAAGCATTTATAGTTCTTACAGATCAAAGCATATTACAAGTCTAAGAAATGCTTGAAATAACATGTAACGATCGTCTGGGGAAGAAAGTTAGGGTAAAATGTAATCCAGACGACACAATAGGAGACCTCAAGAAACTAATAGCTGCACAAACTGGAACACATTGGGAAAAAATAGTTTTAAAGAAATGGTACACCATATTCAAGGACCACATCAAACTCCAAGACTGTATCCTTTCGAAAAAATTGTACTGAACTTTTATATTCAAAATATTATAGAACAAATTCTTCGCTATTATTATATAAAATTTTAGAAAATCATTACTTGTAAGATCTAGAAATTCTCTTCAAAAATAGGTTTTTTCGTTTTAGAAAGGATGGCTAGGAGTTGTATTAGTTAATAAATGAATGAACGATATTAGAATAAATAGCTATTCATTTTATTGCAATGTACTTAAATTCAATCAGTAGTTTTTAAAAATTACAATATTTTACTTTAAAATTTCCTTATTTTCGAAAAAATCATTAGATGAGATACACGACGGTATGAATTTGGAGCTGTATTACCAATGAAGAGATGCGCGTCTGATAATTAATATTAAGTTAATTATTTAATCAATATTAAATTTTATTTTTTAATTAATTACACAACATCTCTATAACTATTTATCGATAATTATACTCTGTAAATAACAGTTGAATAAATCCAGCATTCAACTGCATAACTATTGATTGATCATACATACATTAATATGTATTAATATTCAATTTCTATTGATATACCAGTACCTAAAACTCGTCTATTGCTAACACTATTATTTTAGTAAAACTGTTTTACACATCGTTTTTCTTTTTTTTTTTTCTATATTCAACATTTTGTTTGATTAGTTTTTCTTTTCTAATTATTTTTTCGCACGTTAGTATGGGTCAGTTAATTAAATGAAAATCAAGTCTCAAACAATTAGGAAATACTATTCAAACCCAATAACAAAAAGAAAAAACATTCTTTAACAATTTGACTTAGACTCGTTTTCTCGTTCTCAATATTTAACGTACACTATCATCTCTCCCTTGAGATTGCAATGTGAGCATTATAAAGGATTCCGATAAATAGAGGCGGCATTATATAATCCGTAATACGGCATAAAATCTCGTTAAATACGAAGACTAAATAAATGTCAATTATACAGTTGATTATTTAATGAAGAGATTTTATTTAAAATAGTAATCAACTGTTTCAACAAAATCAACAAAATTTCGTTACTAATTGTATTTGTGCAATTAACTATAGAGAGCTATAATATAATGTATTTTAGTCAACAACTAATGAAAGTAATGAAAATGCATTTCTTGGATGAATTATTTTGATAATGAGATTTCTACAGAATATGATGACAGGGAACAGAAATAAATGAAAAGTGTCGATAAAAAGATAATAATTCTAAATTTAGGATTCTTCTTTGGAATAATGTCGCCTCCACTTACGTCGCTCCCCTAAAACAGTCTTGTATCCAACTGTTGGTATATTAATGTATAAAATTAAATAATAATGTAATATTAAAGTCTTTAATGAGGTCTCTTGAATCCTCCTTCTGCACGGCTAATTGGACATTCTGCTTCGATTGTAACTCTACCTCGGTTACTTAGGAAATCCCTTATGTGGTGAACGATCAAATCTATGGCCACTGTAACAGACCCGAATTTATTATTTTAAAGACTTTTTATAACTGATATTCTGTCTTTATGAAATTATTCAAATAATAAGCTCCAATAATAAAAACATATTGTGTATGTGATGAAATACGCTTAGAAAGATACACAACGGAAATAAAAGTCTTCTAAGTTTTTCAAATATTTATTTTATTTTTTACTTTTTTTTTTATTACATTTATTCCATCACAGTAGTATTATGCTTTTTTTATATTAAGTATAACGTTAGGGTATAGTTCTTAATTAAGAATACACCAATAGAAAGACATGCCAGGGCCATAAATAGTTTTTTTATCCAGCATTCTTTCAGGTTTCCTTAAATCGTGGTTTGATTATTACGTGAGTTTATTATAATATTTACTATGCATAAAGATCATATATCACACGAAATTATGCAACAAATACATTTTGCTGGATCATGTTTCAAGATTATAATAATTTAAACATGTCTTTCACGGTCATGCTTAAACTCGTTAACATCTCGACTTTCAATTATATACGGTATAAAATATAAAACATTTGTTGAGGTGAAAAACTTCAGAATGTAAATATATAAAATCGGAAATTGAATGATTCATTCCAACGGTTTATTAATAACATCTTCTTTTACCGTTTTCAATATAGTCTGACAACTCTATATCACATGAATACAAGTAGTAACAAAATGTCATACTCCTGAAAATTGTTGTGATATAAAAATTCTCCACAATTCAGCAGTACGACTTAATCAGAGTCTGTTTCAAAGCGATCTCTAATCATCTTATGAGGATACACATTATTGAAATTGGTGAAAAATATAATACTTGTCGGCGTGCCATTTATCTATAGCATATATTCTGTCCGATAATGATTTATCTGTCATATTAACGTACTGTAAAGGCAAAGAAATATGGAAAGAGAAGAACAAAACAAATTAAAGTAAAAAAAAAAAAAACAGGTAGACATAGGATAAAAAATTATAACAAATTATAATAAATTATAATATAGTCAACAACAGCGTCACTGTACCGGGAATTGGAAATTATTGGAAATATGTTATAATAATATATAAAGTGTGTCGATCGGCTGATCACATATCAGTCATCTGCTGAGCGTGTCGGATGATGTTGATGTTCGCCTACGTTGGTGGATGTATGGATGCTGCCCGGATGAAGATTCGGCCTTTTTCGAACGTAAAATGTCCCAGATGTGGTGTACTATAAGGTCTATCGCCACTGCGAACATACCACAAAGAAACCATTTGTCGTTGTAAATCGTTGTACGCTTCTTTTCTACTCAAAACGCAACGTTCAATCCCGCACAAATCATACCCTTAACCACCGGGCAGCACCCATAGAACATAAACGCATAGCTTGATAAAGATGAAATTAGGTGTGAGATGAATTCGACCAATTATTTGAATGCATAATTGCGCATAGAAGCCATAAGTAAAGGTGTACTATGCACCACAATTTTATTTCAACCTGATAAGAGGACTAGATAACTTAAACAACAGTCTTGCAAAGTTATTTTCAGTACATAAATATTTCCGTAATCATTCCATGCAGTTTATCAGACTCAATCAGGATGTCTGAAAATTCAAAACTCCGGAAATTTTTTTGTTACGGAGAATAAATTTATACAATAGAATTTATTATTTCAATTTTAAGCTAATAAATGCAGAATTTCTTGCACTTTCATATCGTGAAACTGACTATCAGTGTTAATAGTTAACCAGCCTATCGAGATTAATAAAAATATTGATAATGAGAATTAAAATTGTCGTATTTGAGCTAAGTTTTCAAGCGAAGTCAGTTGCGCAGCTGTTTTGGCATTAAATGTTAGTCATGTGGCATCAAAAGATAATTAATATTAGTCGAGAGTAGAAATAAACCACGACCAGCACCTATTTAAATCTAAATTGCACATGAATTTGAACAGTCATATAAATTTTTCCTGTAAATTTTCATAAATTAAATATCATTTACCTGTATTGTCAGCTCCTCTTGGTATAATGACATCCGCAAATTTTTTTGTCGGTAAACAAAACTCCTCAAATGCTGGTTTTACAAAGTTCATGTATTGATTCAACACGTAGTCTAAGTCTCTTCCTCTCTCTTTAATATCTCTTGGCACTGTATATAATAGAGTAAAAAATAGCAAGTCATATTACTCATGAAGAAAGGTAATTCGATAGTGAACATATAATTTGAATCCTGAAGAATTCTTGAGTCAAAATTACACTTGAAATTATTTTATACGTCGAAAATATTAAGCCTTCACAATATATACTAATAAATGGTGTCTGCAAAGAAAATAAAATATTACTCACCTCTTCTGGCTAGCCGAGTGTCAGAATCGGTATCAACGAACAATTTCATGTGAAATAGTTCTCGTATTTCTGGGAAATAAAATACTAAGATGCCCTCAAATAAAACGACATCAGCTGGATATATTGTAGTGATTTGATTCTTTATTCTGTAATAGAAACAAGTAGGTAATTCAACGATTGCATAAATCATTCAGATTGTTAGAATTTTCTCATAAAATTCAAGCGGTTTAGTCATATTTTTAAGATCAAATATTTGGAAATTGTAAAAACCGTAATTTGAAAAGATGTAATAAAATGCAATGAATAAACAAACATCAATTGTCACATTTCTGTAGTACATAATGCAATAATTCAAGGAATTTATTATTTTTGTTGTGTTTATGAAACTGAACGAATACAATTGTATTTGAGCAATTCCAAAACACTTTTGCAATCGCAACTAACTATAATATCATCGAAGAATATCAAACCAAATTGTTTGTTATTTCCAGGAAAGTTAAATACAAAACCAAAGTAAATAATGATTAAATATGGCTGGTAACGAAACTGCATTGTTTATCAACACTGTTGAAATATGCTGAGCTTTGCGTTATACAGGACACGTTTGAATTGAATATAAAGACAGCGCGTAGAACTCAACAGAGCATCAGAACAGCAGCAGATTCATCAGCACTTTGTAGAGGAGTTATAATTCACTCGAATTTCTTTTTAATATCTCAAAGTTTTGAGTAAAAATAAATCAAATCAATATGCAGAAACAATTCCTGTGCGCTTTTGCTATCTTTGCCATCGTAGCAGCCATGACATTCGGCGGAGCTGATGCATGCAGACGTTGTCAATACGATGGTTGCAGTGGCTGCCAACAATCCTACATTGCTGTACCTTCTATACCTACTCACTCATATTCCGTATGCAACGGTTGTTCCGGACATTACGTAAGTCAACATTTTTAACTAAATTAACAATCAGAGCAGATTTTTCTGTATAAATTTCTTGTGGTCTGGCTAATTAGTAATTTTAAATTTAATTAATTTGCAACATTTTTTGAAAAAACAGTTTGACAAAGCTGAAAAGTTGTTCCTAGTTTCATAATGTATAAGTCTTGCACATTTTTACACTTAAATTTGTGCTCATGAAACATTTCTGGTTTAGAATTAATTACAAGATGGTATGTTTCATATATATGTACTAATTTGAATTCACTTTTTTACAGAGCGGACCTTCCTACTTGCCAAAACAATACTGCGGCGGATGTTTGAGACGCAAATCTTTACGTCTTGTAGACAACTGTAGCTGTGACTGCTAACTTTGTATTCCGAATAATTTTTTTTCACATGAGTAACGAAGTACCAAATAATTCGATAAAATACCCTTCAATTCAATGTAATAGAATGGAATAGTAATAAAATGGTAAAAATATTGCAGCTGATTTAAACAAAAAATTATAGCCTGTTTCTACTTCATTTCAAACCATATTTGGATCCTAACACCATTCTTTATCCCTTACACTCTATTCATTCTTCACAAGCTTTACTGCTATTGAAAAATACCAGATTATACACATAGTAGACTAGTACTGTGTCAGATTTTTTTTTAAACTCAACTTTAAACACTGCAAACAGTCTTGTGTTTATTCAAGAAATTAGAATGTTGCATACTTTGCTGAATATTATATGGGAGATGGATTAATAAAATAAAATGGTTCAAACTGAGCTTTCTGGACAAAAAACAATATCGATTTCAGACAAATTTTTATACTTCACTTAACAAACTGCTGAAAGTAGATAGTTATTCACATGAAATGATTGCACTTTAGCACAAATTCGGGAAAATGAAAGAAAACAGTGTCTTTTGAGTTGAATAGGAGAATAGCAAAGATTCTTATTCTCAAGGTAGTCACCTCGTGTAAAAACTACATTTCTAATGCAAGTTTAATTTCACATAGTACTTCCATCATATTTTAAGCTAAAACATTGTTGAATCAAAGAGATACACTTACATACTGTTTGACCGATAGTCATAGGCTGGTATTTCGCATTTAACACCAGCAAGAATGTCCCTTAATGTTTGAAGAATTCTATCATTATCAAATGCGTTGGGATGGTCGAAATTAAACTGTCCTTTTTCAGCCTTCAATTTCTCACTAGGATTTAACTCTCTGTAAAAACTGTCCTGCGATATACAGACAACTTGACGTTCTGTATGATCCATATCAACTTGTCCCAATTTCTCCATTATCCTTTTGCACACTGTAGACTGTTAATTTATATCACATATTAGACAATTTTTTTCGTGCTAAAATTACAAATAAAAAAAGCAAATTTGGTCCCTAAATTAGTATGAGTATCCCAAAATTTGATTAGTCATAAAAAAATGTTGCTCTCGTTCTAGGAATTTGTTACATTCATTAGAAGATAAAGTTATCGACAAAGGTCGGACATTTATTTAGCCGCTAAACACTAGATAAGACATTCATTGTAATTTGGGAGATGAAAATCGATTGGAGTTTTGGGTCTACCGGACCCGGATGTTCAGTATTGATTGAAACCCGCGTGGCATTAGCATGTGCGGCTTGTTCGTTGCTAATAGGATATAATTACTATCGTAGATCCGGAATCTATCAGATATTGATATTGATAACAAATTTGTCGAATAGAATCTTACCTTTCCACTCGCAGTGCCACCAGATACTCCAATTAGGAACGGAGTTTTACTGAAAACTTCTACACCATTCAGCTTCCCGTTTATACCGAAGGACATTTTTCTAGATGCACATACGTTCATTGAAGCGTCTGCCATTTTTGCAACACTTCGTGCGTAACTATTCATAGGCAAATATTAACGTAAGTTAACCTCATGCGACGGGGAAACGAAATGCTGCTCCTCGTAGACGATGGAATAATCTTCGTGTACTCCCCAGTTCTACGCATGGTATATTTATTAACGCGCGCGCGCACTGCCTACAAGTGCGACGCGTAGGTATGCACAAAGCAGTGGTACAAAGGAATACCGAACACGTGCTTTTCAAAACAGACGAAAACACGTCTTGGACTAGAAATAAATGAGGATTCACTTCTTTTTTCTATATCCTTACAAAAATAAAATTTTTTTTATACCGTGAAGTAGAACGTGAAATACCATGTCTATAAATAGAGATAACTATATCTACGACATAAATAATAAATAAAAGTTAATTGTTGATCCGCACCCGGTTTTTTTCTCGCTCGTCAGATCCCACGATGTATCGCAATGTTATATGCTGAACCAATCATGACTCGTTCAAAATTGAAAAACTTCAGTCGTAGATAGAGATCTGTAAGGTTAAATTAACGATGCGAAGGACTACGAGTATCTGATAAGCTGAAATACATTTCAAAATGTATTCTCGTTCTACAAATTACGTTGAGTAATAATGATATACGTAATGTATGTATCTGTGTATTTAGTTACAGACTCGTTATCTGACCGTCCCTGATCTGCGTGACCCGTGAATATTAATTCCCAGGGTATACGAATTAATACGAATAGAAGCGTAGAAGTTTCAAATCATCGTAATCGATTCAGAACAGATGTTATGCTTATCAAGAAGAATGACACAACTCCTTTCTCACAATCGCTACGTATTTACAACGGCAACAAGTTACGAGGTACGTGTCCGATCAATCGTGGTGGATGGTTCATTACATTTCTTTAAAATGGTACAACTGTTATACTTACATTGTTATACATTATTCAAATATTTTTTTTCATCATTCATCCACATTAGTTCGTGTATTTCAGATTTTTATTGTTTATTGTATGTTCGCAAATTGTCAGTCAATGATATTCTTCGTTCTTTTTTGTTTAGAATGAATTTTGTTAACTGTTGATTCTGATTTTCATCTAAAAATATAACAGTCCTTGTTTGTTTTTTTTCAACATTAATATACAGTCATGCCTTCAGCTGCCAATTTAGTGTCTAGGTATATACATTATTTTTGACAAAAGTTCATTCAATAATATGATTATATGATGTCATGTTATCTTATCTGCAATAAGAATCCAAACCCAAACCGCTTTTTTTATCATCATCCATGACGTAATAACAATTTTAAATTTAATCACATTTAGGATGCTATACGAGCTCTCAACACGTTACAAACCAATGCAGAGTACCTACGTACAACTTCAACAAATCATTCATCTGGGAGTAAATCCCTTCTTGCTGTGAAAAAATATCTTCTTCGGTATAAATATCAAATAGTTTGACATAAGTTACCATTTTAGTATAACATACATAAGTATGAAACAGAAAAACTGGAAAAGAAAAATTCATTTCATTCAAAAAAAGCCAGAAGTAACTTCGAAAATTGATTAATTTCTGTTCCATTTAACAGTTCTGGTTTGACCCTCGAAGATT
The DNA here is from genome assembly GCA_963924015.1 of Macrophya annulata. Lineage (NCBI taxonomy): Eukaryota > Metazoa > Arthropoda > Insecta > Hymenoptera > Tenthredinidae > Macrophya > Macrophya annulata. Next base: position 11,084,211 of record OZ001259.1, on the reverse strand, counting down.
TGGACAAACTGAGTGTAATACACGTTTCTGGAACAAAAGGAAAAGGCTCTAGCTGCGCATTCGCAGAATCAATCCTTCGTAATTATGGATATAGAACAGGGTTTTATAGCTCGCCACATTTGATTCACGTCACAGAGAGGATAAGAATAAATGGTAAACCTATAAAGGAAGATGTATTTACAAAATACTTTTGGCACGTTTATAACAAGTTGAATAGCCGGAAAGAAAATGATTCTGATATGCCAACTTATTTTAAATTTGTTACTGTTTTAATGTTTCACATATTTCTTAACGCTGATATTGATGTGGTTATCTTAGAAGTTGGTATAGGCGGTGAATACGATTGTACAAATATTATCAGACATCCTGTTTGTGTGGGTATAACTAGTTTAGGACTTGAGCATACTTCGCTTTTGGGAAATACCATCGAAGAAATCGCTGCTCAAAAATCAGGGATATTTAAAGAAAATACAATCGCATTTACCGTTCCTCAACCAGACAATGCTATGAATGTTATCAAGCAGAAAGCAGTGGACAGAAATTGTAGATTGTATGTAGTTCCGGAGTTTAAATCCTACAAATGGAATGGTGAACCACCGGTTTTGGGTATTGCCACTAATGTTCAAGAAGTAAATGCGTCTTTGGCTATACAATTAGCACACACATGGATTTTGCAAACTGAAAAAATTGAATCATCCCTCAGGAATGGCAAAAATGAATATAAAACTCAACCTTCGTGTGTTAAGTTGAAAAAAAATGGTTTTGCAATTGAATCGGACATAGATAATACATCGATTCTCAGGATATCTCAGTATAATGGGAATAACGATAGTGAAAATAATCAGTACAGTGATAAATCAGTTCATTTAAAATCTCAAAGCAATGCTATTCCCGTTACTCCAAATAAGTCTCCAGAAAATGATGATAATTTAAATCTACGTAAATTACCTATCTCTTTTACAAAGACTGCTTTTGCTTTATCATCCTGTACTTGGCCGGGTCGTGCCCAGATATTGCGCGGGAGTAATATTGATTTTTATTTGGATGGTGCTCACACATGTGAAAGTATTCAAGTTTGTGCTTCGTGGTATTTGACTAAAGTTGGAAATGAGACTAGGAATCGATATCTGATTTTTAATGTAACAGGAGATCGTGATGTTCATAAATTGTTACAGCCATTGAAGCGTTTACAGCTTGAAAAAGCTTATTTTGTACCAAATGTCTCGGGTAAGACATTGAAACTTGATCAACTAGAATTGAAAACAACAACTAGTCAACAGCAGGATAGATGTTGGAAGAATTTCGATATCTGGGGCGAAGATAACGCAGAAGTTTTGAACAGTGTTAGCGAAGCTTTAGCTCATATTGTTGAACACAATAATTCAATAAAAAATTCTGAAACTGAAAGTAAAAGGCCGCAGGTACTCATTACAGGTTCTTTACACTTAATTGGTGCTGCATTATTAATATTAGATCCAAATTTAACTATGAAAACGGATTTTTGAGAAAAATGTCTCAACGGAATCTAACGGAACATAATTAATTGTATTGCCGAAATATAAGTAAATCTAAATTGTACTCGAAATCATTTTGCATAATTAGACATAAGTATCATTTACTGATGTTCTTGTAAGTATAATATGTATCAAGTCCTGTATTATTATGACTACGGCATTGCTGACTCATCGAATTCCTATTTGTATATAGAAATAATTATTCAGGTGACTTGTTGTTGAGTTATGGAGACAAGTATTTGTATAGTGTACTTTTGAAGTGTTTACTTTTTGTCTAAATATCATGTATTTTTGGTAATAAAACACGAATTTTTCACACGAATAAAATTATGTTTGTCAATCATCCATTTTCTATTATAATTACGTTAACAAGGCTATTTTAGGATTCTGAATACCAGTCATTGATCAGTTGTAGGCCTTCCTGCATTCAAGTTATAAGAATAATTTACCAACATGCCATCTGGTCATTTGACTCCAAATATTATACACTCTATTAACTTATTGCTCAATATTATATTTTTGCAATTTGGCAATGACTGAATAATGTCAATGTATATGATTCTAGCTATCATATAATGCTTGTATAAAATGAAACTAAATATTTTCGTACATTGTTTTCTTGCTGACCTAAACTAGCAATCGTGAGATCTATTATCCAGATTTGCTGGGCTTGGCTGATAAGTTATCCATGGCACGTGAATAATTGGTCTGATACATTTCCTAATCTTTAGATAGTTAAAACAAAGATATCTCATTAGAGAATTGTTCAATTAGAGCATCGGATAAGAAAATCCGTACTTTTAATTGTAGAATGATACATACTCACTTATTCTACGGTTGAATACTTTGCAACTTTCTGATTCATTTCTGAAGGCATTTTTCCGGAGAGTCGTCAGGAGAAGAATGAATTTCCGTAATTTTATAAGATAATAAGGAACTTTGGTCGTGTTTTGGGTACATGCGTTACGATAGAAAAAAGAATAGAAAAATGTTCAATATAAACAATAGAATTATTATTCATACTTATAGTTAACTAGTAATAATAATATTAATAATCAAGATAATGATCATATTCAAGTGCACTATAGCAGTACATTGCATTGATAAGTGTCTTATGATACAAGCTTTCGACTGCTTGTAGATATTCGACGATAACGTTTGTACTTTCGAACGAATTAGAAACAAAATTTTCTAAAATATACATAAATATTTACATATAATCAACACAGATTTTAGGATTTTTTTTATACCCTTGGTGGACTTAGAACCTCTTCGAATGGTAATCCGAATCGCATTCTGCTTCGGTTTCCGATAAGCTCAATGAACCCCCAGCTCGTCGTCTCAGACGATTATCTTCCGGGCTCTGAAAAATCCAGCAATAATCTCTTTATTACTATCAAATGTACGAATACTTATCTATAAGTTTAGTGCGTTGTTGGTCATTTTCAACCAAAATATTTTCTCATCTTCAGAAATCACTCAATTATAATCTAAAGATAATTGCAATGAAGACACGTATTATAAGTCTGTGTCGCGTTTCAAGCACATAGGAGCGCTTGCCATCATTCATTCATTCATCTACTAGCTAACACTCTCGGCTAGTAAACATCAATAGATTGCTCTAGACTAATACATTAATGAAGCATCGGGCCTATTGTTGTTTACACTGACTGAGCGCGTAATGTATTTGGTTGATATATTAGTTACCATGCACAGCTACAGAGAAAACGGAGAATGCCCGTAAGGTCCTAGAGATGGTCCTAGCTGAAAAACGTAGCATTTCGTTTTTAAGAAGCACGTATACTGTGCTACTCATAACATGCATTTTAAGGAAATCATCAGCGAATGAAACTATGCCAAACTGTTATCATGATGGCATGCAATGCAAAAGCATTAGGAGCAATTTAAACTCGAAATCATAAAAAATGTCATTCTCAATTTACTTTCCCAGAAGTATTTATCTATAAAAGTTTACATTTACAATGCATAATATATTTTCGAAGTATACTCTGAATAGAGAAATATGATATATTCTACCGATTAATTATAATTTTATTTGATGCGTTATTGTACCTAGATAATCAGAACTCTTTTTCAAATATACACCTTTGTACACATCCAGAACTGTCTCATATTACCATTGGTGCATAATACATGACTCGAAGATTTGATGATTGCAAATGATTAAATGGTTTTAATTAAATAATGTGAATGATTAATAATCTATAGGACAAGCGCACTTTCATACCGTTGCCTTGATTATTCTGAAATTGACACTGTATCCGTGATTGTGTTCAGTAAATATTTCACATTAACGAAAATTTGAGGCAACATCACGAAGGATTAAATTGTGTAATAAAATACTATATAAAAACAAAAAAAACTTTGTTCTAACTATTGAACGCATGTACGGGAGATTTCGTTTGAATCTAAAGTAGGAACATTGCGGAATCATAAGGCTATTATGATGATACATTGAAAATGTGTAACAAAACCATCGCTAAAACGTATTAATATTTATTTTGGTAGAATATATCCTTGCCTGGTCTAGAATCCCAGCAGTAGGTTCTGACGCGTAACCAACCTCATGTGCATCTTCTTCCAAATCAGCTTCGTACTCAAGTTCTTCCGAATCTGAGTCCAAATCTAAATCGACATACCGATTTCCGCGCGAAACTTTGCAAACCATTTGCGCCAGATCAGTAAATGTATAAGCCGATACAGATGATTGCTGCTGCTGATTTGCTGCTTGATATTTAGCTTGCATTGCTTTTGCTTGTTCTCGACCAGCATTGAATCTCGGCAGTACTCCTGCCTTCAGCTGACCCTCAAAGTATGTTTTACCTATAAACAGGTTTTGTTATTTCCTCGTAAATTATTGAAAATATGAATCTATTGTAGAGTGGTAAATGGGAAACGTAGTTTGTTACAATCAGTATGAGATATGATATTTATATCCAAAGTTAATGTAACTGCTTCTTACCATGCTGATAACCAACGTCTTTGATTTCATCAAAATTTGCAAATTGTAATGTCTTGTATTTGTCAATTGGTGGTCTAATGTACTCGCAGTAATCCGACGACTTCACTTCCTCTAATTGGCGAACACAGCTAACGTAAGCTAAGCGAGATTGAATATCGGGAAGATTTGGGACCTTAACGGTAGTTGCAAACGGATTCCAACGTTTCCACAATAACCACCAGCCAGATAATGAGTCTCCATAATTTGTCAAATCAGTATCATCTTGCGAACCCACATCTATAGCTAGTATATGATGAGCTCCTTGCCTGAGCATTTCATCAGCTTTCACAAAAAATACAGGGAGTATTTATATCACAAGATAAGTAAATGCGCAATGTGTTGCAAATATCAATCAGCATGCTCATTATGCCTATATAACTTACAATTTGCGTGCTAATCGGGTAATAATTGTAGGGTACTATAATGTGTATCTTCAAATTATTTATAGAATCAAGTGTAAAAATGTTGGGTAAATATTGAAATTCTGATTATTATTTGTGAGGAAGTAAAGACGACTATTTGATTATGAAATGTCTTCATGGGTTACGTGGGATTGTACCGGATATAACTCAGCTGATATTTACTGCCCAATTATTCAGATACATTGTAAACAGGAGTAATTGTTATGGACTATTCTATAAAGTAATATTTGGTTATTTACTTTTGGTACCTAAAAAATGTGCCTATAGTGCATGATGAAGTGTAACGTGATATCCGTGATTTCAAAGTTCGTTATCTTTAGTATCAGCCATTAGAATGTTGAAGAAAAAAATAAATAAACCCTTTTTGTTAGGTCTCATGGTCTCAAAAGTTACCATGAGATGTAATGAAAATTCTCCTAAAATTTCACGCCATATCTTAAAAATTGAGCTGGCACTTGAGAAGTCTTTTTTCCCATTTAAGTACACATACAAATTTTTTTTTTTCATCTTCAGTTTAGGAAAATTCTCTTTTCTCCTCAACTTTGGAGACTTGTAACTATTTTTCCATTATAGTTACAAGTATGACTATTCGACACATTTTTGGAGAGAATTCAATTTCCTGTAGGAAGGTGCTAGTCAAAATTGTATAAAAAAATTTTTTACTGCATTTTCCCACGAAAAATGAGAAAAAAAAATTTGGATGTGTATTTTAAATGGGAAAAAAGACTTCTCAAGTGCCAGCTCAATTTTTAACATATCGGGCTGAAATTTTAGGAGGATTTTCATTACATCTCATGGTAACTTTTGAGACCTAAAATAAAAGAATACTATTTTTTGTTTGAAACACCCCAATCAGCCACGCTACTTAACAATTAGTATTCTTTTCCCCATTTATTAATTAAAAACTAATAAATGCGGATAAAACTAGTTATTCCGACGAAAATTACTCAATAGGAGGATCGAGGACGCGCAGACAGTTTCAATACGTTTTACATTCCAGCAATATATTTGCCAACTCATTTTTCTACTATGAGATCAATTTAGTGATTAGTAGATTATTGTCAGTTGTGAATTTATCTTTTTCTGATACTTTTATCTGACATTCTGATCAACGACTATAACCAGCAGACACACGATGAATTTATATTACCGGAAAGTAGTATTAAGCAGAACCGTTGCACAATATGTATGAACTGTGTAGGCTGCTCAATTAAATACTCGTATAGTAGTACGAGATTTAGGTCTTATATTATTAATACAAAGAATCAAACTGAAAATATGAACTAGCTAATTTGCAAGTGTTATCTAAAAGTAATTAATCATCACGAAATACATGATACCTGGTACATTGTTAACGTAGCACCCGTCAACCAAAAGATGTCCATCAGCCGGATCGCAAATAGGTGGAAAAATACCAGCTATGGACATGCTGGCCCGGCAGTACCTCCATAACAAGCCTGTCTCAATCAAACTAATTTCTTTAGGATTCTGTATCTACATCTTTTGGCTACGGGAGCGAGCTCTAAAATCAATGTATGAATGTACAGTGGGACGAGTGGCTATAAGTTATGTTTCCCACCTTATTTTTGTTTTAAAATAAAGTGAATATCCAAGAATATTTGTGATAAGTCTGCTGCTTATTCGAGACTAAGTATCAGTCTTTGTAAATTTTCTGAATAATGAATAGTATGATAATGTGTTGATCAGTATAGGTGCAAGTGAAAGTTGCTAGTATAGTGATTAGTCGATTATTGAGCCCAGTCATGTATGCAGAGATTGAAATGTGATGAGAATAGTTAGAAGCGGCACATTTTTCACTTATTAGATATCTCATAGAAAGCCTAAGTCCGATTCCTATCCTTTTGTGTCCTGACATTGGCTTGAATATTGCTTGTTAGAGGATATTATTTTACGTCTGTGTTACCTGGTAAGTTGTTGACGTACCCGCCATCAAGGAGGAGGTGGCCGTCAACCGGGTCGCACATCGGCGGCATATAACCCGATAATGACATCGAACCCCGAATGTAACGCCACAGCGATCCTAAATACGACAAATTATTCATATTATTTGACTATTTTTTCTTTTTTTTTTTTTTTTTATAACTGTGACATGTCTGTAACATTCAAGGCTGGAATTGTCTCTGATAAACAAAATTCAATACTATACAACAAATTGTTGAAATTCAAAACCTTGCACTTTTATTTTATTTATTTATTTTTAAATTATATTTCAAACGAATAAGTACGTGTTCTATGTTAATCTTCTATACCCGGATAGTAGACTACAGTTATTTATATAGTAGATGTAGAAACGAAATTGAAAGAAATTGTATAAACAAAAATAAAATTATATATATATATATATATAAATACGACAATAATAAATGGCACAGAAATATACCCGAGCAAAATTGCAAGGCAGAACATCAAACAGGTTGTAACATCAAATTTTATCTATAACATTCTCAAAGAACGAATTTCGACGATTGGAAAGATTGTAACCCTGGTGAGGCTAATTTTTCGAATATATTTAACGGACGGAACATAGCAATTGGAGAGTACGTCAACAACAATTATCCATAGAGCTCGCTCCTGCATTTCAAAATCATTGCAAGCCAGTTAGAAGTGATTAGCTTAAATATAATTGATGAAAATATATATACATCAACGAATGTCCTGGATATATGATTCGATCCATACAGAAATAGAGCATTTATACTATTTTATGAATTTTATTCCAGAGACTTCAAAGCTTCCATCAAAATCAATACGAATCTCAGTGAGATACCAAATTCATATTTTTATCTTACCCAGCAACAGATCTGGGCACCAGCAGATTTTTGATGATAAAACTTGATGAAAAATCAAAACAATTATCTTTTATTATAACGACATAAAAAGAATTACAGTAACAGATAACATCAAATCAAAAGCTCTTTCGTTTCTGGAATATGATAAAAACAAACATGCAGGACATTTGTAGATAATTTGACTAAATTTCCTAAAAATATAGATATTAAAATGCAATCAAAGTTTTGATTTAGAAAGCCATTAAAGAGGATATCTCAAGTTTTGCACAATAAGAAGATAAACGGATAACATATTCTCTAGAAAGATTCTACGTATTCTATTTCTGTTTACCTATTTGAAGATATGAAAAAAGAATAAGCAATAGCAAATATAAGCGCACAAAAAATAACAATAAAAACAGATTAGATAATAATATAATAACTTGAAATGAAATTATCATGATGCATTGCAGAGATCATATTAATTAAAGAGTATCAACTAAAACTAGTACACCGACCGTGTGTATGCGTGCGCATAGAAGATGCGGTGATGTCCGTTGTGATAGTGAAATATGGAAGCCATAAATCTTCAATATAAACATCGCCGAAGGTTCCTTGAATAGTTGCATTAAAATCTTTTCCAGAAAACATTGAAGTCATTGGATAAGTCAGATCTAATATTTGCCTCCACCATTGCGTCATTTTCTGTAGTCAGAATAGAAACATTACTTAAATAGAAATCAGGTACCTTAAATTTCTCAAGATGTTTTATATTATTCATTGCAAATAGTAACGTATCACCTTGATCTATAATTAATTACCTTGGACCATTCTCGAGCCTTCTGGGTGGTTGTGGTGATGTTTTTTTCCATACACCACAAAGCACCCATAAATGCCCCAATGCTAACACCTCCGACCATATCAATGGGGATTCCAGCCTCTAGAATAGCTTTTAGCATTCCAATGTGTGCCGCGCCTCGGGCTCCTCCACCTCCCAGAACCAAACCTACAGAAGTGCCTGTGAGCCAACGTGCAAGTCTGCTGAAGTCGCTATGCACGTTTGGTTCTGACATTAGGACTTTTGAGTAAAGTTCATTCTGCAGGAAGCAAGAGAAATATTAAAGTTAAAAGAATCGAATATGAGTACTGCTACAGTACAGATTTATAAGATGAGAATTTGTAGTTTCATGTATTTAGCTAATTTGATTATGTAAATAAGACTCACAATACGATATTGCGATTTTCTGGTAAACATCCGCTTGGGACATTGTATGTGGTGATGGGATGAAACCCAACTTCGCATATTCAGCCATTGAACAGTGTTACTGGGTCGTTGTCCGCTCTGTTCCCTGTGTAGTAGTACCAATTCTTTTTGAGTTCGCATTGCCAATCTTTCTACTTCACGTTCGATCCGGCCTAAGCTTGGCGTTTTCTCGCCTAAGCCAACTATAAGTATACAATCAGCTTGACGTACACAACGTTGAGTCCAGAGCGTGTAGCTAGAATCACACTGATACAATGCAATACGATGCTGATCCTCTTGCTGAGCCAGCCATGACGTAAGCCGATATTCATTTGCTGGCTCCATTATAGCAGCACCAAGTGTCTATAAAAGTAAATAAACGAGAAATAATGGATATTCCGGTTTTAAAATATCTACATAAACATCTTTATCGACAATACTGATATAAGGTGTTATTTAGAGTCGTGAAATCACCTTTCGAACAACATCGGACGTTAGTCGAAGACAAGGTCCGATTGCACAGAGCGAGTGGTATAATTCAAATGTAAAAGCAGTCAAAGGAACATCTTCTGAAACTGGAACAATTGCTACTGTAGAAAAATTCACTTGGGATGGTCTAGCATCCACTGTTGCAGCTGCACGCCTCCTGATGAAAAGAAAGTTTAATTTGTCACAATAGTCAGTCAATGTCTATTACAAACAAAAATGAATAGTTTATTAATGATTTGTGATAATTAACTATAGAGTTTTATTTGTTGATTATTGAAACACCTACGTTACTCCATTTGGTACTCCGTTAGATTGCGATCTCTGCCATGACCCGAGAATACGATGACCTAGGAGGTTGATCAACCTCGTCACAACAATGGGAAATCTGAGTTTAATAGCATTAAAAAGGCCTTCAGGAAGTTTAGCCAGTTCTGAGTCCCGCACAGCCATTACAGTCGTGGATCTAGTAGTCTGAGTGACCATCTCAACTATACCCACTAAATCACCCTTTCCGTATTCTGCTACTAGTTCTTTCTTTCCATCAGCATAAGTGATCACAGATCTCAGACGGCCACTAAGTACAATAAACGTTGAATCTGATTCAGCACCTTGACGGTACAGGGCTCTGCCACTCTCCAGGAATAACCAGTCCAGGGCAAAGTCTACCTGTTGAATAAACAATCGCATTACGGTTTTGATTCTTCACGCAGTTCTGAGCCAGCTGTGTTAAGCTAAAAACATGTAAGTTGGAAACCTATCACTCTATTTCATCATAAGAATAATATACTTGCCTGCCTGACAAAGGGGCTGAGTCTTCTGACAACAGTGTTTGCTACATGAAGAACTACGGTGGGTTTTTCTCTCATAATTGCAAAGAATGTGCCTTTAGAAAGCAGCGCAATGCGGCTTGCGTGTTTGGCACGGATTGTATAGAATGATGGCTCTCCTGTTAGCACAGCTAAGCCACCTACTATTTCACCGGGGTGAGTACTAAACATGTGAACTTCTTGGCCTGCTTCTCGGCCCTCTGTTACACGTTGACTGACAATCAGGGATCCTGTTATCACGTAAACGAGAGCCACGTCCTGTTGAAGATTACATTTTGATAGAAGAAATGATGTGCTCAGAGTGGACGATCCGTTTTTTTAAATGGATCTTGAAAAAGTGAAAAAAGGAGATTCAGATATTACCTTGTGTGATTCTTCCTTCATGATATATGTTCCGGCTGGTACTTCCCGGATTTGAACCTTTCCATCCTTGAGTATTGTATCATCTTCCAATCCCAGTTCTCTGACAAATGCATCAGTCGCCAACTGGATTAATTGCGATTCGTCTAGCTGCTGTTGCTGATGTGGACCTTCGTTAGTAGAACGTTTTCTACTCGCTCCGCCACTCCCTGAGTGCATAAGATCTGGAGCAGCTCCCTGTGACTGCTGATGAGCCATTGCTGGTGGAGTTGGCCAATGCGAATCACACTCTGGCACCATGTCTGGTGTGTTTTGACTTAATAAGGGACTAGAGCCCTGATATTTCCAGTCTAGCCCACTCTTCGACCTGTTAGAATGATTCATTTTGTTATAAAAACAAGAAAACTCAGCGTTTATTGTTTTATTTCAACAATTATCCACTGTAGCAACTTGTTTTTTCAGTTATGCAATTTTCATGAGTTTTGAAATACGGATTTAAAAATCGTCGGAAATTTCTTACCGACGACTACTAAGAATTGGAATAGGCTGGGATATCAGGCCTGAACAATCTCGATGAAAAATATTAGAGCCTTGGTTCTGTTCGACGCTTCCAGAATTGCTTTCCGCATTCTGTCCAGGAAAGTTTTCCCGAGTTCTAGAACGAACCGGAGAGCCAGAAAATGGGCTGTGCTTCTTCTTCTGTGTTCCTGGATTCACCAGCTCTGCCGATAGCCCAAGATATTGATGTAATGCCGTGAATGTTACGCGTTGTAAACGGACCATTATGACTTGGATGACTCGGATGAATGCATCGGGGTAGTCTTGAAATACCTGCAAAGAAAGATTGTATGAGACATGCTTCGATCAGTCTCTAAGAGTCTGAACAGATCTGAACAGATTGCGTAATCATTCTATAAGCAAAGCTCTTGTGGTTAAGAACTGGGATTCTACATTTAGACTTAAATTCACCTCTTGGAAGGAGCTCATTGGCAGTTTTACAACTACAGAGTCTTCAACAGCTCTTGCAGACACAGTTTTATACGAGCTTGTGTGCCCGGTTAGAACATCTGTAAAACTGAGCAAACTGGTTACAGACTCTCCAGTCTTGACCAGTTTTAATGAAACTTGAGCCCCGTCAGCTCCGACGATAAATACATTGACTAGCCCTTGCTGTACAATAAATACATTCACATCTGGGTCTCCAATTTTAAAGAGGTAACTTCCAGCAGGGAGATTCATGATCTCCGTGTGTTTACAGAGTTTCAGAAAGACTGGTTTTTCAAAATGGCCAAAGACCCTTATGCTTTGTAACATATATAACGCATCTGGTGGCACTCTGTCTCCTGGACCTAAATCTTCCTCGAGATATTCAGCTGGCGGTTCTAGTACCTTGTGAAGAAAGATGAGGTTTTGTTGATTGTAAAAACATAGTTAGAGAGAAATTATCAACACAATGTTTTTTCTCTATTTACTTTTAATTGTTGAGGAGCGTTTTCTTTCTTCAGCTGTAACAATCTTCTGGCAAATCTCATAACGGCTCGTCTTTTTTTACCTTGGCCAGTTGGATGTACTTGTCCACTAATGGACTTTACTTTTCTCAACATTTTTCTACCGTAAAATAAAACTTTATCACGCTTTCTAAATCTCGGCCTACCGCTTCCCACACCTACAAATTCTTTTACTTCCGGCAAAAATTCTTTGTTCTTCCATTTGCGGAGTATTGCTATAGACGTTATCAACAGGGCTAAGAAAAGGCAGATTGCAACCAGAAATACAACCTTTGACGTCTGGTACTCTTCCATGAACTGACCAATCCATCTTGAAAATGCATACGATCCCAAGCTATCATTGAATTTATTAAAGAAATCCACAACCTGCAGGAAAATAGATTTTTTCATTTAGTTTTTTCAGATTACGTAATCCTAATCTGTGACGTATGTGTTTTTGTTTATTATATACTATCAAAAAATAGATAAATAATAAAATCAGATCAGAGATCTCTTATGAAAATAAAAATGTTATTTAAAATTACGATGAAAAATTTATGTACTTGTCAGAAAAATGAATAAAAGTATCCAAGATTTTCATACATGTTTGACTATTTTCGTAAGAATCTAGGGCACTGATTATTATATGCGAAAAATGACTGTGGTACTAGTTTGAGCTGCTATGATTAAAACTGCAAAGTCACCCCTAACCAATAAAGAAAATATAATTATTCTCATTGAAAAGAAGTTTTTGTTTGTTTTACCAAGGCAAGTTATATACTTTTTTGTCGATTTCTGAAATATTAAGAAGGCTGACAAAACTCTTTTATTGAATATAATTTGCACTTATTCGAGTGGCAATACGCGGTTGGCTTATCATAACCACAAAGTTATGAGTAATGTTATTTTCAGGTTTTTGTACAGCTTTGATTTATGATTCGTAATAGTTGTTTTTTGCACTTTGAGTTGTGACTGGTATTGAACTTTGTGTAAAAATATTTAACTAGTTTGGATATTAGATGTTAGATCTTTGTTCAAACGTTGTATTACACGTGAAATAAATTGTTTTATTTTTGGTTATGTAATTTTGACAGCTTTAATTTATTATCTGGGCCATTAATATTCAGAATACGTGTTTCATTTAAAAATACGTGTCTGCTATTGGCATGATAGTTAACTGAAAAAATAATAATAAATAATAATACAACCTCCATGGTGGGTGAACATCTCGTTTCAGGCTTGTGTATTTATATGTAAAGTGCAGACTGCAGGCCGTGTGATAACTAGCATGAATGAAGTGCACGTAAAAGAATTTATATTGTCTAATTTAGCCCGTAGTCAAACTTATAATTTTATCTCCCTTCTATTTTCAATTATTACGATTGATGATCAACAAAAGGATTAACTATCGACACACTACACGAGTCATCCAACGCCATACTGACATGCGCAATTTTTGCATACATACACATCATACACATACATACACATACATTTACGCTAAAATCGTCACATGTATGTGTCACACGGAAAAATGATCACTGAACTAATTATCATCATTAATTAACATGTGGTAGTAAATAATAAAATGTTTTTCTTCTACAAGAATCTAGGGTATATGGCTACTTGTATGTATCGACTGTGATAAAATACGTATACTATTACATTATACATATGTATGGAAATAGTTGTTTTTTTCGCACAAACGTACTACATACACAGAACATTAATAATATAGATATCCATTAATTACGCAAGAGTTTGATTTCGTTATAGTAATTTATATCAAAGTATTAGAGGATATTACATACTAGTTTCGAGATAAGATTAAGTAGAACTACGTCTTTCGATATTTTTACGTTATTTGAATATTATTAAAGAAGAGTCACGGTATTCTGCGGGAAATGTATGATCTTTCTACCACCTTTGGATGAATAAATAAAAAGTCCAAATTAATAATAATGTATGGCATACCTGTGTATGCTAAATGCAGGCGTAGAATTTAATACCTTCAAATTCAATATTACATATTACATTAGTGTCAATAACGCTTATACGCTAAGAAATTTTGGGAATAAGTCACAATGGAGCACTGTTCCATTTTTAAATTCCGTTTTCTGGCTGATCTAAAATTCGCTGTATACATTATACGGAGCGATGAAAAGGGCTGACCATCTATTAATTTCTATTTGACAAATATTTATATATCTAAAGGTTGAGAACCTTATTAAAGTCTATTAATAAGCCAGTCTTTAACTTGTGCCATCTGAGAATATCACATGGTTAAATATAGTTTCAGTACAGAATGCAGAGACAGAAGTTGATCATTGGTACGTATTATAGGGCTTAATAAAGGTAGACTAACCACGGCCTCCGCGGGATCCCATACGCGCTAGATCTCTTCAGTTCGCCTAATTCGTGAATCTTAAAAATTATTTCAATTATAATAGCTGTATAGAATTTATCGCTAAAATGAGGGTACCGAATGGTCATAAAAATACATCTATCAATCAAGGAACAACGATCTTAATGGCCAAACCTTTCGCATACGTACTAAAGTCTCTCTTTCGGAGTCATCGATGCGACAATTGTTTTTTAAGGTAAGATTATTACGAGATTCATTTATGTGATTGCTACAATTGTATCTTTCAGTTTATTAAAAGTGTATGTATATGAAAAGAATTTCAATTGGGATCAGAAAAATAAACCAATGAATAATTCTCATCAATCGAACTAATCATATAACATCAAAATCCCATCACCATAATGAATAACGCGTGGGCAAACTAAAAATATACGCGGTATATTTTTATTCAAAGCAACAATTACTCAGTAGAGCGCGAAAACACTTGAATTTAGTTATCACGCAGTCTGCCAGATGTCGGCATATATATACCTTACTTTCGCGATAACATGCGAGTGTGTGTGATTTGTGTGATATGTATGTATGCATATAACCCCGTGCCCACGTGCGTAAGTGATTTCCGAAACGTCAAAGCACATGTATTATTGAATTATTGGAAAAAAGGTTTGGAACCTTGGGGTTACAATAATAATTACATGAATAAAGTAAATGTTAATAGTTAATATGAACAACCAACATAGTCAAATCGCGAAAGGTTCAACAATCTTAACTGCAAAACCGTTCGCTTTCGTTCTACAATCTAAACACAAGAATGACAGATGTGACAATTGTTTACGAAGGTATATCACAATAATTTACACAATGATTTTAATCAGATAGCATTAATTATCATTTCAAAAATAATTACATAGGCTAGAATTTACCAACAAAATTATCGCAATTACGATCATGTCCGTCTTGATACGGAATACGAATAAATGAAACTGTATTTCATACAAAACGTGAATTCAATGGTATTTAATTATCGTTCATTTAATTCGCAGTGGAAAGTTGCTGAAATGTTCAAGCTGCCAGTATGTTTATTATTGCGATCGTCATTGTCAGAGAGAATCATGGGGTATTCACAAATTCGAGTGTCCAAATCTGAGAAGATTATTACCAAGAATAATTCCAGATGCGGCAAGATTAATGGCTAGAATAATTGTAAAGCTAAACAAAGGTGGAGCGGATGAACAGGGCTACTACACAGACACACAATTCAGAAAGTTTAAAGACCTAATGTCTCGTAAGTAAAGAGTGAAGATGAGAATGTAATTTTACTTTTATCTTTTAAGGTGATTCAAAAGTATGAAAAAATAAGGATAACTTTAAATTCACAGAGCTTAGAAATCAAGAAAACTACCAAAACAAAAAAGGAAGAATATTGCTACAAAATATGTTCAAGAAATCAATTCAATCCTCTGTTTAACTCTACAGATTATTCGGATCTTAAACAAGATGAAAAACGAATGGAACACTTCACTTCTCTCTGCGGTGTTTTGTTTGAATTTCTTGGTCAAACTGTTATGCCAAATTCTGCAGAATTGATGGGTATCTATGGCCGTTTATGCGTCAATTCTTTCAACATATTAGACCCAGAAATGAACAGTATTGGTACAGGGATATACTTGGCTCCTTCTGTAATGGATCACAGTTGCAATCCAAATGCAGTTGCTGTTTTTGAAGGGACTACAATCATAATCAGAGCCCTAAAGAATATGATTCGATTAGATTGGTCCCAGGTACAGTGGAAATAAGTATCTTTGATATGTATTGTAGGTGACCTTTCCTTAGGCACGAACGTACGCGGGGTAAAACACTGGTATTTGTCAGTTATTTATTATACCTTCGTTTCCACAGGAGGTTCGGAGTTTTTCTCCTTTGGCAGGAGTATTCGTTATATACATGAACACATTTGCACACAATAGTATGTACAGATAAAGTTGATAGAAATTTTTAACAGCGTTCATTAAGGGGCACACTTGTGTTTTCTTAGATATTTTCGCTTCGCAGATTATATTATATTATAACACAACAATAACACAATATTTATGCCTACGATCGTGCCTAATCAGGTTACTCTACTTTTGTCAATTTATTTCAATGATTTAATTTTTTTGCTATATAATTTTATTGCTTCGCTTTAATAAGTTTTTTTCATAATTGATATACGAATTAATAATATATAATTATACAGCAATTTAGTTTGCGCTTATTTTAATTTCAAAGAACAACTATTTCTATTTTGTACATTTTATTATAAAAACACACAACTTTTTTGCTTTAGTTTTTTCAATAGATACAGACAATGGTGATCGTCACTTGTTGCTGTTAGTTAATGGAGCTTGCCGTGCTTCGCTTAACTATGGGTTCTTAAATCATAAGTAGTTATCTGTGGTGTTGTCGAGAGAGTTTTTTTATTTTAGTTTTACAATGGTGTATTGAATTCCTATCTTGATCAAACTATTGTTCAACAGTTTGTTGTAATATCCACCCGAAATATCTGATTAACTAATTAACTAACCGTACAGACACAGCATGTACTCTGCAGGCGAAATTTAATGAAGTTGAAGTAAGGCATCTTCATCGAATGAAAGTTACCATTACCTATCTCCTGTTATAATTTATTTAACACTTGTGTTTTTTACTTAATACCTGATTACGTATCAACTTCCATCACAATTCTTATTTTAAAATGAAATCTTGACAAGATTTTGAATTTCTATTAATTGCATGCACAGAGAATTCAATATAATAAAATTCATTCCCTAAATTTATTTACTGATATTGCAATATTAAAAGAAGCATGATTAGAAATCATTTAATCATTATGAAAGAAAACTGACTTTAACTACATTTGTTGCCATATTCTTTTAATCATTTCATGGAATTCGAGGATCTAATTTATACTTATAGAATCAAGTTATGGCCATTTAATGATCTTTGAAAGACTATTTCCGGAGATTGTGAAACAATTTTGAGTGATGAAAATATGTTAATTTATTAAGGAATCAATAATCTTTAAATTTCTTCTCTTGTTTTCGTTTCTGATACAAAAAAAATTAGGTAAGAATATCTTACATCGACCTGCTTAATTCCACGGAAGAGAGACAAGAAGAATTACAAGCTGGATATTACTTTAGATGTAACTGTGAGCGTTGTACCCTACCTGAGCCATTGGTAATGGCTGCTGCTTGTCCATCTGTCTCTTGTAATGCTCCTTGCTCTTTGTCTGAAGAGAGCTGTACAGAATGTGAAGAAAAATTCTCCAAGGAGTTTAAGGAATCATTTGAACAAGTCACTGCCTTTACGCAACACCATTTACAAAGCATGAAGACTATGGCATGTATCCTTGAAAAATCGAGAAAGTAAACATTTCACATATGATCTTTACTCCATGTAATGATAGTCAATTATTCATACATATAAGTGACTTAACTCTGAAACCTTTAGATCTTGACGTCAGTAAGTTATGTCTAAAAAAACAGGAAGGTATCCTACATTCCCTCAACTTACAGCACATACGTACACTAGACTCTGCATTTGAAGCAGCAGTGAATCTAGGAGCTTGTTGGGAAGATGCTGAACAGTATGGGATCAGACTTATCCCCGGATATCTGTGAGTTTAAGAAAAATTATAAACTATAAAATTTTTATGAGATACTTCAGGTTTTAATATATTATATTTCCAAAAACTTCTAATGCATTGATATGAAATAATGTATTTATGTGGATTTCTATTGATTTCAGACTCTATTACGGAGATGTGCATCCGTTGACTGGATTACTGTACTTGAAACTGGGAAAGATACAAATGTATTTAAGAAAATCCAGCAAAGCAGTAGATACTTTAAAAAAGGCTGCTGAAATTTTAAATATTACGCACGGCGACCAACATTCTCTTCTGAGAGAACATCTGAGGCCACTACTTTATCAAGCAGTCTGTGAGTCCTCTAATTAATTCGGACTTATCAAAGATTTGGTCCAATGAGAGTTAGGAGAGACGTTTTCCAAATTTACTCTTGGAATTATGACTGTTTTTACTTCTATATATCTAAAGTTAAACTATAGCGTCCAATATTCTGTATAAACAATAATTATTAAGTTATAAAAGTATCCTTTTTTCATCAGCTCCATTTGCGGATAAAAGCTAACAAAAAAATTCAGCTCTGAAAACAATTCGCTTCATCTCTATGCAAATCTTTCAAGTAAGGATAATATACAATGTCTTATACACTGGAGCAATCTGGGGAACTGCTCAATACATATTCTCTTGTGTTCAGAAATCAAATAATGTAATAACACACCTCCTATTTTTGAACAATAAAAAAACAAACAAACATTAATATTTTGGGTCAGCGACAATACTGAGTAAACGCTTCGTTGTACTAAAATCAACTCTCGAGTGTGTGAATGTGCTTGAAGATGTTTGCAGTGAGAAACAGGTGTACAGTTTTTGAAAAATTAAGACTTTGAAATTGTAATTTTTTTTATACGAATAAATTAATCAAATGCCCCATTACGAAGGATAATATTCTTATTTACCTACCTGAAAACATGCTTTATAAAAATTTTCCAATCTTTAAAATTGAGATTTTCGATTTCATCAGAAAGGCAAAGCAATTAAAACATTGATATGGATAAAACAGAGCTTTTTTAATTACGTGTGTGCACATGGTAAACGGTTTTATTTACATGTAAAAGACAAAATTTAATTCATTTGATTACTCGATAATTTTGAATTACAAAAAAATGAGTATTTGTTTTGTGAATGAAAAGGAAGACTTGTAAAATAATTGGTTTTACTGAAAAAATGGTTTATTTTTTGTGATACTGATACATCTTGCATACGCGCAATCATACAATATTATTGTACATGCTATGCCGCAATAACAATAGTAACTACATTCGCACTCACGCACACGCTCTTCTTATTGAGCCTCACAAATATTTTTAAATGTTATTGATTACTATTTTAATGGAACATATAAAACAATCAAAATAAATTAACAACACAGTGAAGTCTTGTACAGAAATTGAATTTTCAACTTCTATGGCAGTATTTCTAAAAGGAAATACAGCCATTTCGTGTTTATCTTTTCCATTAACGGTACGGATGTTGGAATTCTCCTTATAGCAAATACAATTCAGACTAATACAACAATCTTACAGATTCATCTCTCGATCCTTGATCTCCTAAAGATACAGTACTTCCACCTTCATTATTATTCATTTCTAAATTCTACTGCAAAGTATATACAAGTCGCAGCAATATATCGTTGAATACTAATATCTAATGTATTTGCTTAAAGGATATTTTCAGTCTAACGAACACAAAGGGTGCTCTGTAATTATAGCTCATCCTTCAAATCGTCATCTTCATCAGGAGCTCCTCCTGTAGGTGGAACACCCCCACCAGCTCCTTGGTAAAGCTTGGCAATGATTGGTTGAACTATTTCCTCCAATTCTTTCTTTTGCTTTTTGTATTCTTCTGGGTCTGTGTCTTGGTTGTCTTCAAGCCATTTAATTTTTTCTTCAATAACTTCTTCCATCTTTGCTTTATCAGAATCGCTAACTTTAGCACCAAGCTTTTCTTTATCGGCCAATTGATTCTTTAGCGAATAAGCATAAGATTCAAGTTCGTTACGTGCCTCAACACGTTCCTTCAATTTCTTATCATCATCAGCAAACTTCTCAGCATCCTTAATCATCCTTTCAATATCATCAGGCGTTAAACGGTTCTGATCATTGGTGATTACTATCTTCTCACGGTTTCCAGTTCCCTTATCCTCTGCAGCTACTTGCAATATACCGTTCGCGTCGATTTCAAAGGTTACTTCAATCTGAGGAATTCCTCTTGGTGCTGGTGGGATTCCAGTGAGATCGAACTTTCCGAGCAAGTGATTGTCCTTAGTCATCGGTCGTTCACCTTCGTATACTTGAATCGTAACTGTGTGCTGGTTGTCCGCAGCAGTGGAGAATATCTGCGATTTTTTCGTCGGAATAACAGTGTTTCTATAAAAGAGAAAAATAATATCATGATTAGTATTATGTAAAACAAAGAAAGTAAGAGATTCTGGGAATAGAAATGAATAAATTTCGACTCTATTCAATGAAATGTTAATTACCTTGGAATAAGTTTGGTCATAACTCCACCAACAGTCTCAATACCCATGGTCAAAGGATTGACGTCCAACAATACAATTGCATCAGTATCCTGTTCACCGGAAAGCACACCAGCCTGAACTGCAGCTCCATATGCAACGGCTTCATCAGGGTTAATTCCCCTGGAAGGTTCTTTACCACCAAAGAATTCCTTTACTAGCTGCTGTACTTTTGGTATCCTCGTGGATCCACCAACGAGTACAATCTCGTCTACGTCTTTTTTGCTCATGTCAGCATCTTCTAGAACTTTTTGTACTGGTTTCATCGTACTACGGAAAAGATCCATGTTCAATTCCTCAAATTTGGCTCTTGTTAGGGTTTCAGAGAAGTCATCACCCTCGAAGAAGGACTCGATCTCGATCCTCACCTGAAATAAATCAGAAAAGTTTTTATATTAAGCAAAATTAGGGAATTTTAAATAAAAAAATGAAGAAATCAAACACGCAACATTTCATGTGAAAATGAAATATCATGGAAGAACTGTTCTTAACTTCATTAAACAATCTATCAGCTGTTAATCTTTCTGTATAAAATATTTACCTGATGACTAGCACTGAGTGCTCTCTTCGCCTTTTCGACTTCTCTTCTCAGTTTCTGTACAGCTCTGTTATCCTTGCGGATATCTTTGCCCTTCTTCTTCTTATACAGTTTGATGAAATGATCCATAACTCTCTGGTCAAAGTCTTCACCTCCCAAATGAGTGTCACCATTTGTAGAAACTACCTCAAACACACCGTTGTCAATGGTCAAAAGACTCACATCAAAGGTACCGCCACCCAAATCAAATACCAAGACATTCTTCTCTCCATCTTTCTTATCAAGACCATAAGCAATAGCTGCAGCAGTTGGTTCATTGATTATCCTCATAACGTTCAAACCAGAAATAGTACCAGCATCTTTGGTAGCCTGTTACACAAAACGAAACAAAAAAAAAAAACCATTAGATATACAAATATTTATGAATAATTATTAAATCTTTTTCTACTCCTTTCTTAAAGATCTAATCAATCATTTCTTAATTTAGACTCCTCACCTGTCTTTGAGCATCGTTAAAGTACGCAGGTACAGTGACGACGGCATGTGTGACCTTCTTTCCCAAGTATGCCTCTGCGGTTTCCTTCATTTTGTTTAGAACCATGGCTGATATTTCCTCAGGAGCGAAGACTTTGTCACCTTGGCTAGTGGTGACTTTAATGTGAGGCTTGCTGTTCTTTTCAATGACTGAGAACGGGAAGTACTTAACATCCTGTTGAACAGTTGCGTCGGACCATTCTCGCCCGATCAATCGCTTAGCGTCAAAGACTGTGTTTTCAGGGTTTGTTGTAAGCTGATTCTTAGCGGCATCACCAATCAGCCGCTCGCCATCAGGTGTAAATGCAACGTATGATGGAGTGATTCGGTTTCCTTGGTCATTGGCGATGATTTCTACGCGCCCATTTTTGTACACTCCCACACTGTAGGTAAAGAAAGAAGAAAAAAAAAGGTTTTAGGTCACGAATCAAGATTTATGTGACAAAATTCATAATTTATGGCAAAATTATAGTACAAAAGCTTCTTGGACGAAGAGACTAAATTTTGATGATATAATCGTAAGAATTTGAATATGTCTTCATCAAGATGTGTTTCGATTTACAGTATGGAGATTTGGAGTGTAGAATAGAAGTGAAAAATAATCATTTCTCTCTCCTTGGAGAAGGAATATATATATAGAAAATGAGTGATGAAAGAGTTTTGGATTTCAAATCAAATTTTTAGGAATAACATTTCTTACTTCTTGTGAATATTATAGTGTAATACTGAATCTTGACGATATAAGGTTTGGAATTTGAACAAGTCTTTGTCAAGACATGGTATTAGCTTACAATATGGAAATTCGAAATGTAAATTAGAAGTGAAAAATAGTCATTTTTTCGTAACATGATTATTCAAATTATAGGCTGTTCAATAATTACCATGAATAGGTAGTTCCCAAATCAATTCCTATTACTGTTCCAATATCCTCCTTGTCTTTTTTCTCTTCTTTGGCATTTGCCAAGGCTGCGACCAGCCCCAGCATCAAAAGAGCTACGGCTCCCTTCATTTTGAGATTTTCAAGTAAATATTCACCTGTAACAAAAGGAAAATAATATGTCAATTAAACACTAGTAATTAAAAATGGCTTGTAAGGGTTGGACTTATAATATACTAAAATTGCAAAAATGAGATTATAAAAGATTGATACAATTTTTGATAAGTAAACCAGCTCCTTACTATTAGAAAAAAGAAAAAAATATAAGTTACCAAAAAAAATTTTAGTCGGCAGCCGGCAACAAAACGGATTTAAAAATCTAAAAGAATCTAACATTTGTGAGAAGGTGTAAAGAGTCAGAAATTACTTGATCGGAGATAATTAATTGATTTTCAAAACGGTGAAAATCGCGAATCATTTAAAATGAAAATTATGTGGATAGTAGCTATGGCTCCGCACAGAGACGTACGTGGCTCGGTGAATTAAAGACCGGAGAAAAATGATGAGTGGCTAATTTGACAATTTATAAAAAAAAAAAGTGAACAATTGTGGGTGGATAAAGAACAGCAGGTATTTAAAGTTAATGATGAATATTTACCAGCAGAAGTAATAGTGTAATCCAAATTTCTTAATTAACACAGAGAACACACTTCGTATACCTTCGCTCGAAACGTCTGTAAAATGACTGACTTGAGAATGAATTGAGCGCCGGGGATATTAACGGCAAAATTTCGTCGTGTCTCGCCTTGATTGGTCAGAAGTAACACGTTATAGAAGAAACTCGATTCCTGATTGGCTAGCGTGACTACAGTTGGCCTTTTCTAATTGGCCCACGTTGCGACTCTCTCCATTTCCAGAAATTTCGGGGTGCAACGAGATTGGTTATATTATTCGTGAACCTCACTGACACCACCAGTGATGGATGGAGCAGAAATATTTCAGCGTCTTTTTTCGAGAACTTTTTACCAGCTATCTAGAATCTTATACTCAATATCATCGCAATATTAAACAGTTTCTAAATCTTGCCTTAAGTCTTCATACAATCTCTAGTCGAAGCATTTATCAAATGCTGTAATCTGTGAATTTTTTCCATCCCTTTTTGCACCTCCTTTTCATTGGCAGTGCCGAGGGTGTGTCGTTATCTAAAAAGTTTCTTAATTTTCTGGGATTTTGGTTAATCGATTTTTGGCTTGGTATCCCGATGTTTGGGAATTCTCAAATTTCAAATTTTATTTTCGGGAACCTTGGTACCGAAAACTCGATCCTCGATTGTAATTATTTCTGAAAAATGATGATAAAACGAATATTAACTCTATGCTAGCGTTGATATGCAATAAAATTATTATAGTATCAAAAGAAAAATAGCTATTAGATATATGTTTATACTTAGTGTTTCATGGGGTGAAAAAATATCATAGGTTTATTATGTTTATTTTCTTGAATATAAAGCGATATTTCGTTGAAGATAATCTGGAGCCCGGCGTAGATCCTCAAATTGACGTTCCTGAGATCGCGTCTACGCATTCATACAACGTGGAATATTTAAAAATAACGGGAAGATGAACGGATGATGAAAATAACAGCACATATCTATACCTGTGTGCGTTTGCACCGTTGCAAGAATGAAAAATGTAATAAAATGATCTAATCGCCTAAGGGGCCTATACAGTTGGGAATAAAGAATTTCTGTATCAAAAAATACCGTCCATTGTATGCTACGAGGGGTGGATCACGGGAGAGATATGGCGTGCAGGAAATATTTGGGAAATGTTGAGAAATATAAATGCTGGAAAATGTTGTAAAATGTTCAAAAATCATGAAAAATGCTGTAAATAGGTTGAAAAATCTAGAATATGTTGAGAAAATGTGGAGGGGATGTTGGGAGATGTTTCGAAATTAGAGATATGTATAAGTATATGTCTCTTCCTCGTGATTTATCCCTCGCATAGGCATAATCTTGATGTAATTTAGAGATAGTTCAGCTATTCGGAAAGGGCAGAATTTTAAAGGCATAACATTTTCAGTTCGACTATATTAGCTGCTTAGTATGTATCGTAGCGATATTATAAATTTGTAAAAATGAAATATTTCATAATTGTTCTTTCTATTCGCAAGATTTATAAATCTGTAATATTTAATTTTACCAACTGAATATACCACGTGCGTGTTTGAATTAAAAATCGATCCGAATTATGAAGAATATGTTTATTGACTATACATTTTTGGTATTTATTCAAATATTGGCATATAGTAAAGCAAGTTACGTACTTTATTACTAAAAAGGTCGGTTCCTCAATTCAAGCTAATTGATACTACTATAGTATAAAAAGTATCTAGCACTTAGGAAAATCGACAAAAATATCAAGTACTGTTACACTCTATTGTAGGTACACGTACATAGATACATTTAAACTGTATAATTCTATACGTACACACACACGCGCATATATATATTTTTTTTATTAATAATATTAACAATCGGAATCGTTTTCGTAAAACTTATACGTATAATCACTTACATTGTTGTTAACTCAGTAACAAAATTCTTGTATAAATCTATTACAATAGAGATCATTTCCCTATATACATACATATATACAATATTTTTCAACCACATATATTTTATATTTTTATATATCTATATATATCATTCCAACAATTAATAAAGTCCAATCTTAGTCAGTCGAATTTTTTTCTAATACTTCTTAAAATTATTTGGATAATATTATTGCATATATTTGAGCTTTCTTTTATAGTTCAATAAAGAGCATAGAATCTCAAATTGTTATTTTTTCAATCTGTGTCCTTTATATTTTATCACGTATGCACATCTGCGCTAGTTACTGGAGTCAACTCTTCCGCAATCACAGATGCTGTTGATTGCCGTCTTTCCGCGTTTAATATTGAATCTGAAAAATAAATAAGCTTTGATTTTCACGCATTCTCTAAGGCAGCTGGTTAATAGAAGCCCTCGTGAAATACAGTGCAGATTATTTTGCTCTTCAAACATTACAAGTTTTCAGCAGCACACAATTTTTTACCTGAACATTCCGGATCGCATTCAATATTCTTTCGTTTTTCACTAAACTGAAGCATATTTAGTTGCTGAACTGTAGATCCAAACACCCAATAACCAAGGCCTCCTCCGAGCACCAAAGCAATACTGAGATATCCATTGTAAGACATAACAGCTAGCATAAGCAGATACCCAAGAGTTGTGTGCATAGACCAATGAAGTACCTCTAACAGCCATCTTCCCCAACTCGCACTGTAAAAGAAACAAAGAAACAAAATTGTATCTCTAAATATTTCTACTGTTTATTATCATTCTTTTCATTTGTACAGATGCCAACTTATTACTTAATGCATTAATAATTCAAGTCTTATGCTCATATAAGTACCGCAAAAATAGACGTCTATTAATGATATAAATAATTTGCAACTATATAAACACAGTACAGTGAGGTCATATGTTTTTCTGCAGCACAGAAAAAAAAACATATTCTGTAAAAAGAATAATATTTTTCGATAAAAAGCTGCAATAGTAGTAGAATAGTTAGTATGATGCTAGAGGAAATTAAACATTCAAGGTATGAGCTGTTCGCTAAGGGTTTCGTAAGGGTGAGCGAGGATAAAGTGAAAGGGCGAAAAGTATCGATAATAATTTGACCTGATACAATTCCCTTGTAGATTCTTACAGTTAGAATTTTACCAATGTGTAGATGCGGAGCGTGCGAAAGGCCTGGAGGCAAATCTTGATAATAAAGAAGAGTCCTCGCTGGAAGCAGACTGTTCAGCTGGTAGAGAAGCCAGGGTACCTTGTCTCATTTTGATCTGCACAATTTTCATCCCTTCAAAAATAACTGCCAGGCTTCCAAGCCCCAAGCACGTAGCAAAGAGCCCCCATGTCGTCGTCACGTTATATCCTTGGAAAATAAACGATTCCAAGTTCGTACCAAACCAATAAAACATATGCATCTAAAAATGATGATCAATATTATAGTTTATTTACAACTGGGTAAAGGGTTTGAGTTGCAAAGCTGTAATGTTATGGAATGATCAAAATATTGCTTGCCTATCATCTAAAAGTAAAAATATTTCCAATGAACAGTATCAGTTGATAAGGATACTGGATTTTAGGTTATAAATATACCTTCTATGACGTTTGTGTCTCTGCTTAAGCTTGAAACCTATGAAATTTTAACTGAGAAGTAAGACCTGATAAACACTTGTGTTTACACAGGCATACTACCATATTAATCAACCAGATTACAAGTTTCACCTAGCCTTACCCGAAGGCAAGCTTTGTGTTCAGACATTGGTCATCGACTGTAATCTGGTATTAGTCAAAGAACTGACTATAATTTATTCTGTAAAAATGCGTTAGTTGATTTGAATACTTTTCAAGCACATTCCGTCTGTTATTTCATGAAGAAAATAAAAAAAGTCAATGGAACCAATTACGATTGATGAGAATATCGATTGTTCCAATTCTAAACAAACTTTGTTGAGCTGATGGAAGACTTTCCATTTGTTGTAGTATTGTTATACAGCTCAGGCTTTGGTAGTAGAGATTAAAGAAGATTGATCACCTTTCATGGGTTGTATAGCGTTTAGATTAGTGTAGTAATAATATGTATACGTATATATGAGTTAAAAAGACGTATTCAAAACAAATAATTCATTTATTAAGGTTGCAGTGGAGACAGATGATATATATATATATATATATATATATATATATATATATATATATATATATATATATATATATATATATATATATATATATATATATATATATATATATATATATATATATATATATATATATATATATATATATATATATATATATATATATATATATATATATATATATATATATATATATATATATATATATATATATATATATATATATATATATATGTATGTATGTATGATATGTATATATCCCATGCATCTCGATCAAGATTCTAAGTCGATGTCTCAGATTGGTTTGATAATTTTTTGTATAAAAGTACATGACGAAAAACGCAATCGTAATTTTTTTCAGAAGATGGAGATTTTATAACTTTAAAAGATGAATGAGGAAGAGAAAAAATTAAAAAATTGTTATTATTCCATTGCATTTCTGACATCAAAATGAACATAAAAGCTTATTATAATATGGGCCGAAAAATGTCTATTTAGAGAGTTACAGGAAATCTAAAATATCGGGATGATATTTATGAATATAAATTTGTAAATATAAATACTAAACAGTAAATAAAACATATAGATGTAGTGTTTTCTTGAAAAAAAAAATTTTTGATTAGGTGAAAAAAAATATGAGAAAAATGTGTTCCACATTCTCACTAGCGGGAAACTGTTCAAAACTGTTCTACTGAATAGGGTGAACCGAGTAGTCCAACGTGTTTCTCGTCGTCGATGACTTAACGACCTTAGGGTCGCGCTAGACTACGACATCGACTTTCTCGATGCATCGCAGCCTTGACTGAATAATATACAGTCAACGATCGCAGAGACAAGAGTCGTATTTGGGATATTTTGAATATTGCCGCCAAGCCGCCAGGTTGGCCGGAGTCCAAGGTAGCCAATTACCGTCAAGCTGAAGGGCCAACGCGAGCTACGCGAGACAGCCAATGTGAACCCGCCGTCCAACCACGATTTAGGGCTTCACTTGGAACCTTCGTTTGGGATTCCCGAGGCTATATAATTCAGCGCATCACAGGAATCTGCGTACTTCTACGGCTGTCTGCCTTCGTCTCGTCGGTGTTATCGTCATTACCGTCACATACCGTCATTCCGTCAGTTAGTTTATTTAAAACTGTGTTACTATTCTTTATTATTTGATATCTAGTTCAGTATAACTCTTCATTTAATATTTAACCTCTGTTTTATCTGGTGATTTCTATTATATCGTCTCAAAGGTAAGACCTATCTTGTAAAACCACGAGTCTCGCTGAAATTCCGTCTATCTTTTAGTATATTTTGTATTTGGTCTATTTGATCTATTTGATATATTCTGTGACGTAGGTCATCCTGTATTTTTGGTGCGTTAAGTCATGAGACTTCGTCCCGTCAATTTTAGTCTGTAGTTTATTATAGTTGGATTCCCGAGATGACTCGTAATTACCGATTTCTTTGTGGTATATGATTTGATTATTTGGTAGTCTTCCTTAGAGTCACGTATTTTGCATTATTTTTGTAGTATAAAGCAGCCAGCCGCTAGTTTGAGCATGTGATCTATATTTTGTAGTAGATTTTGTTGTACTATATTTCATACCCGATCTGTTACAAAACTTCCTGAGAGTTAACGCGTAGGAGTCAGCATTTGTTATGTAGTTTTTAGTTTATCGTTTATTTGCTAAGTATTTTCTAATTTCTTATTTCTCTTGTTTTGAGGGATCCGTTCCCGTCAATTTATTAGTCTATTTTCTGAATAATATTCTCTTTATTGTATCGAGTTGATTACACTAATATTAATTCTATTTTCCGTCTGATATATTTCTTGTATGATTCTTTTTAGTAATCTATTTCTTATTTTATATTGTATCGCTTCTTCTGATTTATTATTTTCTTTGTTGATTGAGAGAAAACTTATGTAATGTTACTAGTTTCCGTCAATGCTTGTTCCGTCAAAAATTAAATAAAATTAATTCTTCTCTCAAACTTAAGCTGAAACTAGAAGTGATGATAATCTTTATGCCTACATGAAAATGAACACCTTGTACATGTATCGCAGTCTACTTAAATTTTTTTTTTATCATTTAAATTGTTAAGGCGAAATGTAACGTTTCAAGGCCTCGAAAACGGGAATGGTGAATTCTCCGAAACTACTGGATGAATCGCAATGAAATTTTGGGGGATTACGCATTATTCTAGTAGAAAGGGCCTGATTATTTTACTTTTTCGAAATTTTTCAAAAAATTAAAAAAATACAAAAAATTTTGTGAAATTTCGAAAAAGTAAAATAATCAGGCCCTTTCTACTAGAATAATGCGTCATCCTCCAGAATTTCATTGCGATTCATCCAGTAGTTTCGGAGAATTCACCATTCCCGTTTTCGAGGCCTTGAAACGTTACATTTCACCTTAAGCAATATTTTAATACAGATATCGGTTCTCTGTGCTCTTGGGAATTTACTATTCTTAATATTATCATCGAAGCCAGGGGTCAGTTCTTGTTTGATATTTGTTGGCTTAATATTATACCACGAAAGAAGCATTCATCACTTTCGCAATTCACGAAAATATCCATAGCTAATATTGTAAAGAAAATTGAGCTTCTCATTGTAAGAACAATTATTGACGAAATAATGAATTGATTTATTCGACTCATTTATCTACACTTTGCTACGTAATTTTACTAATAGCGGAAAGCTTACATTTCCCTTCTTTCTGTAGACAAACTTGTTTCAAATAATATTTATCATTTAGTGCAACGTTAATTGAATCGCACTGCATCTAATGGTAAAGTAGCCCTAGCATGAATTTACGGTGCAAATGATATGTGCACATCAGGTTTAACCATAGGTGCGTGCGTGAGGCACCAATCTGTAACGGTAGGAATAAATTATAGTTGAAGCATTACTCGGCAACTACTTGTCAGTATTTCCGCATTTATGATAAGCATTTTAGATAGAATACTGAATAAGTGGGCCACGCCAAAAGGTAAGCCTGACTTTTTGATACTACAACGATTTATAAGGACGCATTTGCTTCAAGGTATTTTTCAAGTCTTATAAATACAGGTCGCGTTATTCAAAGAACTACATTAATCTACTGAGCCCTAGTGTTTCAATCTTTGAGGATTTCGTTGATTGATATACTTGAACAAACTTTGAAATTCGCTTAATTTTATTATAACGTATTTTAATTGTACAAAGAAACATACTATAATGTCAAAAAAATATTTATTTGCATCATCAATTATCCTACTCCTTGTCGTACCAGGATACTCCGAATACACGCAGGATTTGGTCACTAAAGAACTACGTGAGAAATACGATGGCTATGGGGAAGATTGGATCTTTATGCCTGATGGGAATGGTCGGCCACAGGTTGCTGTATTGAGAGGTCAAGAAACCGAGCTTCGTGGTATCTTCGACGAACCACCAATTAACTATTTCCTCTACACACGGTACTTATAATTCGATCAGATTGCAGCTGATTAAATATTTAAGATCAATTGTAATTCACGATCTACAAGAGCCTTTATGGCTGAATTCCTTTTCGGTGTATTGCAGTTCAATTTTTCCACAAATCATTCTCAATTTTGCTATTCTTTTCATCAAATTTACAAAATTGTACTGTACTGTGCATAATCTTACAAGTTGTTTCTACAATTGATTCAAATTCTGAATTTCCAGAGCTGGGAACAAAAATGGCACAAAGCTCAATATCAATGATACAAAGGCTTTGAAGAATTCCGATTTCTCTGCTTCGCGGCTAACAAAATTCATCACTCATGGATGGAAATCTAGCGCGTTTAGCACTGGTTTCGAAAACATGAAAGATGGTGTGTTTCTGAATAAATATTCGACTTTAATATATGTATATGTATCTAAAAAATTTCATTATTTTTCAATCCTTTTTATAGAGCTTCTTCGAAACTTCTAAACATTTTTATAATTTTGCAGCGTATTTGGTCCAAGGTGACTACAACATTATCTTGGTAGACTGGGAGCCACTGGCTGCTAGCACGTTTTATCTGGGACCGATGGCGAATACAGGCAAAGTTGGAACACATGCAGCAACTTTTATAGAATTCTTAGTCCGAGAAGCTAACATGAAGACAAAGGACGTTCATTTCATAGGTCAGTTTTATCACCAATATCTTTTACGCGTAATAATTTCAAAAATTTTTAAGCAATCTGCACAGGACTGATGAGATCCGAGACATCCGGCAATTGACTTTGAAATTTAAATTAGTAAAACAGTACTAATTCACAATATTGAATGAATATGCTAAATTTTAGGGCATTCTTTGGGGGCACATGTGGCTGGCAACGCTGGATCTCGCACAACTTCTGGTCGTCTTGGTCGTGTAACAGGACTAGACCCAGCATTGCCTGGTGTTCATTTATTTTCTTCATTGAACAGTCGTCTGGACTCCACAGACGCAAATTTTGTTGATATAATACATTCATGCGGAGGAGTTTTGGGCTACTTTCAGCCCTTAGGACATGCCGATTTTTACCCTAATGGTGGTACAGCCGTTCAACCTGGATGTTGTTGTCTTCTAGAATTGTTGGGTAAGGAATTAGCATTTGGTATAGGAATCAGTTAATTGAATAAGCAATTTTTTACATCCTATAATCATATATAATGTATGTATAGAGAGTTGCAGCCACGGAAGATCTTACGAATATTTTACTGAGAGTATAAATACAAGAATGGGATTTCCGGCCTCCAAGTGTTCCGATTGGGATCACTTTATGGGTAAAAAGTGTTCGGATTCTGATACTGCCTATATGGGTGCCCATGCTGATCCTTCATCGAATGGAACTTACTTTTTGCAAACTAGACACGAAAAGCCTTACGCCTACATGGCCGAGAGAGTAGGAAATGAAATATAGATATTCAAGAGGGTGAAATATTGTTAAAATAAAATCTTATTCTAGTCTAGAAGAGGTATAATTAATTAGTGTTAGAAAATAAGTTGATTTAAGACATGAAAACAGACTACCTGTTTGTTGTGTCTTTGAAAATATGATTGAATGAATAAATACGATTAAAGTATAAACTAATTAAGGAAAGAAGAATCATTAATGTTTCTTTTTCTTTTTTGTTATGTAAATTAATTATTTTTTTTTTGTTCCTTCTCTTAATAGTCAATACATTTTCCCACGATATTCCTACGCACTGTACAATAAAATAATGCACCATTATTCATACTTAAATATTTTATAAATCTTACATGGTGTATTAACTGATATCAATAATTAGAAATTTTTGATTTTAATAAATAGGTAATAACTAAAATACTTAATAGATAGATAAGATATAATATATATCACATACTAAAGGGGATGTTGAGGCGGATAAATTTAATTGAACTTGTTCAGAAGATGACAAATATCTTGTGTTTAATATACCTAAAGTGAGTTAACTTTTTGTTTTATTCTTCTACTGCTGAAACTAAATCTTTTTTTTTTTTGCAGTAAAACGATACTATAGCAACCTTTTTACAGAGGAATGAGATATTAGAGAAAAGATTATATAGGCTTGTAGAGAAGAGTCGTAACGTATTTTTTGCGGTAACGATGAGTCGCCGAAAGTACCATTACGCTATCTTTGATGCTCAAGGCATATAGGTGATTCAACATGACGTGATTTGGCTCAGGTAGAAGCGTTGGTTCACACTAAAGAGTATAATCAAACGCATGAGTAAATTTAACATAAAAAAAAAAAAAAAAAAAAAACAATTACCACTTCATACTTACAGACATCGGTGTATCTTTGTTCAAAATTACTTGCAAAAGATGAGGTGGCAGTACTGGTGGCCCAGGAACTTTTTCCCAAGGTTTATTCGGCGGAATATCTTGGCTGTATTCTGTTTGTGCACTGCTAATTATTCCCTCACTGTCCTTAGCCAGTGCTTGGAAGACTTCGAAATCAGATTGCTTTACCGAAACGAGATTATTCTTTGACCCCATGCCGTTGTCGACTATTTTCTATAATTTTACATGATAAAAAGGCTCAACAAAAGACAAAAATAACTTGATATTATGCAACTATTTTCAACTTGAATTAACATTTGATATTACCAGCCCAGGATCGTGTCTCCATTCCCCATCAACGTAAAATTTATACTGGTGTTCTCCCTCAGGTAAATCAATGATAGTTACAAAATCACCATGGCTTTTAACCATTGGCAATGTTTTCCATTCTGTGAAAGTTCCGCTGATGTATACCTGCTTACCACCTCCTTCCCACTTGAATACAGTTGGTAATACTTTGCTGTCAGGAACTTTGGTCCCCTCAGATACAGTATTTGATCGAGGACGCTGAGCCCCAAAGTTATCAACGTCCACATGGCCTACCTATTGAATAATATAAGTTAAAAACTGCATCATGCTATTATTTTAGATTAAAAATCAAACTCAAGTTTATCTTTATTCAGAGAAAGGTTCTGATTGTTTGAGAGTCCAATATCAAATTTAATGAATAATTGAGCCTTTACAGTCTAGTGCTTATTATTATAATTTTTTTCTAATTGATTAGCAACGAAGGTAAGTATAGATTAGGAAACCTTAGTGTAGTAAGGTTCTTCCTCGTCGTGAGAGGATTGAAACACCAGTTTCTGGCTTGGTTTTTTGTCAAAAATAAATGCCTGATCATCTTTCCCTGGAGAAGGCGGAGGGTGTTCTTTGCTGTGTCTGTGATGATGGCTATCACGTACAACACCACTACCGTGATGGCTGCTGGAATGACTTCCTGCGTTACCCATTATTGGGCTATAACTCCTAAAAGAGTAAAATTTATTTACACATATATATATATAAAGTTTACGATAGTTGATGGTTTATTGCTGATTAGATTAGGTTAGGTTAAATTCATTGCGGATTTTTAAAAATTCAATCGCCGTTTTAGACACCTGTGATGTGTACCAGATAGAATGATTGAGTAGATTTTCATGTATTCAAGGTCTGTCGGCATTTGTTTACTACAATAATCGCTATCTACGTTCTAATTTTTATAAGCAGAAACTTCACTGATATACCTTCGGAGATATTTACCGTGATTAATAGTAATTTATCATCAAACTTGGTGCTTTTATATCGCTTATTTTTCGACGTTTGAGGCAAACGTTAATAGTTGCAAGTATAAAGAAAACGTATTTTCGAATTATTCAGAGATATCAGCTGTTGCGTGACTAAAATTCAGCCCTTCAGGACTGACTAAAGATGGTGGCCGCATGGGCGTAGACATTACATCGCTACAGAGCAAAGACAATATGTAAATAGAGTTGTAGGTTATTTGTACGTGTAACAAAAGAACCTCACTAGAAAAGAAAACTAGCATTCGATTAGGAATTAGTAGTATTTTGTACGCTTCGGTTCGGATACTATCCTTCAGATACACACACTTCTGTGTTTATATCTGGACAACGGCGTAAGCGTAGCAACGCTAGTTTCCCATGTATGTAAAGCCAACCAATGGCATTGAGTAAAGATACGTATTACTCAGCCAATAGCCTGACAGTGTATCAATTGGTAAGGCTGGATTTTCACGGAAGCAAATTACTGCGACAGCAAAATACTGCCGCAGCGCTATGCTGGTTCAACTTACGCGCGTTAGACATGCAGTGTTTTGCTGCCGCTGCGGGCACATTTTCACGGGTAGTTTTTCGCTACCGCAGCGTGTAGCTGCGGCAGTAATTTGCTTCCGTAAAAATCCAGCCTAAGTATACCCATTTCTGAAAACAGAGCGATTTTATCAACAAATTCTTCCGTGGGGCGTGAGGCCAATTCGGGGAATCCCAGAATAGTATGTAGTTTGTTACAGGATACTGCGAACAGCGAAAGCACACTGCAACTCTTATTTCGTTGTTCACTGTGTGCAGTCATAGATATAAGGTGCAGTGAAGAAAGGATAATAAAATATACATTCAAGTAGCCGTGGTGGAATAAATATTCAGTTGCGTACCAACCTGCGTATAATTTTGTAAGGAATCAGGTCTGATTTCGTCATAACTTATCATCGAAAAAAACTAATGAATTCTTATCCAAGGCACGGTGCATCATGGTTTCTTCAGCTTATGAAGAAACCAGAAACTATACATGAATGGACGGACGAAATGTGTTTGATTGAAGGACAGAAGTTTTGTGTATGGAAAAATATTCCCGAAAATGAGGTCGAAGGACATTTGATAAACTTTGTGAATCTGTGGTTTGCAGGAGACAATAAATCTTCTGATGAAATCATTTCCACTATCAGAAACGTACTCCTTCTAACTCCGCTCGGAATATCGAATGACTTGCAGCTGCTGAGAAATGTACTAGATTCAGCACTAGAGATAGCACAAACTCCTCCAGCTCTCAAGCAAGAAAGTATATTGAGAGAACCTATTGTTAGTCATTTTGAACAGAAAGAGAAAGCGGATGTTTTTGCTTTTCACAAATGGTTGAAACGAAATTTAGTTTCGTTTAAAATGGAAGCAAGAAAGATTTCAGAAGGTCAACCCCATAGCCCAGAGTATAACCTTGTCAGTCAAAAGCTCAGAGCTGTTATTGGCTTTTGTGCTTTATTACTGATACGATTATTGACGAAAAACGTGCAGCAGTTCAAGCGCTATTTTCCTCATACTGCATCAAAAACATTCAATCGCTTGTTTCCTGAAGCAAGACTCGATGTTTTATTAGTGGCACCTGCGCCAAAATCCTTAGAAAAGATTGCATTGGTTTTATCGAGCAATTCCGATTGTAGAGAAGACCTTGATCTGTTATATTTATTGGTCTTTCAATATTTGAAATCTACTTCTGAAGATGACAGATCGTCTAGATTGACAAGAGAAATTTTGGAGGAAGGATGTCTAAAAGTTTTAGAAGGGAATGGCATGGGATTAGTGACTTTATTTCAAGATGTTAAAAATTTATACCCTAACATTGAGAAGCGAAAGTTACTTTCAACGATTGCCGAAAATTGGGAGGATAAGCAATCTTTGGAACGATTAAACAATTTTTTGAACATCTATGCTCAGTCCGACAAACCTCAGTACTCTTGGAAATGGGCAAGAATTCTGTCCAAGAATTACTTCAGTGATATGAATATTAAAGAAAATCGATATCTGTGCTGTAAATTCGCAGCACTCCTCGCCGATAAGAATCCTGGTATATTTCAACATTCAGATCTGAAAACTAAGAACATCGAGGTTGATTATGGTATGAAGTGGGCTGAATTTGCTAAGGAAAAACTGCGACTATTGAACATTTGCCCGGAAGAAAAATAATAATGAAAAAACAAAGAAATTAAAAGCTAACAGTTATAATCTGTGTGTATCAAATTACATTATTATACTTTCATGTTTTTTATGTTTGACTTTACATAGTTTGTGTTTACTGTATTTTCATTCATTAAGGATAATAAATAAATA
This sequence comes from Macrophya annulata, assembly GCA_963924015.1. Classification (NCBI taxonomy): domain Eukaryota; kingdom Metazoa; phylum Arthropoda; class Insecta; order Hymenoptera; family Tenthredinidae; genus Macrophya; species Macrophya annulata. The sequence goes on along the minus strand of OZ001259.1, from coordinate 11,047,375 downwards.
GTTTTTCAATTCATTTTTGGGATTTAATACTGATGCATAACTCGTTGTTTTCCTGATCCCTTCCAGTTCAACTCAAGATTGATCTCATTTGAAAGATTAAATATTACTTTTGGAAATAACTATTCAGCTGAATATTCGACCTTGGACTGATTACGAATATTGTAGCACTTATGTGCCTACGGAAGCAAGTCTTTTTTAGAAAAGTACAGACATTTAATCTCTCATGTTACACGATATTTTTCTTTGTAAAATAAATTCTGTTCTCCACGGCTCCACCGTTCGCACTGCCACTGCTTTCGTATGCGTCAAAGATTGGGTCATCGGTAGTGAGGTTACTCGTTGGTTGACGAAAAATTGGACAAGTAGTAGTTCCTTGTCTTGCAGTTATGTAATACGTCATAGGCGACCCATAATAAATACTTTAACTTTCATTCAGCATCGATAATCTATTAATTATTGATGAAATATACAACACGTATAATAAATCCTGGGGCCTTATCCTAGAAGCAAATCCAACTGTATTTTAGGCGTATTGGTTGACTTTCCATTTAACGCTACTCTCTGATTGGTCCAAACGGCGTTACCACCCGCGAAACGATTCGATAAGTTTCTAGAATAAGGGGGTCCTGAGAGTTACGACATCGCACGAAGGACGGCGTGAACATTTTTAGGTTATGACACCCAGGCTTGAAATTAAAATTTCATTCTTCGAATCGTAACTGACTTAAATTTAACGATAAAGAACAAGAAATTATAACGAATTTCGGGATAGTCTGCGGTTTTTTCCCTCTCTAGGTTCATTTACGCTTTATAGTCTTCCCAAATACATAAATACATCCATTATTACCGGCCTGGCATGGCTCTATCTGACGAAAGCTTCGGGTATTTGAAGTTTAGAGTTCGGACTCATTGAGAGCAACGTGACGTAACTGCGCGGGAGTACCATTTCCACCATCTGCGCATTTTCTCTACGGGTCCAGGGCCGACGGCTTAAAATCTTAAAGCGACGTTTACTCGCCGCTGAGCTAGCGGACGGATCGCTTCGTGCGTGATCTTAGTGTCGGCTGCTTATCGTGTCTCAAGTGTCACTTCCAGGTGCATTGCGAATACCAATCCGTGATCAAATTAGCTAATTTGAGCAAAAAGGTGCGTTCGTGTTTAATATAAATTCTGTGAATTGTACCCGATTGCAACACATCGTCTTATACTTAAATTTAAAAAATCAAATAACCTGCACGGAAGTATAAAGCGTTGTCAGGAATATCCGTATTAATTCCCATCACCTTCTTACAACTTCAAATCTCAATACTAAAATAGATGAGTGCAACTGCATTAGGCGATCTGTTGATGATACAATTTCCTCAAATTCGTTATAATTCCTTCCAGAGGAACAAAGAAATAAACTTATGGAAAAAACGAGATAACGCTACCTATAATCATAAATCGTAATTGATGAATTTATATTTTACAGTGTTAATAGTGTTAAATTCCTAATTATAGCGGTCGAATTTTAAAGAAATTAATATTAGATGTTGATCTTAGTCATGCTTAAATCGTTAGCTTCAAACTTTGTCTCACCATCAACTGCTCATTATTATCGAACAAATACATTTCATAAAAAACATTTCAAAAATTATTAATTAAAATCCTGTTCCAATTAGCGGAGCAGGGATGTCAGCCGCTTGCGGCGTTTCGTCGGTTCGTCTAATCGCAAGAGAATAAAACCTTAGGAAGAATAAAATACGAGGCTTTGTATAGTTCGCCGGGTCCTTTCGGTATTTTTTTCATTTTTCGTTTTCGTTACGAGGTCTGGTTTTAAGGCAGGATATGAATCATAAATTCAGTACATATCAGTCGAGTATAGTTGAGTCAAGTAGACACGGGACAAGACAAGACAAGACCAACGAGACGAGGCACCGGGGCGAGGCGCGGCGTCGTTCTTGGATCGAGGCTTTGAGGGCGGAACGAGGCCTCGGCAAGGGGTGCGTTAGCGGCGCAACGCCACACGCGATCAATAAACCCTGCGGAAAACAGCAGCGGCAGCAGGAGCAGCAACGACGACGTTGAACTATGACGACGCCGCGTTCGTATTTTCTAGGGATTGTAATCAACCGCGCAGCACGTGCATGCGTGTGTACGATATGTATACACACACACGTATTTTTTTTTTAATTTTTTTACATATGATAGTAAAAGTTCGGGAGCTGACAGTTTGATGATGATGAACGTACACAAACATATTACTTTAGTTACCTATACATACGACTATGAAATAATGATAACTTTGCTCCCGTTTCTCATCGCCTCGTCCGCTCACACGCCAATGCAATGCGAACATCACCCTACCCAGAGATCACCCGTATCCCCATCCTGCTTCGTTTTAAGCACTCGAATCATTCTCCTTTTGTTAGGTGGTACAAGACTGAGCGAGATAGTAAAGGTTCTTAAACGAAAAACCAGATGCGGTATTTTCACGTTCGACCAGAACCCCGCGCTCATGTTATATATAGAGAGTTTTTACTTTCAACGATAGACAAAGAAGATTCTCAAGATTCTGAAGAGGAACGTTGTATCAGAATAATCATACAGAATTCGCACTGCCTTTTTTAAAACTTATTGTCAAAAAATATTTACCTGTATATTTGGCTATAAAATTAACTCAACGTATAGTTAACTATCACAACGGATATTCCTAGCAATATTTATATCGAAACGTAAGATAGCGTATACATATGATACAGAAATTATTTAATTATTTCTCCAACTTGTTTGAAGAAGGAAAACACAAGTAAATTTATACATAGTTAAAAATTTGATCAGTGTTTGATCGGTGATTTCTGTGCGATCAGGTGGTCTTCATCTTTCTCAACATTCACTTCAGGATGTGGTGTGATCCGCCAGGCGGGCACAGGGCTCCCTTAGCCCTGCTGATAACAGCGTTATTGGCATTCACTAATGGTAAGTGTAAAGTGTATAAATTGTATACCATTTCTATTTACGAAATACTCGTTTTTATTCACAAGAAATTCTTTCCTTTTCATTTTGGTTATTTTTCTTGTTTCTTTGCTAGATATACTTACTCATTGTTGGACACGGTAGCTTAATTTCTCACTCTTTATACAATTTGCTCAAGGTGAGGCAGCGGGTCAAGTTCCTTGCCTATAGAACGTCCGTATTTTTAATGTGACAAAAGAAACCCAATCTGTTCTGCAGACCCGATTTTAAGCGCATTTAAACACGCGGACCACTGCTTGATACTTTAAGCCCGTAAAACTATGCGTATTTAACTTTATGCGTTATCTCACTCGAAGAATAAACTATCTCGATTTATTTTAACCATTCATGAATTCCTAGATATTCATATATAATAACTGGCAATGAGCGAAAATTAATAGCAATGAACTAACGTTGTATGTATATGTACACGGGTTAAAGAACTGCCGTTTGCTAAATATAGACCGTTATACGTATCCGTATGAAAATTCTTTGTTATATTGCTACGAACTGTCCAAAGTTCAATAGAGGAATTGATATTAACTGGACATACGATGAGTGTGATTATAGCTTGCAAACCGAAAGATTTGTTGATAAATAAAATTGAAGGAGAGGAAACGAAAAAAAAAAAGAAATGAAACAGATTAATTTGCCGCGAATTGAACTTTGCACTGAACTATACCTCGCTCTTAGCATTGAATAAAGAAACTAAATACATATGATTAAATAAAGTATTTCATTGATGAAATAAGCATGGATTATATATTGTAAAGAACAATTTTAAGTGCCTGCTTCTGTTAGAACTGTATAGGTTCACGATGACTTCATAGATTTATCACGCACATACTTACATGTATATGCTTGCAGTTCTTTACATGATAACCTTGGTAATTCTCAAGAGTCGAGTAATAAAGCGAACGATACATTGAATAGAATTTCACCGTTCCTCTTTAGACTGCACATATATGTATGTGTATAAATATTTGTGTCATCGTTCATTCACGCCTAAAATAAAAGAAAAATTAAAGAAAAAAAAAAAATTGTCGGCACGTGGCAACATTTTTTAATCATATTGTTTTCCAAATTTTTTATTTTCAAGGAAATCTTTCTAAGCTATCGATACACATATCTTAATGTTCCAATTAGTGAAACGAAATAGTACAACTTGTACAATTTATCGCTCTAGTTATGTGCTATGAGTGCAGTGTAGAGTATAGAATCAGAAGTTGTCGAGGCTTGCTTGGAGAGTCTGATTCGTATTATCTAAATAGAACGTGACATCTAGTATAGTATAATAAGACCGAACTTTTATAATACATATCATCATCTACTTATTGTTAGTTACGCGTAACTTAGGTAGGTGTGTACATACATACAATATACATATACACCATATACCAATCAAGTTTCATTCATCGGATGAATTTATTTCAGCGTTATTATTAACCGAGATTTAACCAATTTATTGTCTGCAATACGTAACGGATTTATATTGACCTGCGAAATGGTTTCTCTTCTTTGGTTTTTCGTTTATATAATACTTTTGCTTGTATACATATAATTATAACTAATGTATAATATAACTAATTTTCATCTTGTTTCACTTATTATACCAACTCCTGTTTCGTGTTAGTCCCTAAAAAACTGATTCTGAGCCGATTATACAGTCTTGCAGGGGAAGAACGACCCCGTTTTACTAAAGTAAGTAGATGTAGGTATATAGATGACTAACTCCATGACAACGAGCGAAACATTGATTCGTTAAGGGTGACGATGACGTCATTCTACACACCGTGAATCAATTTAATTTTTTTTTTTTTTTTACTATAATATCACGCTAAGCAATTGCAGATAAATTTTTTTACACACGATCGATCGATTGATGATATGTGAATTTATTGTACGATTTCTAACCTATTCCCTGTTCATTATAGGCATGTGTATAGCAAATTATGTCTAGTTTCCTTTTTCATCTTTTGTTTATTTATTTCTTATTTTTTATCATATAAATTCTCGGCTATCGCATACCCGCATATTCTATTCGAAAAGTAACGTGTATAAGCGGTATTTCGCTTGCACCAGTTTGTTCAATTTACGATTTCCCCCTGGCCATTATAGGAGTTCGCGTCACATGGCCGTGAGTAGATAGACGTACACTCATTCATATGATGTGTGTAACGTACGTATATGTTATATATGTATAGATATACCTACAGATGTACATATTCAAGGCTTAAGTCGTTACGGGTGTCTGATCCCTGCGGGTTGAAATCAATTTTAGTTCTTGGCGTGTTGTTTCAACGCCGAATTTCTCGTGTCGGAAGTAGACGATTCATGCGGCACATGTGCAACCGACTTGTACTTTAACTCAGACCAGCAATCTTAAGCTGCAACGCTACTCGCAGCCCGGAAGTTCCGCGGAGTTTACCTACGACTATACATTTTAGTTTACCTAATAAAAAAACAAAATTCAAACATCAATACAAACTTGATAAATTTTCAGTTTCCTTTTGAGGAAATTGAATTTCTTATGGTATATTAAGAAACGTAATAAAAATTATAATTTCTTACATGTATTTTATGCTCGTGTGTGCTTTTCTTTTCATTTCAATATTGCTTTGTTTATTAATATCTTTATTAATTTTGAAATGGAAAGAAACAAGAAGGAACTACAAAGACAAAAAAAAATAATATCTAACAAAATTTTTCAAATATTTGAAAATTAATCTAAAATTTTTGAAAGATATTCTATGCTCATTATGATTCTGTAAATTTTTTTCTTTTTTTTTTTCTTTTCTTTAATACTCAATAAAATTGAAATTTTATAAATTGTGCAATTCACGTCGTATGCCCCATATTACACATAACTAGATATATTTATTACGATTACTTTCGCGTATACACCACGGTGATAGTCCACGATCGTACATACATAAGACGGCGCAGCATTTCGATGAGGTCATACTGTTGCCAGCTGACGTTGGACAGGCTATTCTGTCCGGTTGTCCGTTGCAGTAGCTAATTTATAAATATTTCGGAGAAATTGAAAAATTTTTATACTTACAAAATGATTTTCTATCGGTTTACGGAGAAATCGAGCGCAGAGTGATTGATCTAAATTAATATTACATTTATTGACCATGGCGCCGTGAGAGGGCAAAATTATTTTTATTACATAAATGAATAACTAAATAAAGGCTTATATCTTCTTATTGTTTAAATCCGGGATTAAATAGGCAGGAAGCTAATGTAATATACAGGCTCATTGTCAGCTTAAACGAAGACTACGTTCTTGTCTAATTATTGTAATTCTAGATCGTCAGAATTAATGCGATGACAAAACCGACTCCTCCGAGTCATTCCGTTTCAAGGTAAAGGACGGACGCTGCAGAGTAAACTGACTCATTGTCACAAATGACTCGACGACGTAACATACATAGATGATGATTATACATTATTATTCATAAAATTAAACCGAGATTTACCTTTCGTGGATACACGTAGTTATATACACACATATATATGTATATATATACATATACATATAGAAATTCACTGCAGTAGCGTTGCATGTACATTGCTGCAGAATAGATTAACAGATGAGAAATAAGTGAATAATATATTTTGAAAATTTTTGTCAATTTTTTGTTGAAAAAATTTTGATTGATTTTTTAAAATTAAACAAAAATCTTCAAAATTAAGATTTTTTTTGTTAACTCCAACAATATTACGTTAGTGTACATATTTTTGAGATAGTTATATATAGGCTCTTATATTTATAACTTTACTTTGTTAGAGGGATTTTATGGGATTTACAAAAAGATTGAAAACTCCTCTCGTTTGGTAGGTTTGAGCGGTTTCCTTCGAGTATTTGAGACCTCCGGTGAGAGGATAGGGCATGGTTAGGGAGGGTACAGACAGCCGGCAGCTGCGCTTCTCCTTTGCAAACCAAAGGCGTGGAAATACGTTTGAGCTCAAAGCTGACGAGGAAGAGAAGAGAAGAACGAAGGATGAACACCTGTCGTTTTTAAGAAAGAACTGCTTTGGCCCTATCGGCCAGGTGTTCCAAACTAGTCGAAAATTTTATCGTTTAAATTTGAAACTTGAGACGAAAATCTGTATCATTTATACATATATTTTTGTGCGGAAAAACAAAATTTTTGTACACCTAATTATGCAAGAAAAAAAAAAAAAACCAACAAAAAAAAACGGAACAGTTTTGTTTCACTATTTCATCAATTTAAGAATTATGGATCGCAAGAACGATCTAGTGCTCTATAACTTCGGGATTACAACGTGTCGAAGAATTTTTTTCGTCCTGATTTCCATTTTTTATCATTAATTTTTTATTTTTGGTCAAGTTTTTTTTTTTTTTTTTATTCTGCGGACGGAGCTCCCAACGGTCACGAACTCTCTATAAAACTACGTCACGAATACATTAAATTCGCGATCGTGAGAGAGGGAGAAACGACTACGTTGTGAATTTTAACGAAAAAATTTTACATTCTAATCTCTTGCGGATCTTACTGCCGAATTATCGAATCAGTGTCAATGATCGCGTTTTCGCTTTCAAGAGAATTTAAAGAAATCTGTATCAATGTAGGTACTCTAGAGGCCATATATGATATTTCGATTTTTTTGTATTACATACAACGAAAAAAATTACGCGATGTTTCATTATAGTCTACTTATACATATAATATATCGCTATTGCTTCTATTTAGATGAAAAATTCTTCAACGTTGTAGAGACGTCCAAGAAAGAAAAGTTTTTTCTTTTTATATTCCTTCCCCAATGTCTTGCAAGAAGAAAAATATTCATAAAATATCCGAAGCATATATCAGGAATTTTATTTATTTATTTATTTTTTTTATTATTCTCGTGTAACGCGATGCTTGCACTCGTTTTCAATCACGATAAACACGTACTCCGAGCTGCCGTCTTACGATAATACTCTTGACATATCATATTCATTTAGCTAACAAAACAACGAAGAAAAAGAAGAACAATGAGTGAAAGAGAAGCAAAAAAATAATGAAAAAATCGTACTTTCCTAATTAAAGAAAAACACAAAAAAAAAAAAAAAGAAAACAGAACAAAAACTTTTGTGATTGAAGTCATGATTTCAGTCCTGCACAAAATAATATTCAGGAATGAGGCAGAAGAATAACAAGCCTGCAGTAGATTTGAATTTCAATCTAATAAATTCGGATAATTATTTCACTTTATTAAAAAAAAAAAGTAAATAAATAAAATAACAATGTTAACAACGTCTTCCAACAATTTTGAACGTTTTTAAAAAGTGTTGAAATATTAATACCTCGAATTTATATCGATCGTATTATGATCACCGTGACAAATTGAGCTCCGACGATATCAAATTCTATACGTCTCAATCGTCTCGTACGCTTACTGCAATCACGCAGCACAAAGAACTCCCCGTAACATATTCTCACGCCGCCTCGGAAATACCATGCTTGCTTCTTCAGTATAAGTATTCCTATACATTTATTACATCCACTATATTCGTTCGTCTCCTTCGTATGTCCGAGAAAAAAAAGAGAAAGAGAAAGAGAGGGAGATGGCATGGGCTACATAGTATATCCACCGCAGCGGGTGGCTCTTCCCTTGGTCGGTTCTCTTCTCGGCCCTCGCGGCTGGCCCTTCGCACGAGAGGATTGGGATGGAATTGCACGTGACCTAGCATTTTAATGCGCCATCACATACATACAGATATGTATGTATGTATGTACGTGCCTAGTGGCTACCTTCACGTAATAACTAACATTCATACAAATGTACATACATACATACATACGTGAATGTATGTTTAACCATACCATACACACACACGTACACACATGTTAAACAAACACTGCAGCCTATAGTATATGTATGTATGTACATACGTACATACATATACCTACGATGTATCCATGTGGTTGGTGAACCCGAGCGTTCTACTCGCTGAAAATAATGCACCGACGTCGGGCGTCGGGACGTTTATATAGGCATATAGGTAAAGGTATGTATATATAGACGGGAGACTACCGCGCGATCATGCCTTGCTACTCTTCGCTGAGCTACCCGCTTCTGCTGCTGGAGTCAACTTTGGATGGTGCTTAGCCAGCTCTTCCCTTTACTAATTCAGCGGAGTCGATTGCCGGGATTCTCAGCTCTTCTAAATTTTTTTTTTTTCTTCCTTTTATTTTCTTCTGTTTTTTTTTTTTTCTTTTCATACGGTTTTTTTTTTGTCACTATATCAAAAGTCTTGATCATTTTGTTTGATGCTTGTCAAAGAATTGAGTACTGTAAGTTAATTAAAAATTCAGCAACGAAAAACTAAAACAATAAAAAATGCAAAAAGTGTTTAAAATATTAGCGGAAACCCACGGGGTGTGAAAATTGACTCAGTTGTGATTTTTCAATGGTTTGATTTTGGTCTTTAGGAAATTTTTAATCTTCTGGTATCAAAATGAAAAATTTCATATTTAAAAATAAAAAATTAACTCATTAGCGATATTTTTTTGAACATACCTATATACGCTCGAATTTTGATGAACATCGTTTTAATTGGCAGAATGCTGTAAACCTTAATTTAAAATATCAGAATCAATAAAAAAAATTTTTTTTTCATATCGCGCATTGTATCAATACCAATTATTCACGAAGTTACAAATGTTTTTCATCAATTTCGCAGTCCGTCAATCTACGTCGGTTCATTTTACCTACTCATTTTACCGCCAATAAATAAATAAATAAATAAATAAATAAACAAATCCCCGCGAGAACTTTGAGTGAATTATTTTTCTTAATTTAGTAGATAAAGTAGAAGTGAATTATTTAAGAGTACACATAAACCGGTGTATTTATTTCATTCCCAGAATTTTTCTCCCTTGCTTTTCTATGGTTATATGTACCGAGGCCAACGTGGTTTTATTTAATTCTATTTCTATGAAATTTTTCTATATACAGATTTGTGTATGTATGTATGTATGTATGTATATGTCTGTGTGTGTGTGTGTGTGTGTGTACATGCTTGTGCTTGTAGTTTGAAGGGTGTGAAAAAAGGGGTGCCTGGTAACAGCCGAGCAAGGGAGTGCGAGGGTGTTAAAAGGGCAACCTTAATAAGGAGTGAGCGAGTGCGAATGAGTTAGTGCTTTACAGACTCGAGATTTTTCGTTACATCCTGTAGGGATCTAGCCAACGATTCATAACGCGTATCTTACGAATCACAAGACAGAACTAGTGACGTGTAAAATTATATTAACGTTATACAAATATATTTTATAGTTTGTCTTAATTATATACATCTATTTATAAAATTAATATTTCTATCTCCATTTTTCTTCTCAATTTTATACAAAAATTTGGTGTCGCAGGTAAATAGAATATTCACATAATTCGTGTACCTATAGCAAATTTTGTGACAATTATTCTTCCTTTGTCTTGATTGCATAGCTCCGGGTAGATATACGATCACTTTACGTGATAGTAGAATGTGCAATTTACTTCTTTCTTCAACGTTTCTGTGTTGAAGTTATCGATCCATTCTCTCGCTCGGCGACGCCCTAAGCTTTCTTCTTTCCGCAGCTCGTCACATCATCCGTTGAGTCACGTTGCTGAAAATAAAAAATCGTGTCAGATTTAATTTTCTTTCAATGTTGGAAAATATAATCTTGCATATATTCTGATTGTGGGAGATCTGAGAGTTATACTTATAAAAGTGAATATTTTATAGACACTTACACACAGACAAAAGATCGAATTAAAAATTCAAAAAATACATAACAAAAATCAAAAGAAATTTGCCTTCTCAGATTTTTAAATATCAACTAAAATTTATATATTTATTATTATTATTTTCTCCTTATCCGATAAGAATGGCAGCGAAATTCATACATGTTGAAAATTCTTATTGGGATATTGAAACGGTAACTTTCGAGGACCGCGTTGCATTTTTATCATCAACATATCCAGATGCAACGACGGCCTAGCTAGCCCGTTAATGACACCATATATAGAACTTCCGCTCATTGTTCAAAGGGTCGCTAAGTTTACCGATTAAGCGGCCTTAAGTGGTAACTGAGAACGTAGAACAAAACCGCAGACCTAGACGACGAATCGATGACCTCGATAAATTTTCACTAAAGCTAGATCGCTGTTTTTTTTTTCGTTCATACATTCCGTTCCGAAAACCGGAATTTTTCATACATCTAAAATCGGTATATATAATTCAACGACTGTGTTAAAAAAAAAAGAAGACTTTCATGAATTATTTAAAATTTGAATCCAAAATTAATTTGTTTATTTATTTATTTTGCTTGTAATTGAAATTTTTTTTTTTTTTTCAGATTAATTTGAATCTATATGTATTTCTTGAAAGTAAAACAAGGAAACAAAAAAAATTCTTAGAAGTAATTGCTCCGCTATACAGTATTTGCATGTTACTTTAATCCACACTTGCGCAACTCCTTCTTTATAGAAGTCTGAGAGATAAAGTACTTGGTTAAAACCGGTCATCCCACTACCTGGCCAAGCAGCTACCTGCTACATATATGGACGAACTCAAGTCTCGTACACCTGCTCTTAAATACCAAATAGTTATATTGGCTATATCGCTATAGGATATAAAATAAAAAATTTGCGAACAAGTTGATGAAAGTTTAAAATAAACAATTTATGAAAAAATTGAATAAAAGTGAAATTTCGTTTACAGAACTAAATATCTGATAGATTGAATTTAATTTTTGGCGGTAAAAATTTAGTGGAAATAAATAAATGAGGTTTTTGATTTTATTTTATTTTTTCAAATTGATGCGCCGTTTCTTATATTACACTCGAGCTGTATGCCTTTGAGTTCTTCGGCTTTGTAACTTCTCTCAACATCCTAGTTTACTTTCTTTATTTCTTTCTCTTCAAGTTCTCTGCACATCTTCGCGGGTCTGACGATGCAAGAAAGATTAATAATTGGGCTAATTTAGTGACTGTGGCTTAAGCCGCGAGTGTGTAAAAACGACTTTAGACTCGTCAGAATTTCACATGATCCCCGGATCTTTTGGTGACTCATATATGTCGGGGCCCTGCGGAGCCCTTCATGTCTATATAGTCTTGTTTTTATTCTCAAGAGAAATTAGGCACCCGGACGACTTGAGTTAGGAATTTTATCTTTTTTTCTCGTTCTTTCCTCTATTTTTTTATTTTTTATTTTTTATTTCGTCTTATTTGTTCTGCTATTCACTATATGAGAGACCCTGCACCAGTCGTTTCTAAATAACATACGCGTTCTCTTAATTTTTTTCAATTCCTACTTCTCCGAGGGACGCGAACCGAGTTGGCCACTGCATATATAGGAAAACGCAACGGAAAATAAGAAGCTTATTCTTAAATCTCCTATAATTACTAAAGCCGACAATAGTAGGTATACTAGTAGTATAATTCGGCAATGTCTTCTGCTGCAATTGAACGTGGGTGGTTAACATCCTCATAAAAATATCACGACAAATAAAAACATGAGATACCTAGTAGCGCGGACTGATGTCGTGCAGCGGCAGGCATTTCATTCCTCTGCTATATTTTCCACCCACGCAAAAAGGGTGCTCAGTGTTTAGTATATGTATGGTACCTACACATACACCTATATACATATACATATATATATATATATATATATATATATATATATATATATATATATATATATATATATATATATATATATATATATATATATATACGTATATAGTATACGTGATGAAAATTTCACGCTATTGCCTGAAACAGTTGCGGCATGGCATGGCATGGCATGGCGTTGCGGGTGCTTATCCCACGTGCTAATTTACTCTAAATGAAATTACAACAGTTGATGAATTTTCACGGTTTATATGATGAACGTATATACTAACTAACTATACCAATTATACCTACTCGGTTTCATTATAAATATATTAAAACACGGACTTTTGAAATTACAAGTGACCCAGTTTTCATAATTTTGTGTTACTTTTTCATTATTATAATTGAATTCCGAGTGTGTAGTGTGTATAGGTATATAAGTGTTTAGGTTCATTGAAACAACGTTTAACCCTTTCATCTATCAAAGAAAGTGAGATTTTCTTTCCAGCTTAATTCTTTCAGATCTTAATGCTTCTCGGTTGAAAATAAAAAGACATAATAAAAAAGAAAGACTTTTCTGAATTCTTTTTACAATATTTGACGATCACTCATAAACTCGCAAAAAAAAAAGATCAGAGGAGAGAGCAATTAATACCCATTTTTTTTTTTGTTTTTTTGTTTTTTGTTTGAGGGCCGATTCTGTGTTGTAGATAATTGGTTGAAATCTCTACGAATTTATATATACATATATATTTTTCTGTAGTTTCTTGAAATCTAGAAGCTTGTTCTCCTTCTTCTTCTTCTTCTTCTTTTTATACCATAAACGTAAAATATACCGGTTAGGTTTATTTTTATTAATAGATCTGACGATTTATGTACTTAAAACAATTAATGGGGCTTTTTGGTACCTACAAAGTTTTTACGTAAATTGTACAAATGCATATACACATGTAGGTACAAGTGCACATGTCGTTAAGATAGATTTAAAAATAAAAGAAAAATCTCTGCTTTGTCGACAGACAAAGTGACTTAACGGTAGACAGCACACGATAGTGTGATAAAAACACTCGTATAACCTTTGAGAAATGATCCCCTACGAGAAATATCGGATAAAGTGGTATACATACATATAAGTCGAAGTTTTTTTTTTTTTTATTTGTTGTTTCTTCGAAAATTACAAAAAATAGTATTACTATAGTTGTAAATTTTTTTTGTACTAGTATGAAGCATGTCAAAAATATATAATTTTTGGGTGATAAAATTAGAGAGAGATAGATATGCGTTGTCCGAAACCGTAAGGAAATTGAGAAAGAGATAAAATACAGATGTAGAACGGAAGAGAGATAAAATCGTAAAGTGTGGGTATCATGTCGCATTCCAAAACTTTGAGGAGCATTTAAACTCAAGTTGACCACAGAGTGTTATGGCTTCCGATTAAAACTGTTTACACCCTCGAAAAAAAAAAAAAAAGATACAGTAGTCCCTTTCCACTGCGGATACCAGATACTAATTATCGTACCTTATGAAAAAGCTTCGTCTTTTTATACCCACGACGTAAAATCTGGGGAAAAAGAAGTATTAGAGAAAAATCTTTAATGGAAGGGAGATAAAACTGTGATGCTGTAGAGATTCTTCGCGATTATGTAATACACAGTCGTTTGGTTTCACTGAATAATGTAACTGACTGAAATTTCGTAAAAATGAGTTTCCGATTCCCTTGACATACTTTATACCCGTTTCAAAGAAAGAAACTAAAATTAATGGTAAAAGAAATAATGAACGAGAAAAAAATAAAAAAAAAGATTCATAAATCCTAGAGTCGGATTACAAACGATATTGCGAATAATACTTCGCGACTATAATCGAGTATATACAATAAAATATGCGACTGATCCCCACCGGTATAATTTGCGCATAAATTTGCACTATACTGACAATGATTATATACAGGCGGTAGATATATTGGTAGGTACGCAAAAATGCAAATGATGGTATTTAAAAAGGTTTTGTCTAATTTTTGACGACCGGAAATTGATATAGTGAAAAAATTAAAAAAAGTAAAAAAGAAAGGAAGGTGTGACGGAAGCGAGATAAATCGTAAATTTCATATTACAATATGCGTAGGTGGGTATGTGTGTATTTTTGACGATTTATTGTCTACTGTAAACCGATCATATATAAGATCTCGTTGTAAAAATGCATTTTACGAAAAAAATAATAAATTCTATGTATATATATATATATATATATATATATATATATATATATATATATATATATATATATATATATATATATATATATATATATATATATATATATATATATATATATATATATATATATATATATATATATATATATATATATATATATATATATATATATATATATATATATATATATATATATATATATATATATATATATATATATATATATATATATATATATATATATATATATATATATATATATATATATATATATATATATATATATATATATATATATATATATATATATATATATATATATATATATATATATATATATATATATATATATATATATATATATATATATATATATATATATATATATATATATATATATATATATATATATATATATATATATATATATATATATATATATATATATATATATATATATATATATATATATATATATATACCTATATATATTCAAGCTCGGGTTCAAGAACTTTTTAAATTCTTAGCCTGTAACGCGTTTCCACAGTGAATAGAATTTTATATTCGTATGTTATCGCAACTCCGATAATTCTTGCGAAAAATCTCCTCATCCCAAACGATTTATAATTACTTATTCTACATAGTTCTATACTGTTCTATATACAGTTGAAATAAATTTCGAAAAAAAGTCTTTACTTTATTCAATATGAAATTCTCCTTCGACGAATTTTTTATTCCACTACTAGCTTTACGTTTTATTAGCTATTTTATCAATTGGTTACACAAGAAATTAAAAAAAAAAAAAAAAAACAATTTATCTGGGTGTATGGGTATATTATTATATACCTCATATATTTATGGGGTAGTCCAAATGAAAGTGAACAGAGTTTGACCCTGATCCTGACCGAATTGGTTGCCGATTTTTACTTGTCTTCTACTCCAAAAAAAGCTACACTTTTTGATTTTTATAGATATTTGCGATTAACCGTTCAGATGCAGCGATTTTTTCAAGTTTTTTCGTTAATCCAATTTAACTCGACAGTCTCACATTTTATCGCAAAGTCATAGAGGAAAAAAAATTTTGTTTTTTTCTGATTCTCACATTGGTTTTTTCTTTTTGTTTTTGCGAATTTCTTGAGCATGCCAAATCGTGATAAATATCCAGAACTTGCGAAATTAATATAATATAATGTAAGAAATATTACAAGAAAAATTATTGACGTACTTCACTGAAATTATCACGCAAAACGAGGCGTTAGCACCCAAACGAGGGCCATGCCCACTTTGTGACTTATTATGAAAAAGTTGTATTTTTGATCAATGGAAATTCACAAAAAATTAAATTTTGTTTGAAAACGTTTTTTCCGAAACTCAATTTTTGTGTGTTTTTTTGTCAAAATCAACGATTTGGGATGCTCTGAAAATTCGGAAAAAAACTGATATGAGAATCAAAAGAAAAGAAAACTTTTTTTCCTATATGATTTTGCGATAAACTGTAAGACGGTCAAGTTCAATTGGATTCGGATTGGATTCGAACGCATCTGAACGGTAAGTTGCAAAAATCTATAAAAATTAGAAAATCTATCTGTTTCGTAGTAGAACACGGGAAAAAATCGGCAACCAATTCGGTGAAGGTCGGGGTCAAACTCTGTTCACTTTCATTTGGACTACCCCATATACAGAATATTTGTAAAAGCAATATCAGATATCTAAAATGCTTTCAATTTCCTTTCAAGTTCAACATCACGATCTAATTAACGCTGCAGTACTTAATTACGTATTTCTAGTGCAGCCGCGGTGCTGTGATCCAATGAGCTTTCAAATAGGCCTGATATCTCAATTGGTTCAACTCAATAATTGATTATTAGATAATTACAGTTGGCCTTATATCTTGATTAAGCACTACTGCAATTAATGGAGTGTAAAGAAAAACGAGTTACTCCTTTTTTTTTCATTAAAAAACCAATATAAATAAAATAAACAGAAAGAAAAGAAAATAGCTTGACTAAATTTTATTACTTGAAAACCAAGTCCTAGGTTTGAAAAATATGTGATTTATTTTCTCAGGACAAATATGGGTGGAATAATATTTTCTTTTAAAAAAATCATAAAAAATTATGGTTTTGCCTCTCTTGGGGTTGGGTCTATTTTTTTTTAACGTACTAGAATTCGTGTTGAAAAATAAAAAAATTAGGTATCTATATGGTATTTAAACGTATATTACTCTTCAGATCTATATTTGTAAAGCTGACAATTATTACTGCGGTGCAGTTTGTGTAAACAGTAAACTATGTTATAGGCATGTAGTAGGTACCTATTACCTATAGATAAGCGTAAGCGGATAGAACAACACTCAAGTATCATCTTACGAGAAATAAGTAAAGCTAAAAGCACTTTAGAACCAATATAAGCCACTTCCGTAAATCTTATTCTCACTCTTCGATCCCGCGGGTTTTATTTTTGAATTTTTTTTTTTCTTTTTCTCCCTTTTTTTTAGACAGGGAACTTACTGCAGTGTTAACAAAACTGGAACTGGATGGCTGAAAGAAAAAAACAAGAAAAAATTAAAAAACACCATTTACTAATATAGCTATCGTAGCTGGAAAATCATGGAGATGTCACTAACCTGATCTCTTAGAAAAGCTATCTAGTGTAGGTTAAATAGGAAAAAAAAACAGACTACTTACTTAAAGCTTTGCTCTGATCGCGTGCAGCCAACTCATGTGTTTACTTGTAAAAAAGAAGCAAGGGGAAAGGTTCGCGTGCGTGCATCCGCGTTCTTTATGACGACTCCGTATATAGAGAGCAGGAAATGCATTTATGCAGGTGTGAAATTAATATTGACTTCCGTCAAACCAGAATATTTTTATTTATTTTTCTTATTTATTTATTTATTTATATATTTTTTTTTTTATACGTCTATAAACGTGGGATATTATTATTGTCAATTATATTGAGAAACCGATTTTAATGTGAAAAATTTTACTTATACCTCTGCGAATATGATTTTTTTCGTTTTATATAGGTAATACCGTTTTTCGCCAATTTATTCGCGTTTTTTTTTGTTTTTATTGAATGAAAAATAATTTAGAATAAAATAGAAAAATAAAGTAAAAATAGAATAGATGAAAATATAAATTGTACAGGCTTATAACGAAGATACGTATAGCTAGCTATAGGGGTGGTTTATATCTGCCCAAGCCTAGAGTGTGGAGTGCCTCGTGAGAAAACCTCATTCAGCAAGCACTGATTTTACTAATGAGAAAATACGAGAATAAAATGAAAAAAGAAACAAAAAAAAAAAATGAAACTACCTCAGCGATCCCGCTTAGTTGTACGAGAATGAGGAAATGAGGTTACGTAGTTATTTTTCACAGTCTAAAATTTTTTTATAGAATTTAAACATTCGTTTTCATAACCCATTCTGGATTCACAATTCTATGCACATGAATACTTTACGAATCCTTCGGAAGAAGCTAAGAAAATAAAACACAAAAATATTACAACCCGTAAAAATTACAAAAAAAAAAAAAGTATTAAATAAATTATCGACAGATGAGACAAAATCTTTAGGAATTATTTTTCAGTAATTATTTCTCTTCAATTTCCACATGGGAATCTTTTGAATAAATATAAGGCCAAAAAGCAATACTTGTAAAATTATAGCGTTGAAATACATTTTACAAGGTAGCACAATGAACTGTAAGTTTTTCTATTTAAATCACGTAGGAAAGATTTCATAATTAACTTTTTAAATTGGTATTACTCAGCCAGGTTTTATGGCACGTAACTTAGCAGCGTTCGGTTTTATAGAAACTCGAATTTTCTACAAAAACTGTCCCAGAACCAAGTCTGTAAATTAAACGATTTCCAAATTACAGCATTGAAAGTTTTAACGTTTTCACGGCTAAACTATTGACTTTACAAAAATAATTCTAACAAACACTTTTTTTGGAGGATTTGATTCTTTACAAAACGGTATTCTGCTAAATGTTGTATCGTAAAATGCAACTGATAGTGAGTATAAATATCGATTCAAACAAAAGATCATGTCTTTCGAAAAATACGTTATCAAAGCTCTTTTTCCCCGAGAATTTCTTCTTAGCCTAAATATTTTAACAAATTTTCAGGTGAGAGGGAAAGAATAAAAAAAATATTGCCTCTGAGTGACACACCCTACTGTGTATACATATAAAAAAAAGGCACATGCGGTAGCCAGATGCACGTAGCGTGGAAGTGTTCCTTTATGATTTGCGACGTAGTATAGGTAATAACGTT
Source organism: Macrophya annulata (assembly GCA_963924015.1). Lineage (NCBI taxonomy): Eukaryota > Metazoa > Arthropoda > Insecta > Hymenoptera > Tenthredinidae > Macrophya > Macrophya annulata. Next base: position 11,028,272 of record OZ001259.1, on the reverse strand, counting down.
CGAAAGGGCGGTAACGGTAACGAAAACCTTTCTAACCCCCAAGGCGAGGTCTAAAAATAATTTTTTTTTTCGGTTGTGAGACCGTGCAGACGTTAAGGTCGAATCGATTTCCTAAAGAACAGATCGGAGTATCGGGAATCTCAGTCTATACTATACTCTTCAATTCAATTCAATTCAATATCCGGTTGTAAGCTGTATGTACTTTTTCATGCAAGGTTCACTGGTTCCAATTTATTTACGGAGAAGATAGGAGATTTGCTCGTGGCGTTTTGCATGCCTTTTTTAATCTCCCTACTCCTTATAATACCTACTCGCATTTTACTTATCTTCTCTCTGTATACTTACTCCTCTTTCTTATCCTTCTTTTCGGCGTATATAATTACGCGTCAGGTATATTCGTGCCGATAAACTTGACGTTTTGAGAACTGTACCATATACCCATGTTTATAGCCCTAAATTGTAACTTGAGAATTCTCTCATCCACTGCAGTGTCCAGTGTCTGTCAGCTAATTTAATGTTCATTGTCAGTACAGAGGAAGGACTTGATTGTCAAATTAAAATTTTCCGAACACGATGGTCTCATGTTTTTCGACAAATGAATAAACATCTAGAACTAACTAGCTGCTATGCAATTTGTTTTTTCATTTTTGTTTTTGTACCGTTGCAATTTATTCATTTTTTATGCAGATTTCTTTAACGAGAATTTTTTCTCTTCTTTTTCTTGTTTCAGTATTTGCTGACGAGGAATCTATGGGGCCGGTTTTTATCAAGGAACCACCAAACCGAATTGATTTTTCTAATGGTACTGGAGCTGTAGTTGAATGTCAGGCGAGAGGAAATCCCCAACCGGATATTATTTGGGTACGAACATCTGATGGAACTGCAGTAGGCGATGTCCCTGGCCTTAGACAAGTGAGTTTTAAAAATATACATATCCCATAAACATTCATTCATAGGATTTATTTATATTAAGTATGGCCTATAATTAGATTCCAAAGTATTTAAATATATGCAACAAAGATCGATGATTGTCATTATCTTTCCAAAATACTTGTTATTTTTGCTCAAAAACGTTGTTCACATATTTTTTATCCTCTATTTCAATTTTTTTCTTGGCTAAGTAGATGACGATTTTTTTCGTATTATTTTTCAGGTATTACCAAATGGAAATTTGGTCTTTCCTCCATTCAGAGCTGAAGATTACCGTCAAGAAGTACACGCTCAGGTTTACAGTTGCCTTGCTCGTTCTCCGGCAGGATCAGTTCATAGTCGTGATGTTAATGTCAGGGCCGGTAAGTTTCGTAATTTTTTCATTTTTTATTTTTGTTTATACTCTTATAGGTATGTTGCATAAAATATTTTCAAGTATCTAGCGAGTCGACCTACTTGCATATAATTTAATTAAATTTTCGAGTTGGAAAAAATAAAATTTAAGATAAAATGGAAAAGATGAGGAAATTAGAAAAATTATCACATTCAGCTTAAATTAACAATAACAAAAAGAAAAACTCACCGTATTTAAAATTACTGAAAATCATATCCCCAAATTTTATTCAATAGGTTTTGATGAAATTAATTCGTAATTGTTCGAAGATTATAAGCAATGAAAAGTAACTGAGTCCTCGCTGGATACAATTGATAAATAATAAGTACGAAAGTGAATTCTCGTCGTATCTACGATTTAAAAATACTTAATATTCAATTTATTGGAAACTGGTTACCTTTCACTGATTACATTATGTCTGATTGGTTTATAAGCCACGATTTGTGACCCTTTATATCCAACTGCCTAGTTGCCTTGAAATTTTCTATAGATTGTGTAACGTAGTGTTATTATTTTTCTATTTTTTTTTTAATGAAAATAAATTTTGCTTGACAATGCTCCATGGATAAAACCATCAATAGTCAATGGAAGCGCTTTTTTTTTGTATTTCACTGAAAAAAGCAATTTATATTAATAAATTGTCGTATACATATATTAGTATAGAGTTTTGTATGAAAAGTTTAGTTCATGCACAAAACTTGATAAAAATCAGAAATAAACAACAAAAAAAATCATTCTTTGAACTTGTCAAAATTTTAAGTTTTCCTCTCAAACACGTAAACTGATAAACGTAGATGTCGAGAATTTGCTTCACTTTATAATCGTTTACGAATATTATTTTTCTTAATATTACAGCAAATTTCAGACAGGAAGCTGATTCGAATTATCTTTATATTTGATCTGTAACACATATATCATACGTCAGCATAATATATCGAGGGGTTATTAAGTCCGATTTTTAAATAAAAAAAAAAAGTTATTCCATAATTTTATACAGAATTTCAGACGATTTTATAAGTCAGTTTAGAATTTTTTGAAAATAATTTCCGGTTATTTTAAGCCAATGCAAAAATTGTTTAAAATAATGTCATAACGATTTAAATCGATTTCATATACAAGATGATATTCTTACGATTTCATTAAAACGTTGAATGACTTCTAATCGATTTTAAACGAGATTGTACGGTATCAAATTATCATGGGTGAATAACCCCTCGGTATATCATGCGGTCGTTTCATCCATCTGTTTCCACATATGTATTTTCAGCATAAAACAAACCGCACATTCTCTAACTTTAAATTATATGTATATAGATACGAGAATTGATCTAATAACTTGCTGACTTCCGCTCAGACGGAACGTAATAACTAGATATACCTACGTAATATACAGTTTGACTGTATATGCACGATGCGATTTGAAGGGTTAATAAACGCATGTATTACAAGTTGGTCAAGTGAAACCATTCGTTTATTTTTAAACCGTCAATATACTAGTATATCGTATGTTTAAAAATAAAAACGTAACTATCTGCAAACCAAAATAATTACTTTCTAAATTACTTTTTTGTTACGGACATTTATATAGATGACGTGATGTTTTCTATCGATAACTGACCATTTATATTTATACAAAAATCGGTAGTTAATATGAATCTTCATCATTCATCTTCCTCTCTCTTTATTTATCTTTATTTCTTTCTCTTAAGGAAGAAAATTAATAGAATATGATCAGGAAGGTGGGAATTCATATAGCGTCGATCAAGAGATATGAGAAATTCTATAGAAAATTCCTTCGTCACCTTATGCGGAAGCAGTAGATTTTTTATGGAGCATCAATGCCCGGATCTTGAGATAGTATATGGGCTAAGTAACGGGTATAAAAACTCGATTAATCGATTTATTTTGTGGATTGATCTTCCCTTTTGTCCTACTGCCAAGATATTATAATTATGAAAGAAATTCATTTCAGTAAATTTCGAATACATAGTAATTACGGATCGGAGAATGTGCGGTTCATTATATCGTAATGATTTCCCAGAGTTTTCTTTTCAGGATTCTGTATGATAATTTGTGATTGAAAGTTTCATCCGAACGAAAAATAGAAAAAGTATGTGGTTATATAGAATTTTTTTTATACGTGATTATGAAGTTATATGAAAATAATTTAAAGCATATTCGTTCGGGTGAAACATTTGTTGAATAATATACATATAATGTGTTTGAATAAAAAAAAAAAGAAAAATGAAATTTTGTTTAAATAAAATGACAGTGGTGGCCCAGTACTACGATATCGACGTAAACAAGGAATATGCAATACGAGGAAACAGTGCAGTGATGAAATGCGTTGTCCCATCATTTGTCGGTGATTTTGTTAAGGTTTTATCCTGGCACACCGATCAGGGCGAGGAATTTGTCACGGGGGATGATTACGGTAGAACATTGAATCGTTGATGTGAAAAAAAAGGCGAAAAATTTCTGCCTTTGTAAAATTCATCTCACATTGCACAACCATCACCTTGAATTTGTTTCTATTTTCGGTCACGGGCATGTCGCCTGTGCTCTCAAGTATCAACCGCAGTATTTCAAGTTTAAAAGAACGGGGTTGCTCGGCATTTGGGGGATTTCGAGAGGAAAATAAAGGCTCTGTCGAGGGCCCTTTGTACGACTACCGCTGGGATTACTACAGGGGGTGCCAATTCTTTGAGGGTGTTTTTAATGCTAAAATGAAAACGTTAGATGAAGTGTGCTCGGGAATTTCATATGGGGAGGATTATATCCAAGACCTACACTTGCTCAAGTCAAACAACAACAAAAAAAAAACAAATTTTTTACAGCAAGTTATTATAACATCAAAGATTTATAAATTATTATTTTTTTCATTCATTTCAACTAATTTCATTCAAAGAACTTTTAATTCATATAAAAATATCTTTTAAACGGTTCGTTCTGAGCGGAATAAAGTCTCTTTGTTCGAGACACAGCATGGCACAAGCCGGAGGCGACAGGAGGGGCGATCGATTTTTCAATTTTATTTGTCTCCTCTTCGCGTGTATACCTATATGCAAATGGGTACAGTGTATTATAAGGGAAAATAGTTACGTGGTTGTATAACGTGGTCTATGGACAGTGGCTTTATATAGTTAACGATAAACGACCGTGGTTGGCCCAGGACTTAACGAATCTAGCACAATTCGTTTTTAACTCGTTATCCGCGGTCGCTAATAATTGGCGAATATTACCGGTTGTACTGAACATGTATATCACAAGTACTAGAGATAAAGTACAGGAGCAATTTGAAATATATGTATTAAGAATCAGACGGATAAACATTGCGATTATCATATCATGTTGGGCTCAAATTTTGTCGGTAATTGTCATAAATTGGCTCAAATTTAAAGGGAAGAGATTTTATTTTTTAAACTATTACATCGAATTTACTGCCCGTGACAAAGAGGATATGATACAAATAAATATATAAATGAATAAACAAAAAACAGAAAAACCTAGGCGAGTGGCTGCTGTCAACGTCACTTCATTTCATTTGTTGGAATTAGACTAGACTATTAATTGCATTTTTCACTCATGAGGATTGACCGAAAACTGATGCTTGAAAATCTTTCAAAATACGAAACCTGGATTATGTTTCATTCTTTACATATGTATCTATGTGTGAGTCAGTATATATGGGCAACGGTCCTTCAGCCTAGTATAAATATTTAACACTATTTGCCAAATTGGATTACGGAGGCTGTGCCGCTAACTTGTTATAGCTATACTACTGTTTATACTCCAGCTGCATCTTTTATTCAACTGAATCTTTAGATTCGCTCGAATTCACCGATGGAATGATTCGATACAAATTCTCAGTGTCAGGGATAATATGTATACTGTATTCTTCACGCACAATTTTGACATTATTTCTTTGTCTAATTTTGATAAAATGGTATGAAGAAAATTTGAAAAACGAAGTAAAATCACGTCAAGGAGAAAATTAAGAGAGAGCAATATTGAATTTGATTATAGTCGTTCATCAGTATTACCAGTCCGAGGTAAATAACGAATACGTTATACGAGGGAATGCGGCAATTCTAAAATGTAGTATCCCAAGTTTTGTGGCAGAGTTTGTTCAGGTTGTAGGATGGCAAGATGATCAAGGGAATGCTTTTAGCCCGGACGAAAATAACGGTATTAAAAAATAATAATTGATAACGTTAAAATAAACCGATTTATTCTACAAATAGCAAGCAGCGGCAGTCAGCATTTTATATTAAATATTGTGTAAACATATTTTGAAAATAAATTTGTTTATTATATTTATATGAAAGGGTTGTTAAACGCATATACCTATAATGTGTATATATATCAATGGGTCCATGTATCACATTTTACTAATGTTTGTTTGTAAAGAAAACTAAACGACGTCCGTATCTACTTGAAGTTATAATCTTGACTCCATATTTATTTATACTATAATATATTGTTAATATAGTTGTAACCCAATATTACGAGGCTGAGGTGGTTTCGGAGTATGTGATTCGTGGTAATGCAGCAATCCTAAAATGCACGATACCAAGTTTTGTTGCTGAATTTGTATCCGTCGAGTCTTGGCAAGGGAGTGACGGCTCTAGCTATAGACCTTCTAACGATTCTGGTATATTCAAATTTAGAATAATAAAATAGAAAAAGAAAAGAGAATTAAGGTGCCCAATTTCCTGGTAGGCGAGTAGCGGCCAAATTCTATATGTATATATATATATATCTGTGCAAATATTTTTTAGATTACGTATTGGTTAGTGAATTTCGCGAGGACATGTCATGATGTCATAGAATTTAACGTCTTTTTGAACGACGACGATGAGAAAAAAAAAATAAATAAATAAATTAAAAAAAAACTTTACAGTGACTCGGGTAATAATTTGTTATTTAAACGATTTTTAGTGGTCACTCAACTCTATCAGCCTGAAATAATGACGGAATATGTCATCCGAGGAAACAGTGCCATTTTAAAATGTAGCATTCCCAGTTATATTGCCGAATTCGTTACCGTTGAGGCTTGGACTCGCGAGGACGGCGAGACCTATCTTCCTGGTTCTGTTCCAGAACGGGGTATAATTATAATGAGAAATTAAGAGTCTCGTGACTGTCCAGAAACCACAAATCCATACAAAAAATACCCTTTATTCTCCAGATAAAAAAAAAAAAAAGAAAAAAAAAAACAATCAATCAATATTTATTATTTATGTTTGTTGCGCGGGCAGTTGTGTCGCAGTTCTACGTCACAGAGGCTGAAAATGAATATGTCATTCGTGGGAACAGTGCTATTATGAAATGCAAAATTCCCAGTTTTGTTTCCGAGTTTCTTTTTGTGGACCAATGGACAGCCGACGATGGGAGCATCTTTACAACTGGCACGGAATATGGTACACGTGGAATTTTGAAAGAGATTGCTTGAACTCTTTTTCATTCTATAAAACAAAACGAACAGTAGGACCTGCTACAAACCTATATAGATCCATGATTAATTTATCGCAAGATATCTCATATATCTACGATTTTTAACCATCATTTTCACGTTCCCGATAAACATCGTTTAAATTTACTTTGATATAATAATTAAATGACCAAATCTTTGGGGATTGCGCGTTGCAGTGGTTCATCAGTTTTATGAAACAAGAATCACAGACGAGTTTGTGCTGCGAGGGAATACGGCAACTCTGAAGTGTATTGTGCCAAGTTTTGTGGCCGAATTTGTAGACGTTATCGAATGGAAGGCAGACGATGGGTCAAGTTATACTGCAGACAATCATGACAAAATGGGTATAACTATAGGAAAAATAAGAAAAAAATGATTATAAAAAAAAAAGAAAATTCAATTTATTAATTATTTTAACGTCTACCTAATGTCACACACATGCACGACTGTGTTACGTGTTATCTGCCTCTCTCTCTCCCAAATAGTAGTTTATCAACGTAACTGCAGCTAGAAATAACAGTGTGTATAATTCGAAGTGTACTCATTGATTATTAGATCGCTTTTATCTGTTTATTATAAACATTAATATCGACAGGATCACTTGCGTGTTTTATATAAGCTAGATTGAATTGTTAAAATAATATTTAGATGGGTCTGGGATCAGAGAACAGCGGTGGACATGTACGTTTATATATACATAGATATACTGCAGCAAAGGGAGTTTTTATTTAGTATAGAAAAACGAGAATACATATCTGCAGGACCATGATACTACTACTACGGCTCAATCTTTCTTACAGAATAAAATTCGTTCAATAAAGTTAAAATTGTTTGAAATCTTGTGTCGTTTACAGTGGTATCTCAATATTTCGAAGCTCAAGTTTACGACGTATTTGCTATCCGTGGAAATGCTGCTATATTCAAATGTCAGATTCCCTCGTTTGTCGGTGATCATGTTGACATTGTTGGTTGGATTGATTCAAACGGTGGAAGTTACGTTGCCGATAAAGAATCCGATGGTATTTTAAATAAAACAAAAAAAAAAAAACTTTTTAAGAAATTTTTCATAGTAAATATATCTCAACCGGAAATCGTGTCTGGTTGCAGTGGTCGGGCAGCGGTACGCAGTGAATGTGATGGACGAACATGTCCTCCGGGGGAATGCGGCTATTCTCAAGTGCCATATTCCAAGCTTTGTTGCTGAATTCGTCGAGGTCGACTCTTGGGTACAAGATGAATCTACTAACATATACGCTAGGCCAGATTATGGTACATGAAAACACATCTTCGTCTCAATATTCTTTATTGATGTATAAATTTTTTCTCCAACATAAGATAAAAGTTCAACATTTCAAAAAGCATAAAAAAAAAATTTAGTTACCTTTGAATCGATTAGCACTGTTCTCTCGGAATGAATATTTACATTAATTAGTTGCAAACTGAAACTAAGCTTGAGGTACTGAGTGTACACTCATAGGCTTCAAAGTGGAAAATGGGCACTATGAAATCGGAGTTAGATTCAAAAGATGCAACGATGAAAAAATATTGTCTTCAATATTTCCGTCAATCAACGGTTTAATAAATTGCGGATTCATTGTCTTCTTAAATCTGTTGATTACCTCTGCAACTTCGTCGATAAATTTTAATGGGGAAAGTTACATACAGTCGCTGCATTGAATATTGAATAGAATATTGATGGCATGGATCAATCGGAAGGGTTACGGTTTAATCAGATTTTTGGAATCGCGATTCCCTGCTTAAGAATAAAAGAAGCCCATTGTCTGCTGTATTTACTAATATCGAAAGAATTATTGAGCTTTGAATGACAAAAGCGATGATAAAAAATTTTCATACAATTATTAGCCGTATTCTATAAATCAAAATTATAATATGACGTTGACCGCCGCTGCTCGCGCTGCCCCCAGACCCTTTCCTCAATCCCTTTCCCATCCTAAAGTCACCCCAATCCCTGTACTTGTCATGTAGTAGTTGTGACAGTAGAAGTAGTACACGAAGTAGCTTAGTTAGCCAGTCAATGTATAAAAGGATCGAAAGAGCACTTGGTCGCTTGACACGAGGGGAGGAAAAAAAAAAGAAAAAAAAAAAATTCCTTTGTGCTGAGAAAGGACGTGTTTTACAAATGCAATATACCCGCATATGCGAATTATAACGGCAGATGCATTATCGGGCACGAATTCTTTATGGTAATACCGGATGCATACACAGGAATGAGGAGTCGCATTTAAATTCACTACGTGTACAAAATTCAATCAATATTTAAAAATTTCATTCTATCTTCTTTCCTCGTATCACGGCTAATTAATTTAACAAAAAAAAAAAATATTCCAATGAAATTAAAATTTATACTTACAATCTCATAGTTTTTTTTTCTTTATCTATTGCTTGATAACTTCACAAAAATATTGAATTATCTTTCAATTATTATTCAAAAATACTGAATTATCTTTCAATTATTATTCAAAAATATTGTCAAGCCTTCGGCTTATCGTTGTTTCAAGAAAAATAGGGTCTGATACTGAATCGGACTTAGGGTCTGTAGGTTTGCATGAATGTTAAAAATTGTATTACATATTACTGTTTTCATGATAAATTTTATACTTATTTACAAAAGATAAAAAAAATAGTTTAAATTTAATAATTTTTGCAAAAGCATTTGCTACATCAAATATTTTTCGTATGTAGGTACTTGAAAAATATCATACGGTCTTGAGCTTCACGAAACACTTTTTAATTATCGTAATGAAATTTGTGATGAACAATTAAATAATGTGTAATACAATTTGAATTAGATATATTTAAAAACTTGATTTGTTTAAACTAATCTTGTACCTTATTGATGACAGATGGAAAATACTTGGTATTGCCCTCGGGAGAATTACACATCAAAGATGTTGGGCCAGAAGATGGATACAAAACTTACCAATGCAGAACTAAGCATAGATTGACTGGCGAAACACGACTTTCAGCAACCAAGGGACGACTGGTGATAACTGGTAAGTTTTTCCCTTTATTTCATTCATTAAAATTTATACCTTATGGCAATCCTGGTACATAGTTTTCTATCGGTTTTTTTTTTTTTTTTAAATTTGAAAGTACAATAATGTCTTTGAAAATAAACGCCTCATGCTATTTTTAGAAATTTTGAAAATACGTGCTGAGTAATTTATTATATATTTTTTTTTATGTCGTAAAAATCAAACGCGGTGTGTCTACAGATTATTTATTGTAATTCGATCGTTAATTTTTGTACTAACGAAAATATATTGAAAAGTGTATATCACATGATTTGAAAAAATTAATTATTTCAACAGTACACCAGGGGTGTCAGGGTTTTATAGAATTGTAGGCGTGCAGGATATTTCGTCAAAATACCAAAACGGGGGTTTGACTATTTTTATTTCAATATCGGATTTAATTCCATGCAGAATATGAGAATAAAAAAGTAATAGAATGAAAAGGTAACAAGTCAACAATCTTATGTCGAAGAGGCGATAAAGCTGTCTAGAAAATATATATATATATATAACACTGATACAATAATATTTCCAACTAAAAGCCATTAATCGATTGTGGGCTTATGATAGAGTTGATCTTGCGCGCCTACATTCCAATTGTGTTACTAGGCAATCAATTCTCTGCATTTGGTTTTCATTATACTCCTTATTACAAACAGTATACTATATATTGGCTAAGAGCAAATTGAATCAAGCATACAATGTGGATAATTTTGATTAATCTGGATATCACAACTGATCCAGAGAATTGATTTAGCTAATATTGTAACTGCATGCTATGTCTATTTATGCCAGCGTGCTTGGTCTCATGCGTATTATAATTATTTTATATCAATCGTCAACAAACTATGATAAAATATTGTTTCCTTAGACCTAATAGTATAATAATATGTTAGAGTGATTATATTTTTTAAATGTAAATTACTTCTACCTGTAAATATTTTGATCACCGAAATGAATATGGTCTTCTTCATTAAGAATTATTATACACAAAACGTGATTCTGATTTTTTGGTAATTTAATAAGATTTAAGCAAAGACCAAGCTCGTTGATCGCCTGAATGCTGGGACAGGGTACCCCTGCGGGCACGCGCCACCGTCCGCCCTCGATCCCATGAATTCCCGCTCTCAAATTCTCCAAATTATTCACTTCGAAATTGTTCTTCTTACAATGAAAGGTAAGTTCGTTAAATCACATAGTAAAAGAGCGAGGATTTAGCCGCAAGTTAAGCTGTAGCATTAAGGTTGGCCTAGCAGGGGGCCTAAGCAAGCTCGAGCTTTTTTTTATGCAGAACCTGTGGGGAGTGTGAGACCTAAATTTCCAAGTTTGGACAACTTAAACGGACTTTCGACGCATTTTGGTGGGAATCTACCGCTCCTCTGTCCTGCACAGGGGTTCCCGGTTCCATCATATAGGTAGGAGATTCAATTTGCTGGCTTCTGTAAAAAGTGTACGCATATTTTCTATGTTTATTCCTGTTACGAGTGAGGTATATTTTTTTCTTTCAATCATTTACTCTTCAAATATAATAGGAAACCAGTATAATTTAACGCCGCTAATTCATACCTGTTAGAAATTATTGTAAAAACTGTTATTATTCAAATACTAGGTTTCAAAATAAGAGCTGGACTTTGTTCGTGAGTTTTTAACGGTGATATAGGTAGGATATATTCACTTTAGAAAATAAATTTCGTTTCTAGAACCAGTGGGAAGTGTTAGACCAAAGTTTCCAACAATGGACGATGTTCGTGGATTCAAATCAATTATCGGAGGATCAATTACATTGTTATGCCCTGCTCAGGGGTTTCCTGTTCCAGTACACAGGTAGATCGATAATAAGAAATAGTATATTTTATAATACAGAACCGGTCGGCAGTGTTAGACCAAAGTTTCCAACTGTTGACGACTCTAGAAGCTTCAAAACAATGAATGGTGGTTCGGTAACATTGATGTGTCCTGCCCAAGGGTTCCCTGTTCCAATGTACAAGTAAGTCGCAGTTTGAAACTAAAGATTATGATTATATTTCAATCTCGTCAATCGCAGAGCCAGTAGGTAGCGTCAGGCCTAAATTTCCAACAATGGACAACTCGCGCGGTTTCACATCAATAATCGGAGGTGCTTTAACACTGCTCTGTCCGGCGCAGGGGTTTCCCGTTCCCATGCATAGGTAGGAATTTTTCAAAATTATTATTTCCTCATTCAGAGCCAGTCTCAAGTGCCAGACCCAAATTTCCAATGATGGAAAATTCAAGAACTTATACAGTCTTTCTCAAGAGGCCGATGACCTTACTGTGTCCTGCGCAGGGGTTTCCTGTTCCAAATTACAGGTGATTTACGTTGTTTGTATTAAGATTCAATTGCCATTGATTGTAAGTCACTGACATAGAAATAACTTTTACATATAAATTACATTTTACATTCAGAGCCAGTCGCTAGCTCTCGCCCAAAATTTTCTACCACGGAACATACGAGGGGATATATAGTAACAGTCATTGGTTCATTGACAATTACTTGTCCAGCTCAGGGATTCCCTGTTCCATCGTTCAGGTGATTATTTCTAGTAGTCTCATTTAATTAACTGTAACTTTCTAACACATATAAAGTTCGTTAAATTTTCCGTACGAGTTGCCTGCCAACGTAAATAGGTAAATTATTTAACATTATTACCGGATGTATATTTTTTTGCATTCAGAGCCAGTCGCAAGCTCTCGTCCAAAATTTCCAACGTTGGCTGATTCTCAGACTTTCAAGGTTTTGCTTGGTGGCGCGATGACTCTGTTATGTCCTGCCCAAGGGTTCCCTGTTCCATCGTACAGGTAAATTCATATTGAGAAAGAACTTTACTTTATTTTTTCTCAGAACCTGTCTCTAGTACTCGGCCAAAATTATCTGGTCCAAGTGATCTTCAGCGTTTTACTATAAATTTAAATAAACAAACAACGATGCTGTGTCCTGCCCAAGGGTTCCCAGTTCCATCATATAGGTATGCTGCTTATGAGTCTATTGGGTACATTAAAATACATTTTTCCGCAAGAATCTCAGTAGTTTTATACTAATACACATAAAAATTGGTTGTCAAATGCTCTGAAGGCATCCAATCAAATTAACAATATTGGAAAATACAATTAATATGACATTACGTCTATGTGCATGTAACGGCAAATATTGCTGAACATTCAAACGTATATCAAGAGTATTTGAAAGTCTATCTGATCATAAAGTCAACAGTTTAAGGTAAATGAATGAAATATTGTTTGTTCTTAACATTATAGAGCCAGTGGCAAGTTCTAAGCCACAGTTTCCATCTGTAAATGATATCGGTTTGAGAGCTATTCAAGAATCAAGCCTTACTTTGTTGTGTCCAGCTCAAGGGTTTCCAGTTCCCATGTTTAGGTATGGACTCAAATTTATATTCTGTTTGATAATTCACTTGGATGATAGAGATGTTCGGACTTTTTTTTATTGTACCTCAATCGTTTCCTGTCCCAGCAGACTAGTGTTGAAATGATTTCACAATCGTTTGCAATTAGTTTAATTTTTAGAACCTGTCGGTTTTGCTAAACCAAAATTTTCAACAATCGACAAGAGTCGTACGTTTGAAATTCGGAAAGGCGAAGGTGTTCCACTGGTCTGTCCAGCACAGGCATATCCTGTCCCAGTTTTTAAGTGAGTTTAAAAAAGTTGGCTATAACTTAATTCTTCTGAAATTAGTTTTAATCACTGGTTTATGAACTAAAGGAGGGTGTAGTTGCGTTGTTGCGTCCTGGTCAAGGGTTCCCAGTTCTGGTATTTATCAATTGATACAAAGTAATTATTTATTCTTATGGCAATTTTAAGGCTTTTGTTTTAATCTAATATAGAGCCAGTGTCGAGTACAAAACCCAAGTTAACAGCACTAGATGTAAAGGCAATAAATCCTAGTATACATTCTAAGGGAGCTGTGACCTTGCTATGTCCCGTACAAGGATTCCCTGTCCCTGCAATCAGGTAAATATTTCATAAATCTGTTCATGTTATGGTATTTTTTCGGTAGAGCCAGTTTCAAGTTCCAAGCCGAAGTTTACAAGTGTAGCTGTCAAGGCATTAGAACCGAGTGTTCTAAATCGAAATCATGTCACGCTCCTTTGTCCTGCTCAAGCATATCCTGTACCAATGTTCAGGTACAAAGATAACACTATACATATATAATATTGTTACTACAAAATCGCAACCTTCAGTTAACATTTATAATCGTGGTAATTCCTTGTTTAATGCTGAAGGTGAGGTTTTTCACTCAAAAGATTGCTTCTATTGTTCATAATAATGGTCTTCAGATTCCAAAATTTATAATAGTTGATGCGAACAGAGATTTATAGATATTTTTTTAATCTTATTCAGAACCAGTCTCAAGTTCTAAGCCGAAGTTTGCTGGTGTATCTGTAAAGACTTTGGAAGTGACTGTTAGTAGAGAAAGACCAGCTACGTTACTATGTCCTGCCCAGGGATTCCCTGTCCCAGCATTTAGGTATAATAAATCATTTAACGATTTAAAAAATGACCGTAGATTCGTATTTGTTGTCTAATAATTCTATAAGAACTTTTCTCTTATTTATTTACCAAAGAAATTTGATATTCAATTTCCCCTTTCCTAGAACCCGTCTCCAGTGCGAAACCAAAATTTGTTAATTCTGATATAAAAGTTGTGAAGCCTACAATACATTCTACCGCGGTATCTTTGATATGTCCCGCTCAAGGTTTCCCTGTCCCCATTACACGGTTAGTAATATTTATTACAGAATTCTTGTACCGATTAAGTATTTACTTTTATTAGAACCCACCTCAAGTGCAAAACCAAAATTTCCAACTATTGACAAAACCGAGTGGGCTGAAGTCATGTTCAAAAATTCAGCAGCTCTGTTGTGCCCTGCTCAGGGATATCCAGTTCCTATTTCGAGGTGAGATAGCATTTTAATGAATTAAAGATTACTGAATAGCTAGTCTTAGCAGTTAGTCGATCGATTTCACACTAAGATGTGGTAAGTAAACTACCTTGATGTCGAAAGTTAAGCTACTAAATTAGGAATAATTGGCTTCAAGATTATGGCTTTTGTTTAATTAGTACTAGTGTGAAATGTAGTATAAAAGTTGCAGTTCTCCCTTCACAACTAAACTTTGCTCAGAGACTGGGGTTTCCTGTCCTAATCGTGTGGTTTGTTACTTATTTTCATTATTTTTGATCATTGTACTTTTAGAGCCAGTTGGATTAAAGTCACCAACATTTTCGTCCGATGATACATTAAGGGCGTTCAATCGTTACAAAGGCCAAAGTGTCGCGATACTATGCAATGCGCAAGGTCACCCACCTCCATCTACTAGGTAAATAATTTTTCAAGCTTGAATTGCTTAGGATTAGTTGAATATAGTATGTCGGGGTACCCTGGTCAATCTATCAGGTAAATGTCAGGCCATCTAGCTATCAGCAGAAAATGTTGTCAAGAGTCTTTTCCATTTTCTATAGAACCTGTTGGATTTAAATCACCAACTTTCTCTACAGACGACTCCCTTAGTGCATTCCTCAGGCATAAAGATACAAATATTGCGCTAACGTGCAATTCTCAAGGGCACCCTGTTCCAAAGACAAGGTAACATGAATACTTTAGTCCAAAATATTTTCAGCACCCGTTGGAGCAAAATCTCCAAAATTATCCTCTGATGATTTGAGTAGGACAATTCGACGGCACAACGGGCAAGATGTTGCGTTGTTTTGTGCTGCTCAAGGGAGCCCTGTCCCAACGACTAGGTAAAAATTATGCATCTCGCGTATTATACTTTTCTTTCCTTTATTTAGAACCCGTTGGGAGTAAAGCTCCTGCGATTTCGGGAGATGTGAAGTTGTCCTTGTTGGTTCGACGGGCAGGTTTAGGAATTAGTCTTCCTTGCAATGCTCAGGGTCATCCTGTTCCAGTAACTAGGTATTGTTTCAATCTTGGTTGAATTGAGTTATTTCTGTGATGTTCTCAATATACTTTTTATTTTCACCTCATCTTTCGATATTCCTTATAACTCAGAACTCGATAACGTTTAATTCTTTTTGCATTGATGGTATAGGTGGTTGTGTTAAAATGTAGAAATTTCCCAGTAACTTGTTGGCAGGCTTATATTTGGATGAAAACCTAATTCCAAATTACTGTTTTAAAACAGAACCAGTCGGCAGTAAGGCTCCAAAATTCTCAAGCAGTAACAAGCTCTCTTGGTTTGAACAAAAGTTTAATCAAGAGTTTGCTCTATTTTGTCCAGCACAAGGTGTGCCTGTCCCAACATTCAGGTGTGTGAAGAATATATTCAATTTTCTAAGTTACAATCTTATATCTAAAACTAGAGCCAGTTGGATCCAAAGTACCAACATTTTCTAACGATGCCAAAAAGGCCTGGTATGAAAGATACACGGGTCAAGATTTGACGATTCTTTGTCCTGCCCAGGGGTTCCCTGTTCCAACATATAGGTAATTTGGAATTTGATTTAATATATT
Organism: Macrophya annulata; assembly: GCA_963924015.1. Lineage (NCBI taxonomy): Eukaryota > Metazoa > Arthropoda > Insecta > Hymenoptera > Tenthredinidae > Macrophya > Macrophya annulata. Next base: position 11,011,927 of record OZ001259.1, on the reverse strand, counting down.
GTCCTTAAATTAGAACCTGTTGGAAGCAAGGCACCGGCATTGACGGGTGAATTGAAAGGTGGATGGTTGGAGAAGAGAGTAAAATTTAGCATTGTGATGTTATGTCCAGCTCAAGGGCACCCTGTCCCTATGTTTAGGTAATTTTTCTACATTATATTTCATCAGTTGTTAATTGTATCGATAGAACCAGTAGGCAGTAAATCTCCGTCCATTTTGGGAGAAAAAGGGAGTCTGATGGAGAGGCGGGCTGCAACAAACATTGTAATTCTGTGTCAGGGTCAAAGTCATCCTGTCCCAACATTTAGGTAATAATTTTTCCGTTTTTTCATTCCCAATGATTCTACTTCTGTATTTTTCATTTTCAAAACAAGAACCAGTCGGTAGCAAGGCACCGGCTGTTATCGGTGACGCTAAACGTTGGCTAAAAACTCAGGCAACAAAACTTTTCGAAATTCCTTGTCAAGCACAAGGACATCCAGTTCCAGCATTCAGGTAGAATTGATCAGCTTTGTTGTAATTATTCTGGTTTTACTACTTGCTTGGTTTAGTATTTTTGTCATTAGTAATTATGCCGTTTGTGTTATATTAGTTCATTGTTGATTTTCTTTTGATAACGTTGGGTAAATTATAAACTAACTGTTTCCTTACGCCACTACTCAGAACCGATGGGAGTAAAAGCACCTAAATTCTCCACTGATAATCGAGTCAACTCATTTTTTCGCCCTGTTGGGGGAATTCTTACTTTGCTATGCTCAGCTCAAGGGTTTCCTGTACCATCATTTAGGTAATTATCAAAAGCGTATTGTTCTCGCATGTTAATAGTAGCACTTTGCGGAGGCCAGTCTTTACTTTTCAGAATAAATTTTATCAGATAATGATAAGTAACATTAACATGGAATAGATTGAATGGTAATTGAAATACAAATCCCAGCTATTCTTTAGTCTGATGTCTAGCATAATAACTTTATTAATCACGGATTATTTGTATAAAAATCGTAAATTCTATTCTCTTCAGAACCTATGGGGTCAAAAGCACCATCTTTTCAAAGTGACGCAAAGAGTAGTACATATTTGCGTGAAGCAGGGTTACCAATTAGTCTCTTATGCTCTGCACAGGGATCTCCTGCTCCAATTCATAGGTAAATGAATGTTCTCTTATAGTTGGTTAAAAGTAAGAAAAATAGAATACAACTCCTTTGATTGAATATGGTGTATCCTTTCTCTTAATTATTTTAAAGTATCTGTCATCGCGTATCCCAGTATTCAGGTAAAATTAGTTTTAAGGAATTATAAATTTAATATTTTTCAAACGCTATCTCAGAACCAGCAGGACGAGTGTCTCCCAAGTTTCCCAAATCTGCGAAATCTGATTCCTTTGATGTTGAGGGTGGTACGGATCTTAGTTTGCTTTGCGATGCCCAGGCATTACCTCCTCCCACGTTTAGGTCAGTTTCATAGTTTTAAATGCTTTATATAATTGTTCATAGAACCAGTAAATGGTGCCGCACCTAGAGTACCACCAACTTCAAAGTATAGCGTCCAGATGAGTGGTATTGGGCAAGCAGTCACAATGCTCTGCCAGGCTCAGGCAAATCCTCTTCCAATTTTTAGGTAGGATCTCAACTTTTCTATTATACTAAGATTACTCTTCATGATTCGACATAGGACTCTCGTACAGCACTGCCCTGAAAATTGGTATTTTTGGTGTCATCGTTTTAGCTGTTTGATAAAATTATCAATAGCATATCTGTGCTCAATTACTAGACTTTATAGTATTTTACAAATGAGTAACAAGACAAATTCTGAGAAAGGTTCTCAAAGTTGTAAAGATAGGATCTTGTATTGATATTAGTTGTTTTGTTAGACATTCTATGTTCGTAACTTCTCACGTTATAGAGCCTGTTGGAAGTAGTCCCCCTCGTCTTCCACCTCGATCGAGGTTAGATGCAATTTTCGGGCATATAGAAGCATCTCTGACATTATTCTGCGAGGCACAGTCTAGTCCGCCACCTTTGTTCAGGTATTAATAATTTATTTTTATCATAAATATTGGCATTTTGCTTTCTAGAACCTGTGGGAAGTAGTCCTCCACGTTTGCCGCCTAGATCCAAGTTTGATGGAATGACTAAAAATCAATATGAATCTGTTTCACTACTTTGCGAGGCGCAGGCTAGTCCATCACCATTGTTTAGGTGAGGAATTAAGTTTTATAGCACTTACCAGACCATTAGTTGGATTCACTATTTAGGCAAAATTTGATGGTACTGTTGCTCAATAACAATAAGGTAATTATTTATTTCCGTTTTCTTTGTTGCGTGACCATTATCAAGATACCCAGTCTCAGTGTTTAGAAATTTGGCTCAGAATATGCTGAAGCACTTTTATTTTGTTGCAAAATTACAGAGCCTCAGGCCAGTGTGCCCCCAAATGTACGTGACAAAGACTATAGTGGTCTAAAGAAGTTGATCAAAGCAAAGCAAACAACTGGGTTACTCTGTCCTGCACAAGGATACCCAGCTCCTATATTCAGGTAGTTTAAAAGATATTTACGGAATTAGGTATGAAACGTAGAAAGGATTCGGTGGCAGTGCTTCAGTGGTATTCCCTTGCTCGTATAATTGTTTCCCATCTGTAGGATTGAAAAATTGTCTTACAGAGCCTACAAGCAACATTGCTCCTCAAATTGCTGGTAAAAAATACGAAGGTGGAGAGCTAGCGACTGTTCTATTAAGGAATGTTGCCGCCTTAGGCTGTGCTGTTCAGGCGTTTCCTGTCCCTATAACAAGGTACCACCTTCTTATTTTTCTTATCTCCTTTACAGAACCAACAAGCAATGTTGCTCCACGTGTAGCCGGTGAACGTTACGAAGGTGGAAAGTTAGTTACGGTCTTCATAAATAGCACAGGGGCATTAGGATGTGCTGTTCAGGGGTTCCCTGTTCCAATCACAAGGTAGACGTTGAAAATATTTTATTCATCTTTCAGAACCAACATCTAATGTTGTTCCAAAATCTCCAGGAAAGAAATTCGAAAGAGAATTACTTTCCGCATCAATGAAAAAAACTGTTGCATTAGGTTGCGCTCTTCAAGGATTTCCTGTCCCCATTACGAGGTACAAATTATTTTCACATCGTAGTCTTTGTTTCATAGCTAAATCTATTTTTCCATAAACGAGGTGGGATTTACCTAATATTTTTCGTCATATTTTGAAAACCATTTTTGCATAGCATTTAATATTAGCAGAGGAGGCTGATGGAACCAGGAATCAAGGGAGAGAATTGTTTTGTTGAGTTTCTTATTACGTTGGCTAATTGTTTTGCATGTGACTAATTGTTTGTGAGTATTGTTTTATGCCTGACAACTGTTGCATGAGGTAGGTAATACTTCATAGAAAAAAATATATCTACTCACGGTGTCACATTCATGGATTGATGGATCAGTAATCAAAAGGTTGGTTAATAGCTTAGAAAATCATTGTAGATTAATTATCCTTTCAGAACCATCAGGTCGCACCGCCCCAAAAGCGACCGGAGACGGTCTTAAGTACCGCGGGGTAGAGGGCGAGTCTCTGGCGCTGGCATGCGCGGCTCAGGGGTTTCCTGCCCCTATAACTAGGTACACTAGCTCCTTTCTCCTGGTTTTCCTATTTTCTCTTTAGACTTACCCTTACCCTCTACCCCGCGTGGGCGGCGGCACCAGATTTAGTTTTTTACTTTACCCGAAAAAGAATTGAAGAGTATTCCTCTAAGAATATCCCTGACAAGAAAGTTTCCTCAGATCCTCTCGGGGCCAATCAGGCGTGTTGGTTTCAGACCCGACTGGACACGTCGTCCTCAAAGTGAGCGGTGATGGCTTGAATAAGGCCTGAACTGGGGTTGATGAATGGTGTGCAGTGCGATGCCCAGGGCTTCTCTGGGTTCGGCTTCAGGTGGGCTATCTACCTACACAGTCCCACTGACTGGCTGGTAAGTCCCCTCGTCAGTCGTCAGTCCTCAGTGCCCGATTCCATTTCTTTGTATTTCAACCATCAATCTCATACATTATATCCAGCATATCTCGCCTGCCTCGATATCGGATTAAATTATAGTATGTCTAGTGCACCGCCGCCCCGCTCACCACAAAATTTGTCATTACCATTTGCCTCCAGTAATCCAAAATCACCAATATTCCAAATCAATTGCTCCGTTTATCCAATCCTATCTATAAAACCGTGCTTTTTTGCAGTTTATTTATAAGTACGTTTTGCGTATCAGGATATACTCAGACAAACAAATAATTCATTATACATAATCATTTATATTTTTTTCTATCATCAGTTAGGATATAGATATCCTAAAAAAGTTAATTTTATCATCAATTCATCTTCATAATTGCTACACATTGTCTCGATAGATTAGGATTAAACATTTAAGATGTATGTAAATTAAGAAGAGAAAAGAGCTTACAGAATCTAGAAACTGCCTCCTTGAGCTGTCTGTTGTTGCTTGGAAATTCTCTGTGGTTTAAAGTGCCGAGACGCCCAATGCCCTTCGTAAACCTTGAATCCCCGCTTGAGTCAGCATTTCAGTGGTCACATATTTTTGAAGGCAGGCAACTGCCAGACCAGTAGATTGTAATTTTTAAATATGAATTTTGTTTCAGATGGTACAAATTCATTGATGGAACTTCCCGACGGCAACCTGTTCAGTTGAATGAGCGTGTGCGTCAAGTAAGCGGTACTTTAATCATTCGAGAAGCTCGTGTAGAAGACTCTGGAAAGTACCTGTGTGTTGTGAATAACTCGGTTGGAGGAGAAAGTGTGGAGACAGTTTTGACCGTGACTGCACCATTGAGCGCCGAAATTGAACCTCGAACGCAAACAGTTGATTTTGGAAGACCAGCTAAATTTGCATGTAACTTCGAGGGAAATCCAATAAAAACTATTTCTTGGTTGAAAGACGGAAAACCATTGCAATTTGAAGAGTCCATTTTAACCATTGACTCAGTGAAGAAAGAAGACAAAGGAATGTATCAATGTTTCGTTAGGAATGACCAGGAAAGTGCTCAGGCTACTGCTGAATTGAAACTGGGAGGACGCTGTAAGAACTGAATTTTATATACAAATCGTATTCATATTTTAATGTTTGAAGTGTTATTTGATGAATGTCAATGGAGATTCTTTACCTAATTTTTTTTCTTCTAGTCGAACCACCACAAATTCGTCAAACATTCTCTGAAGATACTCTACAACCCGGACCTAGCGTATTTCTTAAGTGTATTGCCAGTGGAAATCCTACTCCGGAAATCACATGGGAACTTGATGGGAAACGACTATCCAACACTGATAGACTACAAGTTGGACAATACGTTACTGTCAATGGTGATGTCGTCTCACACTTGAATATTTCCAGCATTCATACCAATGATGGTGGAATGTACAAATGTATTGCTGCTTCTAAGGTATTTCAATGACTAATTGCGAATTATTGAATCTAAACATGAAAAATTTATCAGAATTATTCCAATGTTTTATAAAATTAGTTATGTGGCTAGTTGTAAAAATCTGAATTAACAAAATATTGAATTTTGTATAAATTTCATGCTACTCATCCATAGGTTGGCTCAGCTGAACACTCCGCACGTTTGAACGTCTATGGCCTACCGTTCATTCGTCACATGGATAAGAAAGCCATCGTTGCTGGAGAGACACTGCGTGTAACCTGCCCTGTTGCTGGATATCCTATAGAAACCATAGTTTGGGAACGAGATGGCAGAGTTCTACCGATCAATAGGAAGCAGAAGGTCTTCGCCAATGGAACACTGATAATCGAGAACGTCGAACGAATGAGCGACCAGGCGACCTACACTTGCGTGGCACGAAATGCTCAGGGCTACAGTGCAAGAGGAACTCTAGAAGTACAAGTTATGGGTAAGTTTCACATTACAGTTCAACCCCTCATAAATATTTAAGACGCATATGATAAAGTCAATAATTCGGTAATAGTTCCCGTAATTTGATAACTTTAAATTCAAACATTTTTAGAAACTTTAATTAATACGATTGTTACTGAAATTCATTAGCCAAGTGTTATCAAATCAATTTCATTAAGGCATTGCAAAGAACTGCAGTATAATTTTTGATTGGGAGAAGATTAAATCTAAAATTATCATTAAAGATCACGATGTTATCTTTACATTTTTACAGCAAGATGAAAGACATGTTAATTATTGAGAACTATGGTAAAAATTTTTTGTGCCTTTATGTATTTCAGATGATTTTATAGGTCTACAAAAGTGAGTTTTATATGCTGCTTGCCCCGTATACTAGATGGTCATAAAAAATGTATAAATTTAATAAGATAATAGTTGCAGTAACACATTTAGCATAATACTTTCTGATATAGGAAAGGAATAAGTTCACTCTTTAGGAATTCGTATAGCATCAATATATTGGGCCATGGAGTTACTGTTGTAATTATTTCTGCTCCTAGTGCCACCCACAATAGCCCCATTTGCATTTACAAATCTTCCCATGAATGCTTACGAGTTTGCAAATCTACAATGTATCGTTCCAACCGGGGACTTTCCTCTGAGTGTACGTTGGAATTATCCTGGAGAAGAAATGGGTGGTGCCTCAGGCGTACTCACAAAGAAAGTGGCTGATCGAGTTAGCATGCTAATGATCCCTGTTATTGCTGCGAGACATGCAGGAGAATATACTTGTACAGCGCAAAATTCAGCTGGAATAGTATCTCATTCGACATTTCTCATAGTCAACGGTTCGCAATTGATTATATTTTGCGTAGACCGCATTGATTTTTTCTCAAATTGTTTTTTCTACAAGCGCACATTCCTGCACTTTCCTCACATATATACGTTAAATCTCGATTACATTAGTGATAAATTCAGTAGCTGTACTTCAATTAAATTACTCTGACTTTCCAAGTGGTTTAAAGATAAAAACAAACTCTTCACATTTTATCATACCTATATTTGTATATAAACTTTCGTGCCCAGAGATCAAATCTATAAACTTACCAATTAGATAAAAAATAACTGAAATACTACCTAATCGTCACAACTATGTGAGCATATACCTGGCTGTGTATTTGGAAGATCAGAGAGTAATAAATATTCAATAACGAGCATCCATATATTTAAGCCAGTGTCCACCCAAAAAATTCATCCTTTTATCGCAAACTAGTTTAAAGATACATTATTTAGCAACTAGAGAGTAAGTAGTAACTCTAGGAAATTAGGAAGAAATTTTACTTTCACAACAGCAGACAGTTTGAATAGTTTCGAACGATTATCTTAAAAATTTCGTGTTTTTCTGCATCTTTTTAGGCCACTCAATCTCATAGATTTTACATGAACAGTTTCATAAGAAATTAGATTCAATTTCACATTTACATATCTTAGAAACATATTTCAGAAGGTACATACAGTTGGCATAGCTCCTTTAACACGGAACAGTTAATAAAAAGTTGATAAAAGTTTAAATGTAAATTAAAGCAGTTATTACTTCTTGACAAAAACTAATTAGGATATCTTGAACACCGTTCGCCATATTTTTGAAAATTAAAATTGCGTCTTCGTTATATGTATAAAGAACAACATTTTAGTTGCTCCTCAGATAATGCCATTTACATTCGGAGATGAATCAGCTAGTGCTGGTGAGAGCATCAGCGTGCAATGTTCTGTGCGCAAAGGAGATTTGCCTTTAGAATTTGAATGGAGTCATGGCGATCATGTTATTACGCACATTGATGCTGCTGATGGAATTACTTACACTGTTAATAAAAGAGTTACCACTTTAAATATTGAGGCTGTCGCAGCAAGACATGCGGGAGAATATACTTGCAGTGCTTCTAATAAAGCGGGCGGTGCTAGTCATACCGAAAGACTAGCGGTCAATGGTATATGAGAAGATATTTGATTCCATTATAGTGAAAATGTGTGGAATTTCCACGGCAGTAGTTTAGTTTGTCAAGAATTATGTAGTTGTTTCTCTATTTTATTCCAAAAACTTTATCCAAATTCCTTTCCAGTCAGTTATTAGCCCGATTCGATTTAATTTTGAGAAATTCGTGATATTAATTAGGTATTTAACAATGATGGTCGAGTTAATCAAATGTATCGAATTTAGTTGGTCCACAGTTAGGTCCAATTTCCTTCAATGCCGAAACTGCAAATTGGGGAGACTCTGTCTCCGCAGCCTGTTCGGTGCTAAAAGGTGATATGCCAATGGATATTACCTGGGCTTTCAACGGTGAAATAATAAATTCAAAATATCCAGAAATAACAGTAACTAGAATCAACAAACACATGAGTGCAATAAGTATAGATGGAGTTACAGCAAGACATTCAGGGGAATATACATGCTCTGCATCAAATCTTGCTGGAACCATCAGTCATTCTACGCATTTAGCTGTAAATGGTATATGGATGCAATCTTATCGAAGTTAACCATGCAATTGTGTTAAATCAAAGATCTAGTTTACAATTTTTTAGATGAATCATTATTAAGTATAAAAGTACACAACTTTTCCTATCCTATGAATTTCACTTCTCTCTCTATGTGCTCCAGTTTACATATCCTCGTTTATTTTTGTTTCACAATTAGCTTTCTGTTCTATCTAAACTCAATTGACTGGTTTGGTTTTTACAATTTGATTCATTTTACAAATCTCATTGAACTTTCTCTCCTTCTAGTTCTGTTGGCTTTTTAGGACTGATTTTTTTGTTTAATAGAGTTTCGGTTTCTGTCCCCTGTAATCCATTATATCTATTTTTATCTTGAATATAATCGGAACATCAAATCATCATTATTTCTGTCAGCGTGTTATACTGATGTAATATTCATCAATAATTCATGCACGCGGGTTTCTTAGTCGCTCCACAGATTCTTCCATTCACATTTGGTGATGAACCAGCCAATTGGGGCGAGCTAGTGTCAGTTACTTGTTCAGTGATCAAAGGAGATCTTCCCATTGTTATTTCATGGGCATTTAACGGAGAACCAATTGGTAACGATCAAACAGACATAACTATTGGCAGTACGAATAAAAAGAATAGTGTTCTCAGCGTAGAAGCTGTAGCGGCTCGACATGCTGGAGAATACACTTGTTCCGCATCTAATAACGCTGGTGCAACTAGTCACTCTGCAGCATTATTCGTAAATGGTACAAGATTTTTGCTGTTCTAGCTCTATGCTCTATCCAAACCTCCTTCTCTTTACACCCACTCCCTTATCACCAGCTCTGAATAACGAGATGCGCTTGAGGAAATATCCATTTTTCCTGCAGTCGTAAATTGCTTTCCTCTGCAATAAAGTTAGGCAGGGTTACAGTTGAAAATATAGGCCGTGTTTTCAAAATATTTCGGATCTTTCTGCAAATTTGGCTACAAAATGGAACAGTAGGCCATCAGTAGTCTGGAAATCAGGCATCAAAATTTATCTTTGACTTTGTTGGTCTGTAGACAACAAAAATATATAGATATTTTATCTATTTCACTTCTTTGAATTAAAAGTTTTAATTACTACTGTAGATATTTGTGAGTGTAACATTTTGAATATAAATTTCAAGCTGTAAAAATGGCAAGAAGAGCTTCTTTATGGAAGTTGTTAAATCTCCATTGGATTTTTATAGTTGCACCGCAAATCCTCCAATTTTCTTTTGGAGATGATCCTCTGAATTCTGGCGAAATGCTCTCTATCTCGTGCACAATTGTAAAGGGGGATTTTCCGGTCAATCTGACATGGGAATTCAATGAAAAAGCCCTAAATTATCATCAACCCGATGTTAACATTATCAACAATAAAAGGGTCAGCTTTTTAAGTATTGACAGCGTCGCAGCAAGGCATGCTGGAAAATATAAATGTACTGCAGCAAACGCGGCAGGATCTGACAGTCACACAGCGATCTTATCCGTTAATGGTAGCATACAAATCCCAGCACTTTAAATAAAATGTTCGCACATGGAAGTAGCCCATATCAAAATACATTTTAATGATTGGTTGCCTCAGATGTATTCACTTGAGAGGCTTTATAAAATAAATCTAATTATGAAATTGGGATGGGATGACATGTTTGTAAATTATCTTTATTTTGCTTACTTCACTTTTAATTATGCATATAGGTAGAAATTATTGTAGTTGTAGTTCATTCACACTTTCTAGTTTCGTTCTTTTAATATATGTTTAATGTCACGTAGTATGTGATCCTATTTCAAATATTTAATCAACATTCAATATGATTCACAGAAATATTTGACTAAATGAAATTTAAAAAAAAATTAAAATTGATATGGCTACCACATGCTTGATATGATCTATTATGCTACAAAAAAATTTCCTTCGCACCATCCTTTTCCTATAGTCAGTTTCGATCCTCCTACTCTTAAAGGTGTGTTTCAAACTTTTAGTGGCACCACAGATAGGGTATTTCTCATTCGACAACGAAGCTGCAAATGCAGGAGACATGGCAACTGTTCAATGTGCTGTGACAAAGGGAGATTTACCAATAGATGTTACATGGTCACTGAATGGTCAAGCCATTGGAAATGATTACTTGGATATCATTGTTAGTAGGAGTAGTAAGAGGGCTAGCACATTAACAATCGATTCAGTGGCAGCAAGGCATGCAGGGGAATATACCTGTTCAGCAAGCAATGCGGCTGGATTCGTTACACATTCGGCTACTCTTACCGTCAATGGTACACTGTAGGATTATGCACAAAACATATCATGCACTAGCTTAAAATAGTGTATACGATATTTTGTGTTTGAAGCTATACTGGATACAATTTCTTATTGAATTTTGTCAAATTAGATTCTTGTCATTTCTGACTTGCTCGTTCAACCGATTGTCAAAAAAATGTAACAATTCAAATGCTGTAATATGGCTTCAAATTCAAATATAAGCGAACGTGTCAGCCATTTCCATATCAACATCCCGCTGCACCTTTCTGTTGAGCACTAATTATGCGGTAAATCTCCTCCATGATTCATCGCTCGATCAATAACGTTGTTCCACACAATCATGTACTTATTCTGATCCTTGGTTTTCTATATTTCAGTTGCTCCTCAAATAGTTCCATTCGAAATATCAGACGAACCATCAAATTGGGGTGACTCAATATCTGTCGTTTGTTCTATTGTAAAGGGGGATGCTCCAATTGATATTTCATGGGCATTAAATGGTGATTTAATTGGGAACAATTTTCCTGATATTACTATCACAATAAATAAGAAGAGCAGCTTACTTAGTATTGATCCCGTAAAAGCAAAACATGCTGGAGAATATACTTGTACAGCATCAAATAAAGCAGGAGCTACAAGCCATTCAGCAACACTAACTGTGAATGGTACTTCGAATATAAATTTAAATGAATCAAAAACTTCCAGTCCTATTTCCACCTCTTTAACACCATATTCCTACACTAAGTCCAAAACATATCAATGTGTAGTCGGAATATGCAGTATTCAAGTGCAGTTGAATTTTGAGAATGTTATGAATAGGCAATTGATATTTCCATCTGGGTGCTAGTTTCTCCGCAGATAGGTCCGTTTGAAATTGCTGATGAAGCTGTAAATTGGGGAGACTCCGTGTCCGCAGTTTGTACAATAGTTAAGGGTGATTCTCCAGTCGATATTTACTGGGCAATAAATGGAGAGCCTATTGGAGAAAATTATCGCGACGTATCAATTACAACTAATAAGAGAAACAGTCTCTTAAGTATCGACTCTGTATCTGCAAGACATGCCGGTGAATACACCTGTACCGCTTCAAATAGAGCTGGGGCAACGAGTCATACAACTGTATTAATAGTCAATGGTATTCCATTTCAAATAATTATAGATTTGCCCGTCAATTACTCCTTTCCTTTCCTGCCATGTGCCATTTCATATTCCCATCAAGAAGCTTAGAATTTATGGGACACATTTGAGGATCAGTATTGAATATGGGTGTGTTAACTTGTACCAAATGCGTTCAACTACCTCTGACTTATGTCTAACACTATTTCCAAAAAAAAAAAAAATTTCAGTTGCTCCACAGATCGCACCAATTACAGTAGCAGATGAACCAGTTAATTGGGGTGAATCCATCTCTGTAGTTTGCGTTATTCTGAAAGGCGATTTACCAATTGATATATCTTGGGCATTAAATGGTCAACTTATTGGACAGAATAATCCAGATATCAACATTGTGGCGACAACAAAAAGGAATAGCATTATGAGTATAGATTCTATCGCCGCACGACATGCTGGAGAATATACTTGTACTGCGTCTAATAAAGCTGGAGCTACAAGTCAATCCGCAACGCTTGCTGTAAATGGTATTCGACAAAAGAAATGAACACATTTTTGATTTCCTTTCTAATCAAGTCATGAAAAATCCCACCAACTCTTACAGCACCTTTCTCATGATTGCTTCTTGTATCAGTTCCACACATTGTCTGATTGTGAGTCTGAGATAGCAGAACAAAGCTTAGGTGATTTCATTAGTACGTGGAATAAAGAGAATCGTAGAAGTCGTTGAAAAACTTGAAGAGTTCTGTATTTCAGAAAGTACATGCATATTTTCATTTCCTATTAAGTTGATCACATATTTTTCTCGGACAGTCGCTCCGCAGATAGCACCATTCGTAATTAGTGAGGAGCCAGCTAATTGGGGAGAAACTGTCACGGCTACCTGTACCGTGATAAAAGGAGATCATCCGGTAACAATCGAATGGAATCTTAATGGAGAACCAATCAATTATAATTATCCTGACATATCAATTATTAATACTAGCAAGCGAGTCAGTGTACTTACAATTGAAGCCGTATCAGCAAGTCATTCAGGAGAATATACTTGTACTGCAAGTAATGCTGCAGGGGGGACAAGCTACACAGCATCACTAGTCGTAAATGGTACATTGTACCGCATTATCATATAACTATTAAATTGAAACTTATATTTCCCATCCCTATTTACTTGATGTTCGATATAATCTTCCCTGATGTTTTGTTTCAAGTTCTTGTTAATCTGGTTCCAGTCTTCTTCACGCATTTGGTCTCGATTAACATTTCTTTATGTTTCCTCGATGATAGTCTGATTGACAAAAAATTGGAATGTTAATCTCATTTTAGTTGCTCCGCAAATAGGCCCGTTTTCAATCAGTGATGGTCCAGCAAATTGGGGTGATATGGTATCCGCTACTTGTTCCATAGTAAAGGGTGATTTTCCTGTAGAAATTGTTTGGCAATTTAACGGGAGTCCTATAAATTTTGGCAACGATGATATTATAATAACAAGAATCAACAAGCACATGAGTGCAGTCAGCATAGAATCAGTTGCAGCAAGACATGCGGGAGAATATACTTGTATAGCTATGAACAAAGCTGGAAACGTCAGTCATTCAACTACTTTGGCTGTCAATGGTATAATATTAAACGCAATTTTATTTTCGTTTGCTTTGAGAGCACAAAATAATTGCAAACGCACTATTTAATAATGTCCAAGCTTTCTTGCCCGTTCACTAATTCAGGCACATATATATTATTTTGTTTAGACAATTTTTATCAGCGTATATGTTTGACAGCCCCCTTGTTAACAATTCATTCTCATAATTGTATTATTATTTGTGTTACTATTAATGCTACTATTTGTATCATTATTCATCGGTGGAACGAGAATATTCACATATCCATGGCACCCAGCTCCAATTAGTCTCTTATGAAATATGGACGCTTCAGTTGCTCCCCAGATATTTCCATTTTCTTTTGGTGACGACCCAACGAACTCAGGAGAAGCGATGTCAGTTACATGCTCTATAATGAAAGGAGACTTTCCCATGGATATCTCATGGGCACTAAACGGAGAACCTATAACTGCTGAACAATCGGACATAACTATTTCAAATAGCAAACGTGTTAGTTTGTTGGCAATTGATGCTGTAGCTGCAAGACATGCTGGGGAATATACTTGTACTGCGTCAAACAGAGCAGGAGCTACAAGCCATTCTGCAGCTCTAGCAGTGAACGGTATATTCACAGAAAAAGAAGCATTTCCTGATTGCCATATTAGTTGGATTCCATTTTCAAATTTGCCTAAATCCTATTGTTTTCCACAAATCCTCCCCGGCCATAGTTTATTGTAATATTAAAGTAGTGCAGGTACAGTGGTTATAGATTATATTGTTCACCAAGTTTCGTCTGCAGCTTGTCAACCTAGTTCGAACTACAATTTTTGAAGTTCCAATATGATTACTTGCTATGTTAAAAATAGATATTCGAATCAAATCCTCTTACAAAAACGACCTGTTATTGTTAGTTGCACCGCAGATAGCACCATTTACAATCAGCGATGAACCAGCTAACTGGGGCGAAGCAGTATCAGCTGTTTGCACAATTGTTAAAGGAGATTATCCCATTGAAATAACTTGGGCATTCAATGGAGAGCGTCTTGAAAATAATCAACCAGATATTGTAATATCCAGCAGTAGTAAAAGAGTTAGTTTACTGACTATTGATGCCGTAAATGCTGGACATGCTGGAGAATATACTTGCATTGCTTCAAATAAAGCTGGGGCAATTAGTCATTCGTCAACGTTGTCTGTGAATGGTATTGATTAACACATCAATTCTGAATATTTCCTATTCCTGTACATACATAGAAAGTCCCTTTCCATGCCATTCTAACAACCAACTGTTCTTTTTTCTGTATTGGTTTTGTTTACTCGGTTTTGATGCATTTGCAGGACAAAGATATGGGCACAGATCGAATCTTGGTATCGGTTGAGGCTAAAAATATTATCTACATCGAACTATTAGTTATTTGGTGTTTTAGTTGCTCCGCAGATAGCATCGTTTACAATTGGAGAGGAGCCTGCAAATTGGGGTGAACAAGTATCGGCAATGTGTAGTATTCTCAAAGGCGATTATCCTATTGAAATACAGTGGACTTTGAATGGGGAGCCTATAAATCATCAAAGTCATCCAGATATTTCAATCCTAAAAACGAGCAAAAAAATTTCATTACTTAGTATTGATTCTGTGGCTGCGCATCATGCTGGAGACTATACTTGTGTTGCAAGTAACATTGTGGGATCAACAAGCCATACAGCCACTTTGGCAGTAAATGGTACTATAGTGTCGCTTACTACTTGTTTCAGTTCTTTGGTGTATAGAAAGTAGTTGCATAATTTAAGCATACATTTCTTTCCGTTTTCAAAGTTTTTCTCATTTCCTCTGTTCCCTGATCTCGAACGATATTTCTTAAAATCAGCTCATATCCCTCTCACCGACACTTCTTAAAATCAGCTCATATCCCTCTCACCGACACTTCTTCACTATCGTAGATTACCTTTATTGACTTTTAACTGACGATAACTTTTTTATATTTCAGTTACTGTGCCATTATTGATAATGGAGTTCAAATATCAATTTTCTTTCTCTAAATTGATACACAAAATACATTCTCATAAGTGTCAAAATCTTGCTCAGTTGCTCCACAGATAGGTCCATTTTCATTCGGCGATGAATCCATTAATGCTGGTGATATGGCATCAGTCCAATGTGCTGTTGGCAAGGGAGATTTTCCTTTAGAAATATCTTGGGCATTTAGGGGCCAGCCAATAAGGCCTGAACAGTTAGACATTGCTGTATCTAGTTCAGGAAAACGGCTGAAGCAACTGACCATTGAGGCAGTTGCAGCGAGGCATGCGGGGGAGTATACTTGTATTGCATCTAATAAAGCAGGCTCAACATCTCATTCGGCGACATTAGACGTCAATGGTATTTTGTTAATATTAGTAGGAAGATTGGCTTAGGTGTTTGTAATTGTATAGTATATTAATGACTGCAATGTTTATTGCTAGAAATTTGTCGTTAAGGGTCATTTTACAAGCTTACATCATTCCCACCCCTTTTATAACAATCCCTCTTATATTTTGAGCAACTTTTTAATATGGTAGCATTCGTTGTCAGTTGCTCCACAGATTCAGCCACTAATGTTTGCTGAAGAATTTATAAATGCTGGTGAAATGGTGACAATTCAATGCAGCGTAGCTAAAGGTGATCTTCCTATACAAATAATTTGGACTTTGAATGATTTGCCATTGGATCCAACCGATTCTATGATAACTGCGACAATGTTTAATAGCAGAACTGGAATTCTGACAGTCGAAACAGCCAGTGGAAGACACGCTGGAAAATATGCTTGTCATGCATCTAATAAAGCAGGATCTGCGCAACGTTTTGCAAATCTGGCTGTAAATGGTACAAACAAATCTCTGTCTTGATAACGTCACAGTATTTTTTTTTTCTCTTTTTAAAATATCTTCAGGCATTCTGATAAGTTTTGAATTAATTTCTTTCTGGTGTAGTCTGACGAGTTTGCATATAACTCGTGAAGGATTCAAAGACATCTTGTATGGTATTTTTATTATCGTATTGTATCTTGCTGTTGTCCTACAAATCATAGGATGATCCGAATGTAAACTTTGCTTGAACACCCTTCCACAAGCATAAATATTATTTCTTTAAAAAATTATCGTTATCAGTTTTATTCGCATTTAATTTATCTCTATTTAAAAACAATAATTTTTCATCTTTCCTAGGCTTCATGGGCTAAAGCTATATGTGAACGTTTACATGGCTGTGTACAGTATATCCAAATACATTTCCACACTTGTTGACCGATATTTAGATTTGTTATGGCTCCTCCCAAACATTTTGAAATTTTATGGTAATTTCTGGATCATCCTATATATTCCTGGTTCCTAGTCGCACCTCACATTGCACCTTTTACTGCTTCGGGGGATATAAACGCCGGAGATAATGTACAACTGATTTGCAACGTGGCAAAGGGTGATCGTCCCTTATCAATTGCATGGAATTTTCATGGAGAACAGTTGGCCAGTTCAGCAAGTGGAATATCAACCATGAAGATTAGCAACAGTACCAGTCTATTGATAATTGAAACTGCTAGAGCAATGCATGCAGGAAATTATACCTGTACAGCAACAAATACAGCTGGTACAACGAGCTACACAACGACATTGAAAGTCAATGGTAGAGGAAATATGGAAATGAACATACTTGACTAAAAAGTACTAACATTAATCAATAAGATTCATCACACTTAATAAAACTGATATAATGGTCTTTGTTTCACACAAATGCTGTTGGCTTTAGTATAAGGGAGGAATATTATACCCATATCTATATTTTACCATTAGTGTGGTCAGGGTCCTGTGAATTATTCATTTCCCCTCATTAGTAAGTTTTGGAAATTACTACATATGTTCGAAAATTATGTGTTATCTACAATTGCGCAACCACAGGTTTCACTTTGATTGGTGTAGATAATACTTTCATCAAGTGACTGTAGAGGGTCTTATAATTTGGTTCTTGTCTCGCTAGGTCTTGTGAGTGAGTGTCTGTCGTTTAATATTTATTTAGGAGATAAAACCTGTTTTTACAGTAATTCCAAGACTGTTACCATTCACGTTTGGTGACGAACCACTTAACTCTGGCCAAGTAGTAACAGTACCTTGTGCAGTAATAGAGGGTGATCAGCCTTTAAAACTTCGTTGGACGTTAAACGGGCATTCTATTTCACCGCATTCTGGAATTTCAATTTTGGATCTTGGTGGACGTGGCGCTATATTAAGCATAGGATCTGTCCAAGCAACACATGCTGGAGCATACACTTGCATAGCAGAAAATTTTGCTGGACGACATGAATTATCAGCAGATCTTATTGTCAATGGTGTATAAAATTATTTCAAAGCATCAAAATATTATTTTCGTTTATTGTCGTAGAGTATCACCTATTTCTTGTTGATTTTTCTATTAATTTCATACAATTCCTTGATCCAACTGTCGTCATCCTTTTCCGATATTATTGTTAAAAATATTTGAATCGCAGCCGGTATACAGAATAACTCGAAGTGTTGGATGTAGAAAATTGGGAAAGAACTTTATTCAAACTTGCAATCTATAATGAAATTCTTAAATTGCTGAAATTTTATATTTTCTGCAGTTGCTCCTCATGTTCAGCCATTCTCATTTGATGAGATGAATTCTGGAGATCTCATAATAGTTCATTGCGCAGTGGTAAAGGGCGATTCACCAATCGCTGTGAAATGGTTTTTTGAGGGTCGCCATTTAGAGATAGGGGATGATGTGCATATAACTGCAATGGGTGACAGAGTATCGGCTTTAACAATCCCAGCTGTGAGAGGAGAACATGCCGGAGAGTATGCTTGCGTCGCTGACAATCCTGCTGGTCAAGCCAAGCATAGCGCTCATCTAAAAGTTAATGGTACACGGCCTCTAATCGTGTAGTATTGATAATTGTTGTCTCTACAGTCCATATAGTACAGCAACTATGTCTGTTCGCATATTTAGTAAAATGTATCAAAGCTGTCTGTCCAGGTCTGATTCGGATTTAATAGATGCTTGGATTAATGTGTAGATTAAATTATCGTTCATTTAATTAAAATCGTACAAAGTAAATATTTGTAGCTTGGGATGCCCTCTCTCCAACCCTTCCAGTAATCTCCTCTTATAGAAATGATAGTCACTATCAAGAATAATGAGGTTATGCTCGTCTAGTTCGATTTTCTGCTCTAACCAAATTATTGAATCAGGGTTTTTTGTCAAACATGTAGTATATTCTGATCGCTGCAACTACTCCAAAGTGTTGCCTTGGTAAGATCATGTGCTAGTAGAGGGAATTATAATGTATAGGTCACTCGTGCTGCAGAG
This sequence comes from Macrophya annulata, assembly GCA_963924015.1. Taxonomy (NCBI): domain Eukaryota; kingdom Metazoa; phylum Arthropoda; class Insecta; order Hymenoptera; family Tenthredinidae; genus Macrophya; species Macrophya annulata. The sequence continues at coordinate 10,993,186 of OZ001259.1, read as the reverse complement.
AAGAGCTTGTCGAATCATTTGCTTCGGGTATTTATAAGCAAAACACTTTTCAACGACATCAAATAATTTATTGGTCATAAAAGTATTGACTTGATGACTCAGGATTTGCGAGGACTAACCAGATTCAAAAGAAACTAAGAGATTTATGGATTGCTGCAACTTGTGAATACTCAACAATGTATTCCAGTATTACCTCGCATCAACCCATTTGATTTTGGAGATCGACCAATTTATATTGGACAAGCAGCTCAAGTAGCTTGCATGGTAATGGTCGGAGACACACCGATAAATATTACTTGGAGATTTAACGGAGATCCATTATCGCAATTCATGGGATATACAACAGGAATCCTTGGGCCGAGAACAAATGTATTATTGATTGAAACTGTAACTCCAAGTCATGGTGGAACATACGCATGTATTGCGAGTAATCCATCTGGAACGACTTATCAGGAAGCTATTCTAGAAGTCCATGGTTAGGAGAAAGGAAAAAAATACCATGAATGAGGATCGGATTAAAATGAGCTGCTCTATAAAGATGTCGCTTTTGTATGAGTTAACGTTGACGTTGCTTTCTTTTGAGGATGATTCTATTATTCTTTTTCTATTTATTTTCGAACGGTTGAGTTTTCATTGTTGGAATAATGGTTAACAATCAGGCATTCTACTGCTTAATAGAGGGTCTGTGCAGTATAAGCTATTGATGATCGTATTTAACAAAAATGCTAATAATTTTCTTCCTAAATATTTTGGAAATGTCATTATCATTGTATATGTATACAAAAAAAAAAAAACTTTATGTCATTTACTCATATTGTTTGTTCATTCAGTACAATAGTACATTTTTCACTTCTTAACTTATCGGTTGTTGTCAAGTAAAATTTATTTATTATTTTGTTACATTTCAAAGTAGCTTTCAGTAAAAGCATTCATGCTTATTTATATTGTAATTGACATCATGTGCTCTGTTATGCTTCAGACCCGATGACTTTCTGTTTGCCTGTGTGTATATCATTTGAACAGAATGGTTGAGTAAGGGCATATTCTTCGATGCATCGTTAAATCCATCATAGCGGTATCTCAGGAGGCAGCACTCTTCCTGAATTCTATCCCAAACCTTATTAATCCATGATTGTGCTGCCGCTTGTTTCAGGATAGGCTTTCGGGTTGCGCTTCTTATCGTTCTGTCAAGAATTCCTCTTTTCCCTACCCTACCCATGCCTCTCACCTTTTCATTTTGTATCATAATGCATGCATCCTACTACCGACATCGCAGTACAGCATGCAACTGTGTTTTAATCAACTTTTTTTAGGCTCCTTCTGAGCAAAAATCATTTTTATTCAGTAGCTTATAGTTGATGTGTAACGAGCGAGTTTTACATATGCATGATTCTATTGGTATCTCGTGCCTTGTCAATTCCAGTAACTTATTACTTCGACTCTAATTTACAATAACTTTGTTCAGGTAGTAAAAGCCCAAAATACGCACAATACATCTATTCAATTATACATTAACATTAAATTAATCAACACTATGATAAAATCAATTTCAATTTGCAAAGAAATAACTTTATTTCATACTATTAGAGATTTTTCCAATTTAATGAGCCTAAATAATAATTTAATAGTCTATTGATATTATAAGATCATTTATTTTCGAAGGCACGAGGTAACTCGCTCTGTAGTTGATAGTAGCTAGAAGAACATTCAGATTAATCTAATATATTCTTCAGTGCCTCCACGTTGGATTCTTGAACCAACCGATAAAGCATTTGCTCAAGGCTCAGATGCAAGAGTTGAATGTAAAGCTGATGGTTTCCCCAGGCCCCAAGTGACGTGGAAGCGGGCTGCTGGTATGCAATTATTCTATCTTTCCATTGATTCAATAATACATCAAGTATTCTTTCACAGTATAGCATCATTGTTAAATAAATTACAGGAGATACACCTGGCGACTATAAGGATTTGAAATTAAGTAATCCAGATATTAGCATTGAGGATGGCACTCTATCGATTAATAATATTCAGAAAACGAACGAAGGATATTACTTGTGCGAAGCTGTAAATGGTATTGGAGCTGGATTGTCTGCCGTTATCTTAATCTCAGTTCAAGGTATGAATCATCATGATATTGCTTCTGTAATTTTTAATTTGATCAGAAAAATAGCTGATTTGATGTTTAATCTGAAATTTCAGCACCACCACAATTTGAAATAAAATTACGCAATCAGACTGCTCGTCGGGGAGAACCTGCAGTGTTGCAATGTGAAGCCCAAGGTGAAAAGCCAATTGGAATTTTGTGGAATATGAATAATAAGAGACTGGACCCGAAGAGCGATGCCCGATACACAATTCGTGAAGAAATTTTGGCTAATGGAGTTTTGTCTGACCTGAGCATCAAGAGGACTGAAAGAACTGATTCTGCACTATTTACTTGCGTTGCTACAAATGCTTTCGGAAGTGATGATACAAGCATCAACATGATCGTACAAGGTAAGCACATCATTGAATGTAGCCTTAAATACTAGTTAAAATCAACGAACCATCAGTTGCACCGTGTTTTATCTGATGATACATACAATTTTTTTTAAATAAACTGAAGCAAAATGTAATTTAAAAATGTATTTAATTTTTTCAGAGGTTCCTGAGGTTCCATATGGCTTGAAAGTCCTGGATAAATCTGGCCGCTCAGTTCAGTTGTCGTGGGCAGCACCCTACGATGGCAATAGCCCTATCAAACGATATCTTATTGAATATAAAATCAGCAAAGGATCTTGGGAAAATGATATTGACAAAGTTTTGGTACCCGGTTCGCAACAAAATGTTGCTGGTGTATTTAATTTGAGACCTGCAACAACATACCATCTACGAATCGTCGCTGAAAACGAAATTGGCTCTTCAGACCCATCGGACACCGTCACCATCATCACTGCTGAAGAAGCTCCCTCAGGTCCACCAAGCTCTGTTAGGGTTGATGCTCTTGATCAACATACTTTGAAGGTAAAATTTTCTTTCACTTGTCAATTTATCGGATTGAATGTCTTGACTTTAATTCAACTGGTTCACTACGCAAATTTTGACCAAAATAATGTCGAGGAATTGGCGACCTATCTTTAATTCGTTGGAATAAGAAACTAAAAATTTTGATATTTTTTGTCCAGGTAACATGGAAGCCGCCTCCACGCGAAGATTGGAATGGTGAAATCCTCGGCTATTACGTAGGCTACAAGCTTTCCTCAGCTGATAAGCCATTCATGTTCGAAACTGTTGAATTCTCTAAGGAAGATGGAAAGGAACATCATTTACAGATCATGAACTTGAAAACATATACCCAATATAGCGTCGTTGTACAAGCATTCAATAAAGTTGGAGCTGGACCTATGAGTGAAGAGCGCAGACAGCACACTGCCGAGGGAGTACCCGAACAACCACCCCATGACACAACTTGCACTACATTGACTGCTCAAACTGTCAGAGTTTCTTGGGTTTCTCCACCTCTGAGCGCAGCTAATGGTGTAATCACAGGATACAAAGTAAGTCTGTCAATGCTATTGAAGCTTCATCATGTAACTGAAGATAATTATTGATTGTCGATGTATAATATTTATCTTAATATAAGATGGAGTTCAGCGATTGTAATTGTATATGATTTCAATTAACGTCCTACATCGTTTTATTCCCTAATAGGTAATTTACGGACCATCTGATACCTGGTACGATGAGAACTCAAAGGATACTAAGATAACATCATCAAGTGAAACTATTTTGCATGGATTGAAAAAATACACAAACTACAGTATGCATGTTCTTGCTTTTACGTCCGGAGGTGATGGTGTGAAATCTGCACCAATTCATTGCCAAACTGAACAAGACGGTAGGTTTATTATTAATTTGTATTTACAATTTCTATGAGACAGACACTAGATATGTATCCAAACTCATTTACTGGAGAAAAAATATTGTATCTTTGAAATACTTTTGTCTTTTTTGATAGTTCCCGAAGCACCTGTGGCGATTAAGGCCTTGGTAATGTCTGCTGAGTCAATACTTGTTTCATGGCGTCCACCAAGCCAGCCGAATGGAGTGATCTCTCAATACACGATCTATGCTAAAGCTGAGAATGCCGAAGAACCAACCACCCAGAAAGTTTTACCAAATCAATTGACCCATGAAGCATCTGGTTTAGACAAGCAATTTAGATACGATTTTTGGGTGACTGCAAGCACGAATATCGGCGAGGGTCAAGCATCAAAGATTGTCACACTGTCTCCAAGCGTTCGTGGTACGTCCTACTTTCCATCGCATATTTATATCAATTTATAAATATTTTTTAAGAAATACAGTTCATAATATTTTGATTTACAATTGTTTAAAGTACCTGCAAAGATCGCATCATTTGACGATAAGTTTACCGCAACGTATAAAGAAGATGTAAAACTACCTTGCCTTGCCGTCGGCGTTCCTGCTCCTGAAGTAACGTGGAAAGTACGCGGTGCAACCTTACAGCCAAGCGATAGATTGAGACAATTACCAGAAGGATCTCTATTCATAAAAGAAGTAGACAGAGCTGATGCTGGAGAATATTCTTGTTATGTTGAAAATTCGTTTGGACATGATACTGTGACTCATCAGCTAGTTGTTCACGGTGAGAAATCCTCGTATAATATATCTTACAGTACAATATTTTACTATAAGAGTTTATGTTTCAATGATTAATTTTCTGATCCATAGCTCCTCCACATTCACCACAAGTAACGCTAACTGCCACAACTACAAATTCATTGACAATGAAGCTGAGACCTCACCCGACCGATAATGCTCCTCTTCATGGATACACGATTCACTATAAACCAGAATTTGGGGACTGGGAAACAAGTCAAGTTAGCTCAACAGCACAAAAGCACAGTCTGGAGGATCTATGGTGTGGATCGAGATATCAAATTTACGTCACAGCTTATAATGGGTAAGTTTTCTGTTCAATACTGTGTTATATAAAGCTGTGTTATATAGTCTTATATAAAGCTGCTGAAGAGTTGACTGGAAATCATGGTTATTGAAATTTACATATTAGTCACGAATTTCGTAATTTCAGTATTGGAACTGGAGATCCATCAGATATTCTGAATACACGAACCAAGGGCTCAAAACCAATCATACCCGAAGCTTCGAGATTTATTGAAGTATCGACTAACAGCATTACACTGCATCTGAGCGCCTGGTCTGACGGCGGGTGTCCTATGTTATACTTTGTTGTTGAACACAAAAAGAAGTAAGAATAATTGTAATATGCCTTTGGTAGTGTGTTTAAAATAAGTAACAAGATACTTTAGAGCATCAAAATGTTTAATTGTATAAGGTGATTTAGTATTACTGATTCTAGCGTTATCAGCCTTATTGTACCTAATTCATTTTTACTTTTTATTTACAGGCTTCAGCAGGAATGGAATCAAGTTTCCAACAATGTGAAACCCGGCGGTAACTTTGTTGTTTTGGATCTAGATCCTGCAAATTGGTATCATCTCCGTGTCACTGCTCATAATAATGCTGGATTCGCTGTTGCCGAATATGAATTTGCTACTCTTACTGTAACTGGTGGTGCGTTATCATCTTTGTTTACAATAAGTAGAAGTATATGACTTTATAGAGGATAAAAAGCCAAGTCCTTACCTTAGGAGCTACAAATCACTTTTTTCACTGCCACATTCGTTAAAAATTTTTCATGGAATTCATCTTATGGGAATTTGAGTACAATGGCGCGTACTAAGTCATACTTGTATTAGTTTTAGCGTTCAGTTGATACAGTAATGGGTCGGTGCTGTGGTGGCTGGATTTAATTTACAAAGGCAAGAAAAAAAAAAAGATTAATTTTTGTTCCAGGCACCATTGCCCCGGCCCGTGAACTTCCTGACGTTAACGGTGGTATTAGTGACGAGGATCCAATGAAAATTCTAATGGCAAATTTGAATCTGGTTGTACCGGTTGTCGCTGCTATTCTGGTCATAATTGTTGCTGTTATCGTGATTTGTGTGCTTAAAGGGAAAGGGCATGGCAATGACAAGGGTTAGTAGAGAAATTATTATTTTATCTTTCCTCAAACAGGTACAATTGCACCTCCTGTTCGAAATGGTGGAACTGAGAATACAGATGTAAGAAGGTATTTCCCGTGGTTGCCTAGCTGGCTAGACGTCAACGTTGTTGTTCCTGTTGCAGCAACTGTAGTCGTCATTATTGTTGGAATTGTTGTCATTTGTGTTGCACTATCGAGGAGAACTCGTGGGCCTGAACAGACACGGCTCCGAGGTATCTCATCAGCCGACGAGAAATATTACGAGGGACAATGTATACAATTGTTTTTTATTATTATTCATAAACACTGAACATTTAATATTAGCAATTTGATTGGCATGACAAATTCATGTGTTACATTTATACATGTAGCAATAAAATATAGGTACTCATATCACATAAATATAAAAGCATGAAATTCATGATCGTTTGCAACACGATGAAATGAGACATAACAACCATCTTGCTAATTTTAAGTATATTATTCTTTTACAGCTACAGAACAAATCATTCATGCTAGTTATAATCATGAGATTAGAAATTCCAGTGTATGATTTTTATTTCAATCCATTCATCAATTACATTGGTTTTATATTTTTGGAAACATCAGTTTTTAACATTCATAAAAAAATACAAAATAAACGCATTGTCCTGACAATAGAAAGTATATAAATATATCTGTGCATTAAAGAAAATAACGTTTCTTAGACGATATTATAAACTTGTGATATGAATTACGCCCAAAAGAATTGAAAAATTTAAAACAATTAATGAAATACTGACTTATTTGAAAAGTAAGTATCTTTGTTCAATATATCGTCATTTTCCAGATGATGTTGTTTACCAACAAACTGGAGTCGTAGGTGCTACTTTGGACAAACGCAGGCCAGACCTTCGAGATGAGCTTGGATACATTGCTCCACCAAATCGTAAACTTCCACCTGTTCCTGGCTCAAACTATAACACTTGTGATCGTATCAAGCGAGGTACAGTGATAAGTAAGCCATAACTGCCAACACTTTGACTAATAAATTCATCTAGGTGTTGTCGCATTGGCACGACGATTCATTTATTAAAACACTATGGGTGTCACCTCTGTTAAACGGCGCATGTATATCGGCATATTTCTCATTATTTATTAATGCTTTTTATTATTTGCCTTACCCCAAGGTTATTATTGCTACTTCAAAAGCACACTCTAATTTCATTTGATTTTAAGCTTCAAGCACTTTGCATACCAAGTATAATCATCAACCGGGTCTTACAATAGCCTTATACTACTACATTCCAACGAATATTAATGAATAAAATAACATCATCCTCTTCTACTTAGAACATGGATCTTTAAAACGGCAGCTATTGTTCTTATACTGATATTATTACCAAATTTTCAACGAACATCCCTAAATGGTTATTCATTTTTGGCAAACTGTCTGCGAAGAGATCGAGATTAAATTTAATCAAAGTGCTTGGTAGGCAAGAGTGGTAGAACGTTTTTGTAGCATTTGTTCGACAGGTGGGACAGGCTCTTTAAGGAGTCATTCAACTTGGGATCCAAGAAGACACATGTACGAAGAATTGAGTCATTGTGCGCCAAATAGAAGATGCCCACCACCACCCCATATGGGCAGTGCTGAAGGGCTACCGCATAGAGGTTCGTATATACGAAACATACACTTCGCCTGTCATCAGTCATTCATTTACAATACATTGCACAATTTGTATGGTATTGATCCTAATTGTTATATTTACTTCAGATTCTTTTGATTATTTAAACATCTATTCCAATTAAGATTTTGGCCATAATGGAAAACCCAATTCAATATTGTGATAATATACTTAATAGTACAAGTTGGCTTAACGCTATTTTATTGAATATTTTCTTCATGATCCTGACTTGGATCAAATTTAATTATGTTTCAAAAGACTAATTTTCAATTTGATACACAAATTATTCATGAAAATATATTTATTTGCTTTGAATAATACCGTCACTTTCATCCTTTCACAAATCCTTTACATGTATTTCAAGATTAAAGGATGTTTGTTGAGGAACTTGAACTGTAATAAATTCGCACATATTATCCTGTAGCTATATGAAATGTTGTTTGAAAAATTTCATTAGTGAAATCTCTTTATGATTTTTTCGAACCACACGATAATTACTCTACTCATAAAAACATTATAAAAATCATCGCAAAAAAAAAACACCTTGAACCAAATCTGAACAAACGTTGGAGGTAATACAGCGTCGTAATGTAAGTTCTCCATGTTCAGTGTTAGTTCTTTCACAAAGTTTAAATGTCGCACGTTTGCATGATAGGGGTAGTTTTATTTATTATTTTTTTTTTCCTATATAAGCTATATTATTATTTAGACTTAGTCATAAGATCAACTGTTCTTATTTTATTCCGTTTGATTGTATTGAGCATTGCATAAATTGAACTTATTGCACACCCTCTATGGTGTGAATAAAAATGTGAGAAAACTTTTTCGGTTCATTTATAAGCTATAATAATATATTTCAAATCAACAAGGCCAATCAAATTATCAGAATTTAATAATCGACAAATAATTTAATTGCACTGATTCTTTTTGCATGAAAAGCATGTGAGGAAATATGATATTCTTATCCGTTTACAACTTTATTAAATACTTTCTAATGATGATTTACAAACGATAATTTTTTACGAATTATTTGAACCACTCGTGGATAATGTAAGTAATATAAAAGCTTTCTGTCTACGTTCATAACATAAAGTAAAATGTAAAAAGATGGGCTTAAGCTAGATTCAAATATTTGTCTATACAACGGTATTAAAAGCACCATCTACCCTGTAAAAATGATTCCAGGCATGGAGGATGAGATCTGCCCGTATGCCACCTTCCACCTATTGGGTTTCCGCGAAGAAATGGATCCAAGCAAAGCCATGCAATTCCAAACATTCCCTCATCCTGGTAACGGACATTCTGGCACTATGGGACCCCCCTCTAGTCATCCTACCAATGCATCTGCCCATAGCAGATCGGGATCTCAATCTATGGTAAATGTATTATATGAAAATTTTCAAAGAGTGAGTAAAAGTTGAACTTCAATGAACTAATGTTATCATTTTCATTCAGTATAGCTTATTATTCTGGATTAACTTTACTTGTTCTTAATAGGACTACACTGATAATGAGGCAAACTCTATTTACACTTGTCTATTTAGTCCTGCATCTAATAAATGCTTATTTTTTTAATCAGCCTCGTCAAAATGGTCGCTACTCGCGTGTCCCATCTCAAGGTGGTGGCCCCCACAACATGTTCTCGCCTGAATACGATGACCCTGCTAACTGCGCCCCTGAAGAAGATCAATACGGTTCTCAATATGGTCAATATGGAGCTCCATACGATCACTATGGATCTCGTGGTTCTGTCGGCCGTCGTAGTGTAGGATCTGCTCGCAACCTGCCAATGTCTGGTTCCCCCGAACCTCCACCACCACCACCAAGAAACCACGATCCGAACAACTCCAGCTTCAACGACAGCAAAGAAAGCAACGAGATTAGCGAAGCAGAATGCGATCGCGATCAAATGGTCAATCGCAACTACGGTGGTCAGTACTACTAAATTGAAAGGACAACACGAGACATGACCACTAGGCCCAGACAACCGGAACCTCGTAAGATTCAGAGGAAATCAGTCTTTGGCCACTTTCAACAAAATCTTCATTATAATAATCGAATAATTTTGTTATTTTTCTTTGATTATTGTTTCGTGCTCTGTGCTTTATGTTATGTGATTAACAGAATTGAATACTCTATCGAGTACCATTTGTACGAATAATTTCTATTTCTTGTTCTTCAAAATTATTAATTCATTAACTCTTCCGTTATCTTTCTAAACTATACGCGTGTAGAAAGAATATTTTTTCTCATATCTAAAGAAACTTTTTACTAACAATTAAATACGCGTGGGCGTACATATTTTATCGTCATACATTATATTTGACAAGAAATATTATATTTACAGCGATTTTGTGTTAGTGTTATTAACAATTTTGATTAAATAAGCTCTGAATCTTACAGGATAATTGGTTGGGTCTGCATGTTACAGCAGGGGTTGGCGCGTTTCTCTTCATCAGATTTTAGCAGAGATACGCGTAGCCCGTTTCCAGTTTCCCGAGCATGTTATGTGTCGTAGCAACCGTTGTGTCAATTGGTCTGTGTGTTTTTTGTATTTCAGTGAATGCTCGCGGCAAGGATGGCATGACCACCGAGGAGATGCGCAAACTCATAGAGAGGTCAGTAGAGCGAGAATGATTGGAGTCATGAATGGATTTTTTATTCTATTTAACTAGCGAATGAACAATTTCAATATTTCTAATCCAATAAAAAAAAAATTTTTTTCATCATTTTCTGCGAGATAAAACTTTTAATAAAATATTTTAATTATTGATATAAAATATTTTGACAACTGTATAGTTAATTGAAGTTTCATTTAAAGTCTTGATAGTGCCTTTAGTCGGCTATTTATTAAAAATGAAGATTTTTGATTTAAATTTCGAAAGTAAGTTTCTAATTATTGATTACCACGGCATGAATCCACCGTGGCACTTAAATCATCTTGATATAGGTATATTAGTTCAATATATTGTTAATTCAAGCACTTTTGGATGTGACAATGTTTTTCATTGATAATGTTATAGAAATAATGTGAAATTATATAGTGAGGCAGTTTAGAAATGAAAAATACTTTATATACATACAGTTTTTTTTTTGAGAAATTTTTTTCCTATGATTTTGATACGTGTGAGTGCATAATAGATCTGTGGATGACCCCGGGAACCCTATCATGTCTAACATATCCTGACCTTCTCTTGTTTCATGACTCTTTGTGCAGGAAACCGTAAGTGTTTTACTTCCTCGTTGGGTGTATTCTGATAATGAAAGAAAAACAAAAAAAAAAAATGTATTATTAAACTTATGATTCTTCAATTGCATTGTTTTCAATTAAAAGATTTCGTCAACTGATTTCAGAATACACTCTCCGCGTGTAACTAAACGTGTTGCTAGTACACGTGATTAACAAGCTATTTCATACATACATATACCTAAATTCTTGCACGCAATAGTATGTCATTGCCTGTAGAAAATATCAGTAATTTTTCATATTTTTTATTTTTTTTACGCATAAAATATAGATTGGCATCATAAATTTTTAGTTCATATCTGCTTTCATAAGTATGTAATAATATACAATATGTATTCATTAAAATTAAGCAAACAAAAAGTAAAGAAAAACAAACATGTTATATTTTCCAGCTGCTTATTTGTACTCCATTCATTGCTCTCTAAAATCACAATATCATTTATATTCCTTGCTTCAGAAAGAATATTACCCACATTGCTGTTGTAAGAGTTGATCAGTTAATTCTCAAAATTTGTTTAAAAATTCACAGGTGCCGTTTATAACTTTGTATTTCAACTCATGTAAATGTGCAGATTGTACCTTTAATTGCTTTTCAAAAATGTCTCTCATCGTTTATTTTGATATCATCGATTAAATCGCAGCAAACGAATGGCAACCTTGTGGTATTTAAGAAAATTCTGTAACTGTTTAATTTGAATACAAATATATGTATTCTTACAGAAACGAAGCTACCGGCAGGCAAACCGGCAGCTCCCCCGGCAGCCACGGCGGACTCCTCACACCCTACGATACTGTGGCAGTGTAATTTGTAAATCTTCTGCCTGCACCAACAACTAAGGAGAAGTCAAAAGCCTATATTCAGTGTATGCGGCACGCTTATGAATATGCAAACAAATACCAAACATACTACTTCCCTAGTGTTGTCAGTCAAATTGCAACGACTTTAAATTATTGCCATTGCGGATAGCTAGATTTGATTATCTCATAAGGATTAAATTACTATACTATAATATAGAAGATAATGGCAAAAACATCTTTGAAAATTCTCTTTGGAATATATTCTATATGATATTAATTCATGATGAAACGAAACGACGAAAAATTTTATGCGTAAAGTGATTTAATAGCAGTACTAATTTTCGATTGTAACCTTTCTGAATATTGGTTTTTTTTTGCCTCATTAGAAACAGAAAAAGAAAGGGGAAAAAAAATGACACATGAAATTACTTCAGACCTTTAATTAAATCAATGTCTAGCTGAAAATAGATCAGAGAATAACAATCAACGATATTGTATAGTCAATTCTCTGATATTCAGGGAAAATTGCATTTTACAAGTTTCTATATGTATACATTTAATTCGTAACTATTTTTCTATCTTCAATATTTCTCATCAAGCTCAAGATATAAACGTCAAGACATTTTTTTCTTGTCGTATTGATTTATCGATAATTTCAACATCCAAATATGAGATTTTATAGTTTTTACATGTTACAATTTTATATAAATTACTTTCGTAACGATAACTGCCAATTTTTTTTACACTTGACTTGAAATTTGTGCATTTTTATGTATGAAAAAAATAAAATTTCCGTTCAATTTTAACGCCTTAAATTAAGTGGAAATTTTAAAAATGGTATGTAAGCCTTACATATCTTTTATGGAATAAATAAAAAATAAAAATAATTTGATAGCACAAAATCAAACTTATCCGGTAAAATGTTGTTCTCAACATCTGATATATTTGAAAAATGAATTGACGAGTAGCCTGAGTATACAATGTGTCATTTTTTTTTCGATTTTTTTTTTTTAAATTCGAACGTTTAAAGATCTTAGGATTAACAGGGAAAGTAAGTTTCTCGCTCTGAGTCGAGGTTGTGCCACACTGCCGCATGTTGGCAAACAATTTATAATTTCGTAACGAAGGTTGTGTCTCCAATGATTGATGATAATTTTGACTACAGACAGACAGAGCTAAAGCTATGGTATCTGTAATCGTAAACTATTATAATTATTATCATTACATTACCTAATTTCCTAATTGCATATATCGAAACTTATTAATTAATTATTATACCTATAATCGGAAGAAAAAAAAAAACAAAAAACAAAAAAAAAAAAAGAAGCAAAATCTAATCCACTGTTGGAAAACCTACTACATACTATATTGGTAACCATCCTATTTAATCTACTACCCATACCTACTATAATATAATATGCTATAATTAATTGTAATTTGATGATGATATTAAAAGCGTAAGTGATTAATTAATGATTAAAACTTATATTAATTAGATAGGACTTAAGCGGGACAGACGCGGTCGCGAGATTGTACTATTACTAGTAACAATAGTACGAATCTCATATAATTGTTTTTATTATACTACTGTCCCTAGATATTGTAGGTGTCTCGTTTACGTTGATGTAGGACTCGCCATTTGAGTAAATTAGTGCAAGTTTGAAGGAAATCTTTTTACATATAATAAAGTATAAAGCTATAGAAACGCTGTGCTTTAAATGTGTGAATTAATTTCAACGAATAAGCAAAAATTCTCAATTAGGCTGAGTCTAAATGATAAATAATGCTTTACTCATTGATGTGATTTAATCGCTGCGCAAATTTCTTGTGTATCGTGTATGTGTTGCATATTGCACATCCGGATAGAGTTATATATTATACCTAAGCTATATAATATGATCTACTAACACGCAAAAGCTTGTCGCTTATCACGTTTAAAAGTTTAAACATAAATATTAATAATCACAATACTATAATGCAATGGTAATAAAAAGTAACATTTTTTAGGTATCAAAAAAATGTTACAAAAAATATACATACATAACGTCTAGCTGTGTTACCGGATAAGTTTGTTTAGTTGTCGATATTATAAGCCTAAGGATTAAAATTAAAATTATAATATTAATAAGATACAGTCACTCATATAGCTTAGTTTAAGCTGCTTTAGTGCTTGGGTGCACAATTTTCCCTGGGGAAAACATTGTGTACGATTTTAAATGTTAATTTTTTTGTGTAAAATAATAATTATTAACAATCTATGACTTTGATTTGCGCAGAGGTTTTTGTATGTGCTTGCATTTTGGAGATTTTTCTTTGTCGTCAAGTATAATATTATATTTCAATTCTTTATTTCCGTTACCGTATTCGACATACAATACATACATACCACATAAGATTTACAATACACAAAATAATCTGAGGATTTACTGTTTTTCACATTTCTAGCATTTCAAGACTCCGATCAGAACCAATTATATTGTCTCTCCAGTGCCACTCTTTTATGTTTTTGTACCAAAGTTGTAGTATCTAATTTTACGTTAAATAAATAATACATAAACATAATATGCAGATGTCTCGATCATTACATTCCCTCATAAGTAATTAACTATAGCTTTTTGATTCTCCTTTTCTATTTTAACATTATCTTTTTTTATCGCTATTCTCAATATAGTTGTTGTCCGTGATTCTTATGATAATGTATTCATAGATTTTATTGATTTGAAATAGTGAAAGGAGTTATTATTATTTTTTCTAAGTGAAAGTAAGTATAAATTTATTGAATTTAAATATACCAGTAAATTAAAAACGTTTCCTGCAAAACTGTTCGACACCATTGCGAAATGAAAGAATCTTATCTGGCGTGAATAACTAAAAACGAATATTCAAATAATCGAAAGTAGATATAATAGTCACAAATGGCATTTTGCAATTAATTCGATCAATAGGTTCCTTCAATTAGCAAAAGTAATCTTTGCAATTTTATGAAGATATTAATTTTCAGAAATTAATCATTTCTTCAATAATATTCTAATCAAATTAATATAAATAAAGAAAATCTAGAAGTCGTTGTTTTGGGCTATGTAAAACGAAATAGTTAAAATCAATAAAATAATCGATGTAGCAGACCGCCTAATTATATGCAACCTGAGTTGCTGTTACGTGTAACAAATATTCCGTAAGATGCCGTTACCAGTTGATCCATCAGGTAGCGTTATCTAGTGTCAATATCACACATCACCCTACCCGCAAGATTAGATTCTAGTTCCCGTTTCGCCTTTGGCAACAGTTTGTTTATATCATGGCGTCGGGCGGAGGTATGTGTGTACATTTTTCAGTTTCGTTTCCCGAATCCTTTCCACAGAAAACTCTCACTGTATTATATCATACTAAATTTGTTAATATGCTTGTTCTCAATCCTAGAAACCACAACCGAGGAACGGACCGAACCAGTTCCAGCACAACCAATTACCAATGTAGTATCAGATGCAGCCCATGTAAGTATAACCTCAAAAATGAAATAGAAAAAAATTGTTTTCAACGCGTTAGAAATTAACCTGTTTGATATGAACGCGATTTGAAAAATCGCAGTTCGAACAATAGTGACATAGTGAAAGCAAAAAATTAATATCCTCTCCAAATGTGATCGAAAATTGAGTTTGGAGAAAATGCTGATGATCTCTGATTCCAGAAAAGTGTCCCAAAACATTTCTTTGCATCTCATTGTAAGAAAATTTTCTTCTGTTTCAGAAAATAATAGCTCTGGAAAAGGATCCGGACTTGACTGGTGTACCTCAGAAAAAGTCTCGAGTTGAGGTGCAATCACTTCCGACAAGACAGTACTTGGATCAGACTGTTGTGCCAATATTATTACAAGCATTATCAAGTCTTGCTAAAGAAAGACCACCAGATCCGATAAATTTTCTAGCTGGTTATCTTTTAAAAAATAAGAGCCAATATGACAACAGCGGATCGCCGCCTACTAGCCAATAAAACAAAGTTATCATGTATATTCAAAAAAATTTGTATTCGGATCGGAATGATTTATCATTCAACTAGCAATTACTAAGGAGGGATATTTTCTATGCTGCATTATGTACTACCTGAATTTTAATAATATCATTTTTCAACTGATTAAACAGAAAATGGTTCAACGAGCTTTGGATCATTCATTTAATTTAATCATATAGCTCAATTCTGAATAAAAATTATTTAATTTTAGGTATTATAAGTTTACTGTTACATGTTATCAATGTGTATCCTGTATTTTCACTTTTCTTTTTTAGCTAAAAAAGTTTTTTGTCATATTTTATTCGTATTTTTAGCATAGCCCTGTTTATGTCAAAAGATAGATGCCACGATATTTTATCATCAATCATATCTTTGTTTAGAAATATTACAGAATTTAATTTTCTGAATATTAATTGATGTTATAGATGAATATGAAAGAGTTTCAATATACATATATGTACGTTAAATTTATCTTGTTTTTTTTTTTTTTTTATAGAGATTGAAGACAATAGTTAATTCAACTTCTATACGTAAATAGTGAAAATAACATCGTTTTTTATATTCCACGAGTACTTTCGTAACACTGAAATAAACTATTCATAATTATCTAAATAACGAGTTTAATTACACAAAAATTCCAGCTTCCTTTATCACTGAATATTTTAATATATTTTGATCAACTTCTAGCCAAAGGCAAAATACATAAAATCACATTATACTCACTTGGAGTCAAAACTTGATGTTTGTGAGTCTCGACAATGATTAAACTCTTATATACGATTAAAAAAAGAAATCTAATTTTCACCAATTTCCAGAAATTCGAATCGATTTGTACATTTTATATTTCGTCTACCTACATGATATTACCGAGTCAGCATATGTAGACCGTTTCCGTACTAATTTCATTCAAAGTCTTATCATCAAGCTGACCACGACATCATAATAACAACAATGCGTAGATAAATATAAATGAAAAAAATTTGATTGAGTCAGCTCTCAACGTGGTAGAATATAAAGTATTAACTCGCGTAATGCTAAGTAGTAAATACGCACAGTTATATATAAGGGGACAACTGAATTACCGCTACGTTATTGGGCGTGATTATCACTTATCTCTCCCCCACTACATTATTGCTCGACTCATTGCTCATCCGCGTTGAGTTATCAGCGTAACGATAACAGGCAGTAATCGGCCTTCGGCGAGGTCTCAGGTGTGGCCACCGCGCACGTGAATAACCGAAATAAATCACCGGTAAGGTAAACGATTCGTTGTCAAAAAAAAAAAGAAATTCTGTTTATTATTAACGAGGATGATTCAATCCTCAGTGATTAATTATACCAGTGTACAAGTGCTCGGTTAAACTCGGTGAATTTAGAATGATACGTCGTTCAAACATGGTTGAATAACAATTCCCACGATTGTTTTACTGCACTGAATTGATTACACGTTATACAAAGGCGAATTTTACGATAGCTAAACAAACTCACGTTGAACCCGAAATATGTATTTGCCAATTATCGATGGTATGTTAAAAAACGTATATCGATAAGCTCACATGCTAAGAACGTGTTGTAATCAGTTAACAATAAAAAGTGTTACGTAAACTTTATTGAATTACAAACTTTGTCCGCTCATTCGGTGTTCGAAGGCTGGAATTAATTTTAAAAACGAATTTGAAAACTTTAAACAGCGCGAAAATGCCGGATTCAATCGTCTCAGTTGCAGTGGCGATCGGTAATGGTCAAACGTTGGTCAAGATGGACCGGAGTCTACCGTTGAATGAGATAGTCGGAGATCTATGTGAAAATCACGGTTTAGCAGGCGAGTCCCACAAGTATGCGTTGCAAATAGCGCGACCGTCACCAAAGGCCGAAAACCCAGCGATAGCGAACCGCTACGTAACTTCAGAATTAATTTCTCAAGTTCTAGACGGAACGGAATTAAGATTGGTATTCTCAGCCACAACTACGGTCCACCTACTCTTGGAATTAATTACGGACGAACGAGGATCCAAGCGTAGAACTGCTTTTGAGAAGCTTGCAAATGCCTGCGAGGACCCAGAGTTTGCAAGGTGTTTCGTTCAGGTTGATGGTCCGTCATTAATAGTCGATAAATTAAAAGTTGCTGCACCTGGTGAGACCACAGCGGCATTAGCATGTCTTAGGCTTTGCATGCAGCACGGTTTCCTGGAACGACTATGTGACGTTAGTCTCGATAGAGTTGTTGCAGAGATAGCTGGACCAGGAGAGAGTAAAGCTTTAAGAGAAGCGTTGCTCACTGGATGTCTAGTACTTGCGAGCAGCGATCAGGATCAAGGAGAACGACTGCGTGCTGCTTTGACGACGACAGAAACGTTGACATTGGTCAAGGGGAGATCACCAGGAGTTCAACTAGCAGTTTTGGGATTAGTTAACGCTCTTTTGTTACTTTCGGACGGGGAGAGACGCGACGACGATTTGAAAGCCCTGTCTGTACCAAAGTGGAGACAAATTATCTTCCGGCACGTCCTTGGTTCTGGTCAGCGAAGCGCAGGCGACGAGTTGGCCCATCAGTTACACATCCTTCAAACCGTACTTCTCAATGCTATCTTGGGACAGAGCCAGCAAACGTTCATCGCCAAAGATATTGATAACGAAAGAAATCGTCTTTCATCTCCTTCGTCTACTTCTTCTTCGAGTTATTGGCGCAGAATGAGCACTGACACTATTCTAGAAACGCTAGAATCTTCACCTACAACCCCTGAACTTAGCAGACAAAGTTCTACCGTCACCCTGGATGAACTAAACCAAAATTACATGCCTTCAATGCCTTTACCCTCCCCAAAACCCCCGCCAACTTTGAAGAGATATTTCTCTGAATTATCTGACTCTAATAACGCGATGGTCAGCCGTCTGACTCTAAATTGTCTTGAATATTTCTCACAGCGATACCGTGACAGCTATTTACTCGCCAAAGAGGAGGCTGAGCTTCTTTCTGACTTGAATCACGTAGCTCAGGACGTCGTGGAGGTTCTTTGCTCGGTGTTAAGGGTAGGAACAGGTCACGGACGAACGTCAGTTCGATACTGCCCCCTCTTTTTCAGCGCGCGAGATCCTTTCTTTGAGGAACTTTTCTGCCACGCTATGTGGACATTGGGAAAGACCATCAGAGATCTAAAGACAAGAGAGCCTGAGGATCACGTTGTAGCGCTTCGAATTCTTCATCGGCAATTAAAGGAAGCGTTAGCGGCTAGACCTACGACTCTTTCCGCGTTGGCGGAACATCTGAAGGAAATTAGTGCCACCAAGGTTCAAGATTTGTGGATCACTGAGCAGCAGGAGAAGTTCGAAGGTGTTCTAAAAAAACATCCTGCGATTGTAGATATGAGAAATCAAATCAGACCCAGAGCCATCAAGCTCGTAACTTCGCAGAGATTGAACGCCTTGAAGGCTGGACATAAATTTTCGAAACAGTTCGACACTCTGAAAGCACAGGTAAAATCTTAACTAGAATTTCTGTTTCTTTTTTTTTTTAGAAACAGGTTCCACAATTCTGGTACATGGAATTTTTTGATCACCTGTAACCCTTGTCTCAATGTTTTCGAGGCTAATTTGACAGATTGATTTTCTCTTTAATTAGAAAGCAAAGAATTGGTGGTACGTCCATCTCTCCGAAGACGAGCGGGTTCTGATATACGGAGATTGGGACTCGGACAGTCAACCGTACTCAAACTTGCAGAAAAGGATCAGCGTAGCTTCTGCTACGGGTTTGGCGACGGGTAAGAGATGCCCGCACGCTAAGGGCCGGAAATACCCTGAGGACAAGACGTTTTTTTCTTTACTTCACGAGGGTGGTTCACTCGACTTCATTGCTTCCACCAAAGAAATCTATAACTTGTGGACTGACGGTCTGACCGCATTGCTAGGTAATCCAATGCATAAAAAGAAAATTTCGTGGTACCCGGTTTTTATTGGACGATATATCATTCCAAAACCTCGAAAAATTTCCGAAAATAACGGGGTGAAATACGTAGCTGAAATTGTGTTTGATTTTTCATTCTCTTTCAGGACGCCCCGTGGTGAGTGTCGCGTTCCAAGAGGACGTCGACATGATCGTTGACATGGAAGTGAGATTGAGACTTTTGGAACTTGGCGATGCCCCGGCGCCTGTACCCCTAGATCCTCCACCTCTACCATCCCCTCCGGCAAACTACGAGTTCTGCGACGAATCCCCGGCGTGAAACTGATCGCGATAAAATAGTAGTATAGGTAGCTAGAAACTGGTTCCAATAAAGTATACCTCTCGAGACACGATACTTCGAATTGGGTTCAAATTTGCGACGAGTTAAAGTGTGTGGGATGGTCGGGGCATAGGTATATCTATGTACACGTTGAGGAAAATCGGAATCCTTACCTTAGTCTTGTTCTACGCGGCACGGATGGTGTAAAATTGTAGAGGTGCCAGGTGTCGAATAACGCGTGCGAGAATTTGTATTCAGATGTATGCAGAGCTCGCGAAACTTCCCCCTACTACAAGACCATCTTTAATATAAAAGTGTAACTACAGGAATATGCTAAATTGGCTAATAATGCTCGTGTTCTTGGGGCTTGCACGCGTCGTGCCAGGCTTTGCTTTGAATTTAAACGTCTTTAAAATGTATGTAAGTTTTCCGAGACTATACTTTCCGTCTCTAAGGTAAAAGATTTTTATTCTTTACTTATATTACTGCACTTTAAGTTACTACATCTATAATAAAAACTCGTAAAATATATTGGGATTTGAAAAATTGGGGCCTGGTTGAAGAGTTCCGTATTTTAATATTACTGAGTCATAGTTTTAAGAAAGGGTATTTACCCATACCCCGGAAGTCTGCATAGTAGATTTCAAGAACTTCAAATCGAAAAACACCGAAGGTTCAAAATTCCGAGGGCTAAAGATCCAAAATTTGCGTATACGGAGCGTCGTGTCCCTCTATTAAATTTTCGGATTCTTAAACTTTTTGAGTTTTGAACCTTTTGAACTGTATCTGCATTCCGATGATTCAAAATTTTAATATTCTAAACTTTGACGTTTCTAAAAATTTGAAATCTCCTCAAATAAATGCGTAATTTTGATCGTCCAAAGCTTTTAAAATTCGGAATTTCAATCCAGTTTCAGAAAATATATCCCGTATACAGCGGTTAGAATTATTTCCTTGTTTCACTGGTGTTTTATTTTCGCGCGCGGGATAGTCGAATGGCAAATTACTTCGATCAGCTGGTCGCAGGGCTGATTTTAATTGGAAGAACGATTCAATTGGAGGTAATTAAAGGTAATCGAACCGAACGATGAATCCCACAGTTAATCTTCGTGCGCACATATCGTTTCCGCGGCAGTTAAAGTGCGGGGGGGTATAAAGTAATAAAAAGAATCGTAACTACAGACACGTAAATACATATACATACATACAGTAAAAGTTTTTTGATCACATTAAACGATTAAATATCATTATATCAGATAGTTTGAAAAAAGAAAAAAAAAAAATATATGTATATATGATAAATATAAATAATACAAGGATCTTTTGTTTTTATACACTTTTATCCCCTTCCCCCCCGCCCCCGTGACCGTCCCTGCCCCAGGAGATTATAACGGTTGCGTATTTTTTATCATTTCCTCCGTCACTGCGCTGGGCCGCGCCGCACCGCTTCGCGTTCCCATTTCCCGTCCCACCAATTTCCATACAAAACGACGGATAATAACGAAAGCAATTGTTATTGTCTGAAACGGAGGCGGCTGGGCCAGCTCTGCCTTAGACCTCAGCCTTCGTTTCTACCTTCGCCATCAGTCCCTCCTCTCCGTTATTCAACATGGTCGTTTAAGATTATTGCGTTCTCCGAGAGTGCGCCCTTCAATTTGAGCGGTTCCTCGAACAATAATTGGAATCTATGAAATAAACCTTCCCTTCCGTTCTCATCCGGCTTGTCTCTTATTTCCTGGGTCGTCGTTCGAGATTTTTGTTTTTATTTTCTACCCCTCTTTTTTTTTTGTTCCAAAGAACAAATTTTCTATATATACATATAGTCGCATTACTGCGGAAACTTTACTTTTTACATGATTCAGTCCTATAATTTGAAGCCTTAATAATCCTTATCGCATTATATACGATGTTTTTTCTTATATTAAGATCAACTGTATATCGTTACCTAATATTTGGGATAGGAAGTAAAAATAAGCAAACAATCGCTGAAGAATGAATTTACAAAATGGTCAATAGAGATTTTTATATTAATTTCGGCGCTTTAGTTATATACATCGTCATCATTTGAATATATACCTATATTGTAGGTACCAATACCGTAATGATAATGAAATAAATATTTAGTCAGTAGGTAGGTAAGTACACATTCGCTTTATGCTTATCGCAGTTAAATTTGTTTGTACGCCATTAACATACACGTACCGTAATAATATCTTAATAAAAAATTCATACTTGTACAATATTTGGTATTCACTTGGACGGAGAGTCGGCAAACCTTATTATACCATCGATTGGAAATTTGTTCTTTTCGTGAATAACAATGAGGATAATTATCGCATTATTGATAAACGAAAGAGCTCAATATCGAACATGGACTTAGGCGAAATTCCAGATTGGATTCGTTGTTTCATATCATTTGAACAACCTGAAGTCGCGGTTTAGCGTGAGGTTTAAAGGTCAAAGAGGAATTCGGGGTTTTCGTCCCTCCGGCAGTCCTTGCCCTTTAGTAGCGAGACAAGTGCCTGTTACAACCGAACCCCTCCTAATAGCTGTTTACGTTTACTCGTTTTCAGTAAAATACATTAACTTCCAAGTGATTTTCGAATGGGGTTTGTCCATTACTAGTATTAGACTTAGGCGTGGCGAATTTTTCTTTTTTCTTTTTCTTTTACTTTTTTTTATGATTATTATTATTATTATTATTATTATTATTTTTTTTTTTAATGGGTGGTATGAAATTGTCCGTGGTCATTTCACTAATGGATCGGACGGGGATTCACGGTAAAACTTTACTTTTTTAACACCGATTTAAGAATCAATCCGTCGAAATTGGGATGAGGGTTAAAATCCCGTTGTTCGCAAGTTAAACTAAAGTGTGCCCAATAAAATTGAAAAGTTTCACGCTTCAATTTTCAACATTCATTTGCAAACTTCTATAATGTAGGTACAAAGATATGTCAAAACACGCAGAAAAAGGATTACTTCAGCTAACTATATATTATTTAGTCGAGTGAAATTTGTTTCAATCAAGTACTCTTTATTTTCACCCAAATTTCACGCGCTCAATCGAACAATTTAAGTTTAGTTATTTCGATTAAATAATATAATCAGGAAAAATTGTTGACTCAAGTAACGTGATGCTTGATTCAAGTAAAAAAAAAAAAAAAAATCAGGAAATTGGTTGACCTGTGGGCCAACCCGAAAACTTCCCGCTGTGTTAAATACGTTACAATTAATTGATACTATTGTGTTTATAATAAATTAAAGAAGGTTATAAGTATAATTAGTTTTCCCTATACAAATCTTTTTTTCTTTAATTTATATTCTTCGAATAACTTTGAAACTACTCGACCGATCGATTCCAAAATCTAATCAGATCTAAGTCTTGATGAACCCTTTCGATCGCCGCAATAATCATTCAAATCGGTTAATTCGTTCCAAAGGTATCGTACGACAAAAAGAGAAATTTTCGTCGTGCAATATCTTTTAAACCAATTGTTCGATTTTGATGAATCTTACGGCGATCGAAAGGGCTATCTAAGAGCTAAGTCTGATTAAGTTTTGAGACTAATCGCACGAACAGTTTAGAAGTTATGTGCTAAAACCATGAAAAAAATTCTTTTTCAATTTTTATTTCTCAAATAACTTTGAAACTACTCAACCGATCGACTCCAGAATCTAATCAGATATAAGTCTTGATAAAGCCTTTCGATCGCCATAAGAACCATTCCAATCGGTCGATTCCAAGCGGGAAGTTAAAAAATAGTTCTTTCAAGAAAACGATTTGTTGAATATTAATGGTTCAGTCGACTGCCAATATTTTGATTGAAAACGTATCTGCGGTTCTCGCAAATCACACTTTTGTTGACTGAAACATTCCTGTAGCTCAAATGAAATAAGTCACTTTTTTCAAGTACATGAAACATTTTGTTAGTCCAATATATTGTCTGTTTGGTAAGCAAGCTGTAAACTGTTGGAAATAATTTGTGTAAATAAAACAAAACTTCACTTCGCCATATTCGATTACAGATTTTACTCCAATCAACTAAATTTTTTTTTCATTCAAGTAATCCTTTTTATGCGTGAATGTGTGAGTATATAACAGTGTCATTCAAGTCTTGATACCTTTATCTACTCTTCACTGTATGGTCACATATAATCAAAGTTTGAAGTAGATCCAAATAATTGCACGGGAAATTTTGATTGAAAAACGATTTTGAACGAGTTACTTTTTCGAATATTGCAGGTTTTGTAATAATTTAGAAATAATGAATTACCGCGCACGGTTATATCGGGACAGAGAAGAGTTTATTTAATTACATGAAAACGCTACCGAGTTATTGAATAATTAACGTTATAATTAGATATCTGCATTTTTTCAATATTTAAAATACGAGCTCTAATTAATCCCACGTCCAAAAGATTCAGTAATTTGTCGAAATTATATATGGTACATTCCATGTAACTTCAGCCACCAAAAAAATTACTAAATCTCTAAAATTTTTTACAGATCGGGATATAAAAGCGCAATACTTTTGCCAACTATTACGGCCCATAGTGATGTGAAATATTGTACTTTAATACCCCAATCTTTAAAAAATTGTAGAGTTTTAGTCATTTTTTGGGTGGCTAAAGTAACATGGAATGCACCATATGTATAATCTACTAATTAATAGTCTGTGTTGAAGTTAACACTTCTAAATACCCTACGTTTCAGTTGACATATTAATCAGGACACGTTATGCTTTGACTTACTTTAGCGAAGATGTTTACTCAGAGTTTATCTCACTATTTCTACCCCTGCGGAAGACTTCAGTTTTAGCAAACTTTCTCTTACCTAAAGAGATATGAATTTGTCCTATATACCTACTCAAGGGGGCTTACACAGATTATTTGACCAGAATATGGGAATCAAGCGTTTGAGTTAAAAAAAAAAAAAAAAAAAAAAAAAAAAAAAACTGCAAATATCTTTGAATTACCTTTTCAACTGACCCAAAAAATTTTGAATTGAAAAACTTAATATCCGCAATGCAAGAAGCATTTCGATCATATTTCAAACATCGAAAATTCCTTGTATCGAAAATTTTGAGTTCTTCAGTTTAAACTCTTTTAGCAAATTTTTGAATACAATTTGAAGATATTCACGTGGCTTTATTTAGAACAATTCATGCTTTTTCATAGTACAAAATTATTTTACAGTATTGGTAAAGTCATATTTGTATACAGGTCACTCTTATAATTAAACTTGAAAATAAATTTAAGCCTGTTATTAACCTAGCTTAAATATTTTACAATTTTTTACCGATATTTTTCTCTCGAGTTCTTCTCCTGCAACTTCAGTGAGTTTAAATAACAGTTTGAAGACCTGTCGCTCTGTCGAATTAAAGCTCACCAAGTAAAGTGCCTGACAGGAATATTGCCCAATAAGTGTCAAACGGCGATCAGAGTTTGCAGCTTCTTTAAGGTGACTGCAGTAAATACCGGATAGAAGACTTTTTTAATTAAGGGCTGGATTATTGTTCGATGTTTAAACTTGATAAAATATTCGAATAAAACGAAGATCTTCGATTCTGTATTTCGTGGATTGAATTCATATTCGCAAACATCCCTTTACATAAAGACACATTAACTACGTCTTTAATTTTTCTGTATAGTAAAATTTCACTCTATTGGTTTTATGCGGAGCGATTTTCATGGTCCAAAAATTTTTTAGAGATCCCTAAGCAATCCAGATGCAAGGATTTTCTAGTAAAATTTTACAGGAGCCTAAAATTAAACCACGAATAGATGCAGTGAAGTAGAAATCAAGAAAGCAACGTTCTTCTTCAAATAAATGACGTAAACAAGACCCATGGTCAACATTGTCCGAAAATAAGATCTCCTGTCTCTTAAATAGAGTTGAAAATCACGCGTCAAGGAATTTGATAGTTTCCTGCAGGTTCTGACTTCTGCAAAGCGTAAAAAAAAAAAATAAAAAATAAAATAAAACGTGGTAAAGGTACAAGTTTCCGACCGAGCTAAAGCGACGAGGAGCCAGAAGAAGACCTTTTATGTATATATATAGGATCGTGGATGAAGGGGTGTAGAGTAGAACGTCCTCTCGGACCTCGGAGGTCTTCTACGAGTGCTACAACCTTCCGGACCTCACATTTCAGTCCGGCGTGGCGAGATTGGGACAATTTTGCGGCGGACGACTAGCGTTCATTTTCCCCTCTCGCCCTATATACCTACCCGAGGCTCACGGCTCACGGCAGAATCCCTTGGTCGTTCGCGAGATCGCACCCTCCGTTCAATTAACGAGACGCGGTGCGACCTACTCCCCTTTTACCTCTCTGCCCCTTGGGTGACGTAGGCACCTTTGTATATATGTATGTAATACATTTATACTATATACCTACCTGTGTATGTATGTGTGATATATACGCGTAGGTATATACACTATATATATTGGGGAAGCGAATGGTGTGACTCTCTTTTTTTAATTTTCTAGCTACGCCCGCGGGGGAGATCGTCCCACATTTAGATGAGCTCCGTTTATTATCTGCCAGGGGTACTTCTCGATTACGGTTTACTTTTACGTAAGCCGATTACCTGCAGGGGCATCGCTTTTCCCTTTTTCTCTCCTCTACACCTCCTTTACTTTCGCGATTTATCACGCTCGGGTTCCGCGGGTTTGGCCCGCTATCTCATTCTCTCTTTTATACTTCCGGTACCCGCAACTCGTTACTCCTCATCGACGAACGATCGATTAACGGTAGAAATTATTCAGACATCGATCGACGAATGGTGAATGTTTTTTGAAGAAAGAATTTTGAATTGAAATGATTCAATAATAAATAAATAAATAAATAAATAAATAAATAAGAAAATAAAAATTATATTTTAGACTTTCAAAATCGAACAAGTACGTCATCTATGCAGTAGATAATTTAATCACCCCAATTGTATACCAAGTACAGAAACTACCAGTGAGACTAATCTGTGCAAGAACGAATTGGCCCCTAGGCAAGAGTTTCTATGAATGTTTAACGAGGAGTTATCTCGCGCCATTTAATCTAATCATCGTATCAAAGTTCTATCTCCTGGGTAGAAGTTAGGGTGGGGATTCGGCGGAGAATATGGCAAGGTGCATAATGGCGAATCGTAAAAACTAATTCCTGCCGCACTAGTTTTTCAGTATTTAAATTTTTTTTTCAACATTTTTTTCCACTTCTTATTAAGTTTCTTTTCTTTTTTTTTTTTTTTTTTTTTTTTTTTTTTTTTTTTTTTCATAACGTAACCGACCCTCCAACTATACCCACATATCTGCATACAGTTTCGTTTCCGTATGTCTAACTATATTATACGTAATTTTTTATAACAACTTGAAAAACCTTTTTGAAAAAAAACTTTAACTTAAAGTTCAAATTTGACTTCAGCCAACGCGTAAATATATTACATATACCTAAACTCTCTGATGTCAAGAAGTAAACGTCTCTAGTTTCACAGTCGAGTTACACGAACGAACGTCAAGAAGGCGACACTTGGCCAGAGACGAAGCTAAGTTTAAGTTAGACCAAAAGCTCTCGACGTTTAATTTGAACAAAATTAATTTTCACAGCCGCTCTCCAGCGTACCTTATAGTGTGCTGCTTCTGTACCAGGTGTAAACACCAATATTCTTAGGACGTATAGCTGGTATGTACACATTTAAGCTCACACAATATGGCTTAAACACTTACTCCAAGCACGATGCATCTCGCAAGCTTTCAGGAATCTGCACGTGTATTGGAGAGACATCCAGATATACATGTATACACCTATACTACCGGCTGTATTAAATCTTGGAAATGTTTAATACTTATACCAAACGAATGTATTTCTCCGCCAATTTTCTCATACTGCACTTCTGCGGGGTTTAGTTGCGTTACGTTCTCCAGGGGGTGGAAATAAGGTAAGATGAATAAAGAGGATGAGGATGAAGAGCAAGAGGAAGAGGAAGAGGAAAAGTAAGAGGATGAGGTTCAGTATAGGATGAGGAGGTGGAGGACGAGTTTGGCTCTGGGAAGTCGGTTGCAGCAGATGCGCGCTCCTTCATTCAATTATGCTAAATCTTTGGAGGACTAGCCGCGTGAGGCCGAACCGAGCGCGTTTTCCTCGCTTCTTCTTGTGCCTGGAGCCATATTTTATTGCCATCTAGCTATTCCGCGTGGTGCGCGTTTCATCAGTAATTTTTGTGGAACGGTGTGAATTTTCAGTAAACTTTAGTTTTAATTTTTCTTTTACGTTTTATAATTATACCTATACAACATGAAAAGCTTCACTTCACGAGGAGGAACTATAACATATTTTATATTTTATATAATTCTCAAATCTGTCCAGATATACGAACTTATATCTAACAATATCTCAATCGTGGGTTGTGATATATTTACGAACTTTAGGCATATTCTAATAAATTATTATACGATAATTTATTAAAAAATTTTTACAAAATAATTTTTAGATTTTATTTTAACCTCAGAGTGACCGACAGATTATTACGGGTAGTAAAAATTTACCATAAATTTACATCAAATTTGTAGTCACGAAACACGTTCTGAACAGCTCGGTATATATTCACCTCTCTGTAATTCGTTAACTACCAGCAAATATTTGCTTTGAATTATGTGGTAGGTACTCTGACGTATAATAATAATAATAATAACAGAAATAAAAAAAAGTACTTTCGAATGTTTCTCATTTTAATATTTATTTATTTTTTCTTTCCTTTTTGTTTTATGATTATTATTATTATTATTTTTTTTTTGTTTATTACCTCCCAAGCTTACATTTATACATAAGAAATTGCTATTTAAATTATTCAACCATCAAGAAAACAGGAATAATATGAATAACAATTGTTGCCTCACGAATCCTAAAATAATCGTAACGGATGAAGATACAATTTTAACGAATGTTATACAACGCCTGACATTTCGGCATCGATGTAACTCTAGTTTTACACAGCAATTATTCGAGCCATACCTATACCTATACATCGAAAACGAAAAGAAGAAATCACTTTGACCTGACACCCTGATATCCCATGAGCTTTTACTCGATACAGCGTAAATAAATATTTGCTTTAATTTAACGTCAAACAAGCTATTACATACGTCTACCAACGTTTGCGCGCAAACGGATATTAGATTTTTTTTTTGTCAACGAATTCAGCGATTGCTTACGAATTTGTGTGTACACGATTATGGTATACCTAGTATAGATAATATGTATACTAGGGTTAATTACGCGAGGTATACGCTTTTGACATAATTTAACCATTTGGGTAATGCAGTTCAAATATATGTGTGTTAAACTGTTTGACATAAGCTATTTATTTTTTGAGATTTGGTTTCGAATTTGAAAGATTCACTATTTTATATAATTACGATATGTACAAATAGAAACAGTTAATTGCGTCGTTTATCGATAATTGTTGTGAAAAAAATTTTGACTGAAATTTTCAGAAAAATATTTTTGGCAGGATTATACATTTAGTATCAAATCCATGGAGTCTGTTAAAATTTAGATTTTTTTTTTCTCGTTAAATGAACAATATTGTTCGTCTAGATTATACTCATGGTACCAATTACGGGGATCTCTTGCATCACTTATGCATACTCATTTAGGGTTAAATTATTTTTTTCTTTACCAACTCTTTATTGTTTCAAAAGTTTTCACCGTGAAGTTTGTATACCTACCTACCCGTGGCTTGTACCATTATTATAACTCCGTTTATGAATTTTTTAAGCTACTCAATTTTTATTAGGTATACATACCTTAATTAGCTTTTCGAAAATCTACGGTATATATGAAACCTATAATGTTTATAAAAATTTTTTTCATTATCGGTATGAAATTAATTACACACCGATATACACACTTTTTTATTTTTATTTATTTATTTTTCTATTTTATTTTATCAAAGTTTGTGAGTCATTTTTTTTACCTTTCAGTTTTATTGACCAATCTATTCTATATTCTAAAACCTGCCTGAATCTGAATACCTATAGGTAACAACTTTATGTACGATTTGGAATACATCCATCCCTTACCTGTAATAATTACATGACCCGGTTTTCCTCCGAATAGAGAATCCTTTGTATAAATTTCTGCGTTGAATTACTGTCGCTAATTTGTCTGTAATAGGATCTAGGCTTATCCCAACTCTCCAAATAAACCTCGGATCCTCCGGTTGTTTTTCTTTCCATCATTGTTTTCAGTTAACGACACCTTTGGATTCACACGTTCTCACGTAATCGAGTCACCCGGATTCCCATGGAAAACCTTATACGATACAATCTACGATACGTTCCCGGAAATTCGAGGTAACGATCGCTCCCTCTTTTCCTCTTGCCCTCTGCCCCCTATCCTCCACCCCCCCAATCTCCTCTCACGTCTCACCTACATAACATACACGTAATACTATAAACAGCCGATAATGCTAAAAGCATGTCACCTCCGGGCACAGGGTCGTACCAACACGGGGGGACGTTGGTCGAGATCACGGGGCCCCCGGGGTTCCCCGAGACTAGAAAACGTCATGACGAATCAGAGTCGGCTTACAGAAGGCTCTGGGCTATCGAAACGCGCCAGGGTAATGGGGATTTCATGTTGGTCTTTCTTCCCTCTTCTGCATTTCGTGTCTCCTCTTCATCCCAATGTATAGCCTCACCTGGGTATTGAGGAGGACAATTTTGCCCCGACCATGACCCCGACCGGGTATTTCGAACCGTTCAATCGTCACACATATTGGAATTCAATTATACCCAGCTGCAGATTATGGGACAGTGATTGGTAGGCTTGCAGGTATATCGTATTCCACACTCATTGAAAACGATTCCAATCACAAATTACAAACCCTAGTCACATCCGGCTCGTAAACAATAATCCTTGAGATATTTAAGTGGCTGTTAAATGTCCTGGATACTATTAATGCAATTTAGATTAATGTTATACATGCACGTACGCGGGTGAATTGATACCAGAAATTTTCTGATCCTCAATTTGCCGAGGAACGGTTCTACTTTTCTAACCAAAGATGATAAAGAAAAATAGTAACGAAAATTAAACTAATGGTGTATCAGAAAATTTAATGCATTATGTGGCGTGGGATGAAATTGATGAAGTAAGGATGAGCTTGACGTATCTACAGGACTTGAATTTGAAACCCGACTGATCGTGAGTATTGAAGTGCTGCATCACGTTTCTACCTATAACGGAAGTCGAGATCGGATAGATATGGAAGTTGACGCTTGCCACGAGAAGTGTCAGATGTCAGGTTAGCATGAATTAACAACAAAGTCAAGTGATAAAATTGGTTCAGTTCGATAGGAATTTTCGTCAAAACTCTTTTTTTTTCTCTCTTTTTATACATTTTTTTAAATTGACAGTTATACGTCCCGAAAATTGAACTTCTCTTGCAAAATATCGAAGGACTTGAAACATGCAGTTCTGCAGTTACGAAATTTTGTACATCAACGATCTCGTTGTATCTGTACCTACACTAAGGCAAAACTTATATACAGCATCTATATAGGTATAAACGGCAGTGTTACCCTGATCTAATCAACTCCCAAGTGCTATTTCCGAGGGTTGACAGCCAGTTGCTGTTATACCGCACGTCTCTCATTAATTAACGAAAATTCCTATTATAGAAGTCAGTTTTACCTTTCTCAGAGAATTTGTTACCTATTCGAAGTTGAAAAGCCACCCTTGATGGCTAATGTCAGGTTAACAGAAACTAACTCAGTTTGTTGGGGATATATATTTACGTACTTATGAGAGTTAATTTTTGTGACGTCCGTGTATGTGTGTGTATGTGTGTAAACAAATTTTTGTCGTACGATATCTTTAGAACGAATCGACCGATTGGAATGGTTCTTATGGCGATCGGAAGGGTTTATTAAGACTTAGATTTGATTAGATTTTGGAGTTGATCGGTCGAGTAGTTTCAAAGTTATTTTAGAAATAAAAATCAAAAAACAATTTTTTTTCATGTTTTCAGCGCATAACTTCTAAATTGTTCGTGCGATTAGTCTCAAAACTTGATCAGATTTAAATCTTGGATAGCCCTTTCGATTGCCACAAGATTGATCAAAATCGAACGATTAGTTTGAAAGATATTGCACGACAAAAATTCCTATTTTCTCATACGATTCTTCCGGCGATCGAAAGGGTATACCGAGACTCAAATCTAATTGACTTTTGGAGTCAATCAGTCAATTAGTAGTTTCAAAGTTATTCAAACAATAAAAATTGAAAATAACATTTTTTCACCCTTTTGTCGCATAACTCTTATTTCTTAATCTAATTGATTGATTAGTCCCAAAATTTAATCAGCTTGAAATCTTGAATAGATCTTTTAATTACCAAAAAATTTACTGAAGTCGGTTGATAAGTTTAAAAAATAATGCACAACGAAATTTTCTTTTTTTTTTTTATTGAATGGTAAAAAAATAATTGAGATTCAACCTGATATTTTTGAGTTCCAAGAGCTCGAAA
The DNA here is from genome assembly GCA_963924015.1 of Macrophya annulata. Lineage (NCBI taxonomy): Eukaryota > Metazoa > Arthropoda > Insecta > Hymenoptera > Tenthredinidae > Macrophya > Macrophya annulata. The sequence goes on along the minus strand of OZ001259.1, from coordinate 10,960,655 downwards.
ACACATAAATAATAACATTTTTGAGCTCATAGAGCTCATAGAGCTCGAAAACAACGACAAGTTTCAGGATTGGCCTACAGGATCAACCGTTGTTCAGATTTTTTTAACTTGGAATATTTTGGCGGGAAGTTTTAGGTCTGGCCCATCATGGTCCGATTTACCTGATTGTTTTATTTGGATTTAACCTTCATATTGGTTTGTGTGAATATGTAAACCACGAACGATATGAAGATTGTTGTCTTGAGGTGGAGAAATTTGAAATGTTAATCTCTCGGGTTTTCGATTCAAATCTTGAAGGTTCGGTAATTGAGCCGTATGTCTTTTTTTATTATTAAAAAACGTCGAGCAAAAGGGAGCCTTTTGTTTTCCTATGTAATACAAGGGATTATCCAGCCAGGTGAGAACCGCATTCCTTTTTAAAGTAATCTCTCTCTCTTTGTTGAAAAACGAGACTCGCGACTCGGGTAGTAATAGATCAAAATGCTGACTCCTAATAGGTATCTTTTCCCCATTCTCTCGAATCTCACCGCCCGGGGATGCCGCAGATTTTCATTTCAGATCTGGCTCGTCCGCGCGAAGGAAGAAGTTGCTCGCCTCGTCCGTTGATTTCAATCTGTTTGATGGCCTTGTTCTCTACATTCGCGAAGTTAGCAAGTCGCAACGACACGCCTTATCGGTGCCCGACATCACGGGGCATTCGAATGCCTCTTTTGCGAGTCATTTTCGGACTTTCCCCGCTACAATTCTCGAATAGAGCTATCAAACGTTTCGCTATCAGAAATGAGAGCCATCCGTCGCTCCGTCCTTCGTTTTATTTTTTTTTTTTTTTTATACAACTTTTTACCAGAGGTTCGTGGTGCGGCGTGGTGGTGAGGACAAGTTGGAGTTTAACTCTGTTTGGAAACTGAGATCCGCAGGGTTTCGACCCTTCGCGTATTCGGATCTTCTTTGGGATGAATTTTCCATCGCGAAATACAAATAGATTAACAACTTTCATATTTCAATCTCGTTTCAATTTAATTACTAACAAATATTCATCGTAGTAGGTAGGAGTTGGGTATATACGAAGGTATTCGTGCGGGGGAAAATTATTTGACATAAAAAAACATCGTTTCAAAGCTGTCTACTGAAATATTATGATCAAATAATTCAGGGATTTGTGAAAAGCATCTACCGACCCTGATTGCTTCTAGAAATTGAAGAATTTTCTAAACCCGTGGGATTTCAATTCTGATATCTGTGCAGGTTGCTCGATGACATACCAATCATTTTTTTCCCCCTCAAGTCTCTCGCGACTTGTCATGACAGTCGATATTGACAGTTGCCGGGAATTTTGCGCGTTGGGATTTTCGTTTTTATCTCATTTCAAAAGAGGTTTAGTGTTCTAAAGTCAGCTACTAGTATGGAATTATAGCTCAGAGGCTCGCTAGTGACATATAACTTTATTGATTTCTTCCCTTACGTGAGATGGCTGACGCCACCGAGTCCAGTACGTGAACTGAGTGAAAATTAGCTGGACGTATAGTTTACCATCGAACATTTATGTCCACTTTCATTAATCCTAATACTCATAGATTCTGGTCAATAATTATTGCACAATTGACATCTTTAATCTAATATAACATTGAACATTTCTCAACTTCAGTCCGCAAAGTTAGAGTTTCTAATCTGTATAAAATGATGTGTACATTTTCACAGACGATGGCAAACCAAAGCTTTGGAAACATCTTCGTGTTCAAGTAACTAGCTGCAATTATATTTACTAATATGTTAGACAGACTAGCTTTGACTAATTAGTGGTTTAACGCTTGTACTGTTCAAAGGGATGCCGTACTTAGCATCGATTGGTGACTATCGTGTAACGCCATTTCCGCAGTTTTACTGTACAGACATAACTTTGGGTACTTTGGCCTGAATGTATACGAGAAAATCAACGATTGGCGAGTAAATCTGGGATGAAAATTTAGACACTGTGAAAAAATATTTTCAATTGAAATTGAAAGGTCTCTTTATTTTTATTCGAAATATCACATATATAGCATTCGTTAAATTGGAAATATAAAATCTCTTACCCTAATGCTAATAATTTTTTTTATTTATTTTCCTTTTAGATTATTTTTGAGTTGGATTCCTTCAACCTGTCGTGTATTTCCTCAGGCGAGGGATGGTGTGGTTAATCCTACGGTGTAAGAGGTAGCAACCAAGGAATTAAAGCAAACGTTGATTTGTGGCTGCGTGGTTGCTAGTCGCGGCATTATTTATAATTTGCGGGTATTAAAGCAGGCTTCCGAGTCCTTCCCTCTCTCCCTCTATCTTCCCTCTTTCGCCCCCAATTTACAACGACAATCTACCGTGAGTTATGGCTGAGTACTCGAATGGGATGGCAATGACAATTCATTGCAACCGCTGAGTGCGCCGGTTGGTTTGCTTGCCATCGTTATTATTGGAAAACTTCACTTACATACGATTCTTTTATATAATCTCATGCAAGATTTTCACATTTTCAAAAGAAAAAAACAAAAATATATCACTCATACATTATACGTATGCTTGATTGATCGTTTATCCTGGAAACTCATCACCAAAAACAAGATCCGGAAATTCTTTTCGATTTTTCAAAAAACCAAAAAAAATCTTATTATCTATATAAGCAGTAGGTAAAATATTTTGTCAAGTATATTTATATTTATAGGGCATCCTTACCCAGTTTCTGTTTGTTAAATCATATCAGGAGTCTGCAGGAAGTCGAAAGTGTTCTGTGATTTAGGCAAAAAAAGAAAAGGCAACCAAAAAAGAAAGAAGAAAAAAAAATATCGTTGAATAAATTATGTATATCTTGATTGTACGTGCCTTTTCGTTACCAAATATTTCTTGTTTTTTTTTTTTGTTTTTATCATAGTTTCAGAAGAGAAGGAGAAAATTGAAGCGATGAAGTAAGAGTTTCCTCCTTATAGGTCTTATGGCAATTGGCAAAACTTTCGGGCTAATTTAAATCCCTTTAGTATTTAGTATAATTGTAATCCCGTTCAATAATAAGATCTTCTCACTCTGCGAGGGGCTACGAAGACCCTAGAAACACTCGAATTTTCCCCCGACTATCATTCGCTGGGAGGTTTGTAGGACTCGAAACCCTGGGAAGGTCGATAGAGGCAAATAAATAAGCGACGCTCAGGATGGGGTGGCCGGATCCTACGATTCACCGACCACAAATCCGCGCAGCCGGTGGCACCGCTGCCTATTATTATTTAATATCTTACCACCGATATTTCTAGCTCCCCTTGTGCAGGACACCCCCAGGCCAAGATCCAGACGCAAAGACCCACTGAGATCCGGGGAAGACCCGAGGAAGACGAGAAGGGTTGCTGGCCCGTGTAGCTCTCATGAAAATATTAGTCTGGCCGTGTGAGTTATGCCTCCGTGAGGTATTATTCCGAGTAAAGGATGGCCATACCATACCATACCGCTATCTGATTCTGTTATCTCGTTGGGCCGTATGCTATCCTTGGCTGTGCCACGAAATAATAGGGTATCTAGGAGAGCTCTTATCTTACATCTTTTTTATTGACGGAAAGAAGGAATTTTTGAGGCCACGTATCCGCTACCTCACGGACGTACGATATACGGTATAGATATACTATAGTTGGGACTAACTCCTTGTGCGGGGGTTGTTTTAACCGAATGGCCACTTCCTATAAATTATGCATTTATACTCTCTTTGATCCATAAATATGAACTGCCACGTGGTGGAAATTCAAATGCTAGAGGGCGTGAGTAGAAAAATTGACGATAGTGCCAGAAGGAAGAGGATCAGTTATCAGAAAAGACTGCGAGACTTGTTGTATACTTATCAAAATACACCTGCTTGTTAAGGTCCGTTATTCAGACTGCCACGATATACATAACTTCTCCAAATCTTCTCGATCTTTATCAATCGATTTTTAAAAAGGGTTGTATAACAAGAAAAAAATTCTACTTTTAATTTTTCAATATCAACATACATAGATATATCTTCTGATAATACTAATTCACAGTATAAATTCGGGTGATTATATATGGATTTATGGGGTGATTAAAAGTACCGTGAAAAACCATATTCTCTCTCTTGTTTCATATAGAAAAGAATATCTTTGACTTTTCAACGAACGTTTCGATCCTTAATTAATGCTTTTCTGATTGCAGTGTACAATTAACTTATAAATCGTTTTACAAGAATCAACAGCACTTGTATGTACAGGGAATCGCCGAAAAATTTTACACGCATAAACGACATGCAATATGTCATTGAGTGCTGTCAATTTTAGATTTTTATCATGTTTAGAGACCGAGATAAAAAATTCTTGAAAATGGCATTATACCACAACCGAATAACCTCAAACTCTAAATAATGTCTGAGAGATCTTAGGCGCACTAAAAATCACTAGACTATCCAAACGACAGGTTTGAATTGCTTTTCAGGTACCTACATCATCGCAGAGTACATGATTTTGAGTGAAAAGTTAGGTCAAATCTCTAAAACGGTTCATATAAAATTGTGGATACAAATCTAGGTAGAATATTACAGCGAACTGGAACTTGCTTTAATTTGCGTACAGTCGATACTCTGGCTTCTGTTTTGTAAATGTGAGTTCATGTCTTCGGACATATATTTGTATGTAAATCCGAGGCACTTAACAAAATGGACAATTACCACCGAGAAAATGTATGTATGCACATCTTCTCAAAGTTTTAGTCCATTACAGTATGTAACTTGCGGCTCTGCCTTGCAGATTCTAGATTGTAGATTGCAGGGTTGTACAGACTATATCCATTCAACACGAGAAGACCACCAGAGAGTGTATACGTTAGCTGTACTCTCCACTCTGCATTACGCTACCCAGTAAATATTTGCTGCGGTTTCTATCAGACGGCTAACGTTACCAGGACTAAGAATTTCTGGGTGAATTAGCAACGGCGTTTGCGTAAGCCGTTGTCTCATTTTCTCTTGTTATTTTTCTTTTTTTTTTTTTTTTCCTACCCTCTCTTAATCTGGCGTAGATCTTCTTCCGGGTTCTAAACCTAATACATCTCAGCCCGAGATTTGTTTGGTGTTTTCCTGGCTGCTTGCGGGATTGGTAGTTGGCGCGGAACGGATATTCTTCGAACGACAAATCTCAAGTTTCTAGACATCGACTTTGCCGGAGTTAAAGCCCATCGATTACAAACCGCACGAAGAACTTGACACATCTGATAAATGTTTTCCTTTTCCATTACCATCTACCTAGGAAAATAGTCCAGCTAACGACACCTGCGGAGTCCTAAAAGGTGGGAATGAGGAGGAGGAAGAGAGAGAGAGAGAGAGAGAGAGAGAGAAAGAGAGTGAGAAGGAAGAGACGATGAACGAGCATGGTGAGGTTAACCGGAGACCAGCTCATAAACAGTTCCGCAATAACACGAAATTCCATTTAAGTTGAGCAGTTGGGAAATTGAAGATATTTACGCGATTCTACGCCCCATAAATCAATTGCGAATTGGAATTCTCCACCTAATAAATCACCATTGTATAAACCGACCGTCACTACTAACCTCACATATTCTACAGGTCAAACCTATGCGCTATACCGTATCTCTAATACGTAATACGAGATCGACATCCGTAGGCTATTCGCGTGCCACAAGCCATATTATTAACTCCAAAGGTAGCCTATACTTGTACCAGGCTAAAAACCTGAATCGGAATAGAAATTTTGGTTTGATCCTCTGAGAGCGTAATGTTTATGCTTTTCAGTTTCATGGAGAGAAATGTAATTCTGTTTTAGTAGAATTATGTCCTACGTGAGCGATTGCGATTCAAATTCTGTTTAGAAACTCTACATCCTACTAAATTTTCAATTTCTACTTATAACTGCAACATTCTGCGATAAAATCAACTCAATGATCAATTTCATTTTCGACTTTGATTTTATTCGTCGATCAGTTCACGGAATGTTTTATCAAAGTTTGGAGGAGCTAAGTATAGACCGGGGCCAAAATCACGAAGCCTTTTTGAATTTTGAAATCTCAAGGTTCAAAGTAGAATTTTGAAAATCTAGTTTGCGCGTGAGCTTGCCCAAAACGAATGTAGTTCTGTCACTTTCAGGTGCAAATCAGAATTTCATTTCATCCACAATCCTACCCTCAAATTCTAGTTTGCACTCCAAAGTCCTCAGTGAGAAGTTGTAAAATGAAATTATAATTTCTATTCCGTCTCGAAAATTGTTCTATTCAACTTCTCGGGGGTTTGCCCATGTGGTGTTTAGTCTTCTGCGTTTGAAATTTTCGCGCAATTACTCTATCTTCTGCTTTTAGTATGACACGTAACTGCGTAGTATATGCAGCCTTAATTAATTGTTGAAACTTCTCTTCGAGGTGAGTTGGAAAATTGATAAATTGTTTAAGACAATAGCTTTGATTCTGGGTTCGTTAAATGCCCGTTTGTCATTTTGACACAATCTCTTTGTATCCGAAAGACTGTAAACGAGACTTTGAATCACATTTTATATTAAAAAGTCATTACCCAAACCCTGGCAAGTGATTGACAAGCAGCATCACTATGTACATACATAAGGTACATATATACTTCACTTTACTTTCAATCTCATCAAGAAAGAACACCTTGATTTTGATATATACCTGTTGCATCTTTGTGTGAAATTTTTTTTTTTTCACAGACTGTAATGATTGATTATCATTTTATTATTAATGTAAATCGTTCTCAGTGTATCGTAAAAGTTTTTTTTTTTTTTTTGTTTTTTCTTTTCGTCGTACAATATCTTCTACCTACTGGATAACTTTAGTCCGATTTGAAATAACGGGAAAAAAAATGAAAACGAGCGAAAAATTGGTGCACATAGATTACTACTGGAGGAAGAGGCGTTCTCTTGAGCATCGATCACTGGTCAGCGGGTCGAAACACTTAACGTTGCGTACTTCGAGGCTGGTAAAAAAGTGTTATTTTCATATTTTTCCTTCCTTTCTTCAATCATCCCTTGTATCGTATATTATAGTTATATAAGTGTATAGCCTGTATGCGACAACGACCCGAACGTAGCAGGTTTTCCGGGAACCAGGAGATTCCGCGAGGCGCGTCCTCGTAGGCATTTTATTTGCTGACAAACCCCCATAAACCACGATGCGAAACAATTGCAATATTTTTTCGCACACAGTTCCGCCTACCTGAACCACCCTCTCCGCTTCTCTCCTCTCCTCTTCTCTGGTCTTCCTATTTTCTCCTCACCAGAATACATCTCCCCCTCTTTTTCCTCCTGATCTTGTACTCCCACGTACCCACGGGGACCGCTGTTGCCGACATTTGAATTCCCCGTTAAACACGCTGCCCTATCTTAATGGACATCACCCCTGGTTCTCGATCCAAGAGTATAGAGATCTCTTTCTCTTTTTTCTATCCCATCTCTTTCTTCATCCCTTTTTCCCTTTCCTTTTTATCCACCAGTTTTCTGTCTCTTTACCTCTCTTTCGCTCCCCCGGGAGTATGAGGGAACGGAAGAAGCGAAGGGTGGACGAAAGAGGGAGAACTGAAGGCCTCTATTTGTTTCTCAACGATTTACTATAATGACGTGATATATCAGGGAACGGCTGACGGGCCGGGCCGATTGTTTTGGTCGGGTCGCTGCGGCTGGGAGTGACGAGGGACTCCCGTGGGACGCTCTGAGGGTTGCTATAAGGGTTTCCCAGTCATTTCTTAGCTTGATCAATCTCTAGATGGTATGAGGGCAACAATATCGAAATTTAACAACATTATTATTGCTCTCAATTTACGGAGATCATATATCGACTCACAGTCCGACAGGGAGACAGTGACGTCGGGTTTTAGTTAAAATTGATCACCGCAAAGACCGCGATATGTGTGTCCTTAACTATCGTTTACTGGTATCACTATAACTATCGACTAACTTTCCTCCGACTATTGCTTACGATCAAACGCAACTTATCAATGTACAAATCATCATGTAGGCTAAACGCACACAAAAAACACAAACACATAAATGGCGATAAAACTATCCCCGACTAAGCCGATGGACTAGGTGATAGACTAACGTGACATACGAACGAAACACAACATCAAGGGACGGTGGCATTAGGTGTTTAGATATAGCCGGTGATTATTTACGCTGAAAGCTAACGCGTGACATAGTTTTTAGTTTGATAGCTGATTTCTACCAGAGATCAATTTCCTTTTAATGCCATATGCGTTAAAAGGACTATAAATAAAAATAGATGGGCTTAGAGTTCGCTCGACTAAGCAAGCTCTGACAATTAGCCAAAGATTATTCAACGTTCTCTTCAATATATCATACCTACTTCATTAGAGAACCTGAAAAACTCCTGGCTAATGTCAAATGCAGGGGCGCGACTCCGGGAGGTTATTTTTTGCTGCATAGGTAGGTAGGTACATGTATGTACGTATAGGTATAATATCGTTGTTTGCGAACCTATAGGGACTATTACGTTATTCAAGTCGGATTTTTTTTTCTCTAAACTAAGCCGTATAAAGAGCAGTAAAAAAATTGTAGATTCAGAAGAATTAGCCAGGCCAGTAAAGGCTACTATCCGAGTTTCCCAACAAGCTTTTGTAGCCCAGTGTTTCGGGGTTAAAAACTCTTTGCATCATGGCTCGTTTTTGGGGTAAAGCCTGAGAGTTTTTAGAGTTTTTCAAGGCTTGAGGTATACCGTAAAGTAAGAAGGCAGGTATTTGCATTCGTGAAACAGCCGTGCCGCGAACTCCCTAGCAAAGTGTTCGCTTCCTTCAAACAAACGGTGAAAGCGTACCCCCAGTTTTTATTCCAACGCCCCGGGTAGCGTCTTGGGAATACAAAATCGACACGTACCTTCAGTTACCGACTAGGTGTTAGCATCGTCTGGCCCATGTTTGCTAGGAATTGAACACCGTGTTTAATAGACAAGGATTTTACATTCGCTCATTCGGATGACCGCGTTATTCCTGAATTTTCCGAGGAAATTTTTATCCCACGATTTTCCGAACTGTTTTAATGCGTCGTTTAAAATTTACCACCCTTCGGTAACGAGGGATGAATTTTTTTCCACCCTTGAGGACGGCTACACGAAATTTTAAGTGCAGTTTCAGGTTTGGTTAATTCCTGATCCTTACAGCTGTGTCTGTGAAGATCTGGCGTCACGATTTCCCAAGGGCAGACACACAAGGGGATGTTGAAATTGTGTAGGTTGGAGCAAGGACCTGGACAACCTTGACGGAGGTCACCATGGTTTTATAGACGCGTAGACTGGCCAATAATTTCTCTGGGTTTGGCCGGGCCATACCTATGTACACAAACGGCCTGAAGGGGGTGCGTGGAAAGTGTATTAAAATGTAAATGCGTGGGTAGCTAGTTATTATGCGGGGCAGGAGAGAACGGCGAAGTCCTTCTCCGTCCCATTCTCCTTATCCTTCTCCTTCTCCTTCTCCTTCTCGTCTCCTTTTCACCCTCGGCCTCGAGGACGCGACCGCCCAAGTCTCGTGCCCGGTGCCTAGCGTTTGGTGCCTGATGCCTCGTGCCACATCCTGTCGTCACAGCCCTCCCTCGTAAACACCCGATAATGGGGAAACCGTGTCACTTTCCGTGCTCCCAGCCTCAACTTGTATATCGGGGACGATATGACACTGGCGCGCGACCCTCGGGCCTGGACTGTGAACATATCTAGTCTCCGATACGATAGGCGCTCCATATAATACGCATACATGTGTGTATATCTATATCCATGCAATTCGTAAAGTGCATAAATTCACGGCGAGGGATCAACCGGGATAGTTGATACCCAATATAACAACGAGAAGCGATTTAAAAGCGCTGGTACAATTTCGTTGCCCACCATTCAAATTACGGGGTATTTGTTCAGCCGATTTTTGTTTATCTATGTATGTACAGTGTACACACATGTGCATAAAATACCGAGTCTCATACGCCACAAAAATGTATCTGTACAATATTTGCCAATTCATTTCCTAAAGGCTGCGTCCCTTTTTGGACTTACTCATGTAAGAGCTGCCAGACTCGGACCAGTTCTGGGCAACCGACCTTCGGCTATTCGATGTCGGCCCTAGCTTGGGTCAGTTCTGGACAACTGAATTTCGACTGTTTCAATTTTCTTTTAAGCTTGGGTCAACCCTTACTACCAGTCTTGACACAATGCTGTGTGCCAAGTCTGGCAAGAAGTTATCATCCCAGATTCAAATCAAGGTTAAGCCAAGGCTGGTTTGCAGCCTTGGGACAAGGTTCAGAAGTATTGGCGCAGACCAGAGCCTATCATGGGCCCATCGTCATTTCTTATATGGGATATCTATAAAATATATTCAGATTCTGAGGAGAATACACCGTAACATATTAATATTATTATTTTTCATCGATTCTTAGATGAGTAATTAGTTTAGTAAATAGTGTTCAATCAATCACGAAGAATATACCGTAAATTGATACTTTTCAGCAATCTTGTAGGTGGTATGTAATATCCACGGTCGTCAATCTATCTAGACTATTTGTACAAAACTTACCAAGAGTATAAAGTTGTTTAAAATGAGTTTATCGAACCCATCCGCGAGACTTGCAGGTATCACTGCTTTACTTTTGTAGGATATATAATTACAGAACATCATCCTTTAGATCAGCCAAGTCAGTGATCTCTCAGGCAGTAACTATTTGCTATTTGCAGACTATTTTTTCGAATATTCAAATTCCGAAGTTCGACGTGTTGACATATCAGACTAGTAAAGTTATGTGACTAACTGTAAATAGCCAAAAGAGCAACTGTCGCATGGAGTTTAGTCGACATACAACCATAGAGGAGTTCAGGTGGTGGCCAGTTATCTAACATGAGATTCCCTACACACCGCAGTCGCATTGCAGCTGTTTCGTAGAGGCACGTTAGCGAGATGTTTACAGGAACTGGAATGGCAAACAGAAATCGGTAACAGCAGTAGTAGCAGTAGACTGCAGGTAGGTAAGCAGTTAGTCGACAACTCGACTTTACTTTAGCGGTTGGTGGAGGAAGTAATCCAGTTTAATTATAAATTAATTAGACTTTGACGTCGCGTCGTCCGGGTGGATATATATATATATATATTATATATATATACCAACTGTACCTATGCATATACGTTATATTCGTGGACCTCCGGTATCTCACCAAGCTAGTTAATTGCTTTAATGAATCTTGTATTTTTAATCGTTTCGAACCACGTTCCCAAACCGATAAACCGTTCTCTCGTCTCACGTACCTACTTCCATCGTGTCTCGTAGTCATTCGCTTTCGTTTTCTTCGAGACGTTAACCGAAATTAGGAACGATTTCATTGACTTTCATGAGCCGTGAGATTACATTCTCCAGGGATGGTACTATTTGGCCGAATTGCAGGTAGACGCAGTTATTATATGAAATCGGTGAAAAAAAAAGAAACAATAAACAATGGAAGATAGAAAAAAAAGAACAGATTTTCATGTTGAACACGTATTTTTTATTAGAACACACTCGTTTTGTTCATAAATAATCAGACGAGATTAATTTCTTGTACTATATAAGACATAAGTAACACTTGATATTCAGTAATATGTATAGATATTTGAAAATAGGAATAGAAATTCCGTGAACTCCTAGAGCTTGGGCAAGAAAGTTCTTATTGTGTAATTTAATTTCTATCTTTCGACGCCAGACAGTAGCGCAATGCGGTCGTTCAATTGAGGGGATTATTAACCACGTTCTACTTAACTCTGCCTTTACCTATACTTCAGAAATATACAATATATATCCTTTCTTGAGTTGCACCGTAATTGGCATTACAGTAGCCAACGGTCCCTCGAGTACTTAGTGTAGTCTATTGTTGGATTATTTTTTTGTTTATTATACTTGACTCCTTCGGATTTCTATTCCAGATTTCTATTTGTAGCAAAATAAAAAACTGAACAAAAATACAAAAAAATAAAATACTTGCTTAACTTTTGGCAGATAGTTTATCTCCACATTTTATACTGTCTGTATAAAAGGCGTTGAAAATTTATGGTATGAAATTTTATCAAAGGTAAAAAGTACTAAAGGTTTCTTTTTTTTTTTTCTTCAATTTTTTACGACACCAGGAGATAATCTCTGTAGACAAAGGTACGAACGTGGCCATGTTTCCATCGGCTGTCATGGAAAAGCCGAGAGTCTCTGATGTTTAACGAACGATATTAGTCGGTGGTTACCTCTTACAGATACCTTTGATTTTTCTCTTTAAGAATGTGCCAAGGTCTTTGCGCAATTCTCAATGTTCAAATTACTTTTATCCTGTCACCTTGAATATTATAAAGCGAGATTCTCGACGAACTTGAAGTGTTCGTTTAATGATATGGACACTTGCAAATATGCCAAGTCTCACGTCTGTTCAACAGTCGTTAGAAAAGAAAGAAATATTCTTTTGAACAGTATACGTACACGGTATTTTAGATTTCGTCAAAAATATATTAAACAAATTTTTTACAAAGCCCACGAATTATTCATGAATTTTCGATTTTGTCTTCACGCCGTTGCTGCAGACTCTTCTTATTTTTTATTTATTTATTTCATTTATTTTTTATTTTCTTTTTTTTATTTAACGGAAATATCTCTACTCAACTGATATTAATAAGTTCGTGGAATAATTTTTCAGCATCAATAACGATCCAAAGTAATTTTCATTTACTATTATAAATTATTAATTCACATCGTTATTAATTATTGTTATTAACTTATATTGTTTATTATTAGGTCGAAAAGTTCTTTCTGAAAGATCGTGTCATTTTTGTTTTGTTGGAATCGCCGCTCGAATTAATTTGATAACGATTTTTAGTAGATCACAGTCATTATTTCGACATTAAAGACGAGGAAAACTGCTACAAGTACAGAAATATTGAATGAGAAAAGCATCGAGACGTAGTGTAAGTGAAAATTGTATAGAATCTGGACCGAGATATCTCCGCTGAACGACTCTTAACTCATTGTCTTTTGATGATTGGTGTGAAAGACTTTCAGAACGTTGTCATTTTCGTACAAAACACAGAGCATTGTTAGAGAACGTATTTAAAAATGGCTCCTTTTTAATAAGAGAACGTTTAAACCACAAAGGAACAGTTTTACTCTAGCTATGCTTCATTCGCTCTTTCATTCTGTAAGCGCTCACTTAGGATTCGAAACTGCAAACTAGAATTTGAGAGCAGGATTGTGCATGTGATGAAATTCTGATTTCCATCTATAAAAATGTAAGTTATTTCTGTTTTGGGCAAAATTAAGCGTGAATTGGATACTTGAAATTCTAAATAAAACGTAATTTTGTTAACTGATTGACGAATAAGTAATAAGTGTAAGTAGAATTTGAAAATTTAGCAGGATGTAGTGGAGCTAATCAGAATTTTAAGTGCAAGTGCTGATTCTGATGAACATCTCTAGATCCTCATCTAGGGCATGATTCTATTAAAGTAGGATAACATTTTTGTTTAAAAATGAAAAAAAAAACGCGAAGGAATTGAGGTTTTACAGGATCAAACTGGAACTTCTATTCCGATTGGGGGTTGTAGTAGTTTTTTCATTTTTTTATTCATTTTCATTTTATTTTTTCATTTTATTCGTTTTGTTTCGTCGTTTTCACAAATGAGATACCTGAATAATATAATTGGTATACCAGTTAAACGGGCATTCGAATAAAACAGAAATATATATCCTTTTGTTTCACTCCTTTCTATTCGAGTTATCGAGAATCGTAATATTTCAAGCCTTATTTGTCTCCAAATCGTATGCGCGAAGTATTCAAATGTTGAATTCGAATGGCGACCAAATACAAGAGATTATTAAAATATTTAAACGAGGCCGTCGGCTGGTCGTTACGAAGCGACTTCTCTTCGCAAAGTTCTCAATTAAATGCTAACAAGCGAAGAGCTCGCTTCCCGGTTCCCCGGTTTCCCAGTTCCTCGCTACTCCTCATGCCCTCTTATTCCTCCTTCCAACTCACTTTTTCCTGAATCCCGGTTTCGTCGGCGAGGGTGCAAGTGTAGCCAACAACACCACCATCGTTTCCAACAACGGGGAATACGACATTGTTTTAACGAGAAGAATAAAACCACAAATTTGTTCAGCCTGGACAAACCACAGGACTGACTTATTGTTATATGGTTTATGTGCAGACCTGAATACACTAGATTACCTTATGTTGTAAATCCACGACCACCATGGACCGAAAATTGATTATTCTTAAAATAATTTTGTAAAATAAAAAAATTACAATCAAATTTTACAAGAGGGCGTTCCGATTTCGAAAAAAAATTGTGCGTGTAGCATATTACCTACGCACGTAAGTCGTGAAACTTCTCACTTAAGACTTAAGACTTGAGACTTAAGACTTGAGACTTGAAACTCAAGACTTAAGACTTAAGACGTCAGACTTGAGATTTAAGGCTTAAGATTCGAGACTTAAGACTTAAGACTTAATTATGTATATTTTATACAGGCATATGTCAATCTTACACTTTTCGTTACACTTGGAAATTTTCGGTATCCTGCCAAAAAAAGTTTCAATTCAAAAATGTATATCCAGCTCGATTAGAGTACAGTTTGCAGATTTTTTTTTACCTCACTCCGTTAGCTACGATTATAGATAATCGTGTGGTGAGATTGGAGGTCATGCGGATTGTAATGGAATAACAAAAAACGTTTTCTGACGTGATTGAATTTGATGTGTAACCAAAAATAGTTCTTAAAAAAACTATACAAAAAAAAAAGCAAAACAAGTAAAATACAAAAACGAGTAAAATAATTGATTGGTTATTCTGTTTGCAACTCTGCGAATTTTCATTTTTGAATAACAAAGTGTAAAATTGAGGAATAATTTTAGGTATTATAACTGTTCTACAATATCTAGGCATATAATAACAGTACATGACGGATAGGTAGGTATATACATATATATACATATACATATATATGTATATGTATATAGGTTTATATATAAATTTGCAGAGATGTGGAAATTTACAGAGCGGACTCGCTTCTCTTCGGACGGGTTGCTCAAGTTAAATTTTAATTTGCAACTAGTTAAAAAGTTAGTCTGCGAAGAAGCCTCCGGCTGCTGGTGGCGGCGGTGATAATAAGGAGCGAACTTTACCACAGGGCTTAAAGAGCTGCAACCAGGCCAAGGCAAGAGGAGAAACCCACCCTTTCTCAGCTCTTCTTCATATTTCATAAAATTGTGTATTTTTCATTTAACCGATATTTCAAACTCGAATAAACATTACAAATTTAAAGTGATTTCAATCAACGATCGTTATATATTATATTATATATATATATATATATATAACGGTATAAGAATATTTATAATGACAGTAGAACTGAATAAGCCCACGGAAATTAAATTCTAATAATATATATTTTCAATCCCTCGAGTATGATTTGCAAAAAAATACGCTTTATCTTACTTTGATACAGAAAGCAGAAAAATAATATCATTCATTCCAATTGACTCTTCGATTTTTCTTCGATCGAAAGTCCCCATTAACTCTATATTATATGTATATTGATAATAGATTCAATCCCTATAGTAATAGTCTAAATATCAACGTCACTTAGCTGGATTCAATTGAGACACTATGGATCATCGCGTGCCTGTCAGTTTCATCGTCTAACCAACATCGGGCGTATTCACTATTGATTACCAGCGTCAATCCTCGTTAAGTAATACTGTCAAGTTTATTACCTGGTGGATTTCACGTTCGATTGTTCGCTGTCCATTTTTAGAGAAATAAATGTGTCTGCGTAAAATTACATGAGTCAAAAAAAAAAAAAAAAAATGGGATTAAAAATGAAGAACATAAAAAAGCATCGTGGCAAAAACAGTACAGTATAAATTTGGAGATTTTAGGGTTCGCAGCTTTGAAGGTCAGCCAGTTCACTCTACTCACAATAATTTCTTCGACCATTCACAACCCTTGAGGCATTTGCGGGCCGTTAACTTGTGCTCGAATTTGGCCAGTGTTTTTGCCCGATCGTAAATAGTAACCCTTGTCGCTGGCAGCAGTAGAGTTATCGAAAGTTCTGCGAGTTAATGGGCGCAATAAGTTGACAGAAATAAAACCAAGGCATCGAATTATTCCAGGAACAAGATCCAGTATGATAATAAAGTCGTTATAAAACTTGAATCGATTAAAACTCAAGTTTATTCAATCAGATATATTTCTTAACCCTGCAACAGGCGTAACTCGAACAGTTGAAAAGGTTTTCCAAAAAATCCACATTCAGATTCAAATCTCTCAGAAGAATCGAAAGAAGTTTCCTACGTTTGTTCATTAATTTTTCGAATAAATTGTTCTTGTCTTTTGAACTTGAATGATTGATTTGAAAAAAAAAAAAAAAAAAAATAGAAGTAATCGACTTTGTCAGATGTAGATCTTTTCCTATTACTGAGCAAACATACGAAGACATTTGTTGCGCTTGTCCCTGAGGAGGGTTGTCGCGTGTCCTCAGCGTCGTTAAACCTCCGTCCTCGCCCACGTATCAGCTAGATAAGCGTCGCGACGCCTTAGGCTAATCGTGAGTCCGCTTATCCTATATGTATGTAAATATCAGAGCACCTATACACAGAGGGGATAGTTTCACCGTACGTTTGATTTAATTTATACTTTCCGATATTCGAACTCATCGCATTCACTATCCCATATCGATTTATCGGATATATTTTTATCGCATTCCTATATATATATATATACCTATAACAAGATCGTCTTGCATCGTTGAATAATGATAATAAACCTACAGAATTAATACAAATCCAATCTGCATACAGAATAACTTTTCACGACAGAAGAATAAATTCAATGGATTAATTTAGAGATTGTGGTTATTTACTGGTATTTGAGAAAAAGTTAATACACCATTCAACTTCATCGTATTCCTATTCGTTAATTAACTTCCGGATCTAGTTAACGATAATTTATTTTACAATTGAAAAATAAGTTACTCTTCGTAACTCCTAGGATTGGTGCTAAGTTGAATTAAGGGATGCTTATATAGGGGAGGGGGAGGGCAAAACGGGGTACTTAGGGAAATACGTAGTTTTCGAGGACTCAAATACGCTAAATCTTTTTGTTTTTTAATTGTAAACTATTTTTTATTTTTTCAAAAACAAAATTTTTCCAAAACAGTAAAAAAATTTTTTTTCGAAAATTCAAAATAATGATCAATAATGTTTATGGAAGTTATTTTTTACTATTTAAAAAACATTTTCAAAGACAAAATTTTTTTATAAAATTTTAAGGGTACCCCATTTTGCCACCCCCCCCTCCCCTACGGATGTCTTTGCAAATACTGTAACGTAATTTTTAGTATGAGTATCTCTGCAAATTATGTCCGCAAATAAGTCAGGAAATTTTAAACGTATTAAGCTTTTTGAAATTCCAATAATTTGAAATTTAATCAATATGTGCTCCTTACGTCGCAAGATTTTAAGTTCTTTCGTTTCGTTTGAACTTTTCTAGCTCATTTAATAAATTCGCATAGTTTTCTTGAAATCAGATCACGCTTTCTGATAGTAAAAATTATTTTATAATTGTAGTCAAATTATATAGTCTGCCTTTAAGTAAAAATGGAACTTTTTGGAAAGTATCATTGATTATAAAAGTAAAGTAATTCAATTTTATTTATTTATTGTCTAAACATGAAAGATTCGGCTAAAAGAGATTAAGTTCAAGTATACCGAGGGATAGTTAAGATGGTATCAAACGAGCTAAGCTTGAATGAGATAGAGAAGGATTTACGGGTTTTGTAAGAAAGTTGCCAGGTCAGATATCATCGATTCTCTTTTGTTTTTCTAATTCTCTCGTCATAATCCGAGAGTCGAATATGCTTTTCCTGATTGGGCAGTTTTTAATTGGTAGACTTTATCAGTTTGTGCATCTAGTCTCTTTTTACGATTCTTCTTATCGCTGCTGACGCTTAGCAGATCGTAACTTATTCACAAAAATTTTAATCCAGGATTAAATTGGAAACGAACGTTAAATTAACAATTGATTAATTTAATCTTAAGCTTTGGTATTCTGAAGATTAACAACTTTCGAGCTTATATATTATATTTAGAGGAATTTGGGTTCGTTGAGTGAAAAATTTTATAAAAATTCAAATTCATTATCTAAAATTAGTTTTTAGTTTATTATTTTTTTTTTTCGGATACAAACGGTCACAGTTACCTATCTTTCTTGCTGAAATTCTGACTCAGACTTACCCTGCAGTTTAGGTACGATATTTTCCGGGGGCTCTAATCTTTGGTGAACGATTCATTTTGTGAGGTGAATCCCCAAGGTTTGTACTGATTACAAGCGCAGTTCCTTCCTCTTCCTCATTCTCATCCTTCTTCTCTCTGTTTCTCCTCCAGCTCCTCCAGCCACGAATTCTACAATCCATAAACCACGATCCATTCTCTCTCTACACTCTACACCCCCGCGTTCCACGCTTGAGACTTAACCCTGTAGCAACTTCCATCATTGGTAATGGCCCCTGAGGGAAAATTTCGCCTAACGCCCACCGAAACCCATAGCTAAGTTCCCAAGGGATGATCCGAATGGCAGAGTCTTAAAGAAGTCAAGATTCAGGACTGTATTTTTACACATAATATAAGTTAGGCACCTGCGATCCCAGCTTGATCCCAGGTGGTTATAAGGTGGAATTCTCTCAGCCTTTTATTCAGGCTTATAAATATCACATACTTTTTGTTTTATTATTTTTATTCCCTTTTCTTTTTATACTTCATAATAAAAATGGCCAATCCCTTACCAAGAAAAAAAAAAAAAAAAACGAAAAATGAAAAAATAGAGCGAACAAAAAATAAATGCAAACAAATAAGTACAAATAGAAAAAAAAAAATCGAAAACAAAAAATCCCTTCAATATTTATCCAACAGTATAAATATCTATTTCAACGAGAAATTTACTTCGTTCCATGGGTGAAACGAGCGGCTCGTTTTCCTATAACAAGTGGATACGGGTAGGTAATTAAACCACTTGCGAACGGCTAGGGATGCATTGAAATCAACCACGAGAAATTCCCTTGACGTTGTCCTCGCCCTCGCCATGCACTACGGATAACAAGCAGCCCTACGTAGGCCTTGTCGACCCAGAAGTGTCGATACCTCTGTATATGTATATGATAGAGGGTTGAGGGATGAGAAATGCATTGCCGGTTCTATACATACAATTGCGAAATTGTCATTATTAATGCGGCTTGATTGCTAGTACCCTCCTATCGCATCACCGACATCCAATCTACCATCGCACAATGCACCAGGTAATGATGATCATTTCTAGTCTACCTCATCACTAAGGGATGTTTATTAATTTGTACCAGTTAGTTGCTAATGACAATTGATGACTATTGTTAAAAACAAAACAGGGAATACTAGTTGGAATAGAAATTCTAGTTTGATCATCCAAAACCTGCATATCCTTTGTGCTTTAGTTTTACTAACAAAAATCTAATTCTGTTTTAATTGAATTATGTTCTACGTGAGGATTCAAACGGGGTTAATCAGAATTAGAAATTGCACATTGAAATTCTGATTAGCACCTCTTCATACCACTGAATTATCAAATTCTATTTACAACCGTAAAAGTTTGAAGAAAAAAATCAAATCAACGATCAATTTTATTTTCGACAATTGGAATTTATCCGTCAAACAGTTCACAAAACGTTTTATTAAAGGATTTGGGATTTAGATATAGGTCGAAATCAGAATCACAAAGCCTCTCTAAAGTTTGAAATCTAGAGATCCAAACTAGAGTTTCAAAAGTCTAGCGTGGGCCTAAACTTGCTCAAAACGGAAATAACTCTTTGCAGTTTTAGAGGCAAATCAGAATTTCATTACATTCAAAATCCTACCCTAAAATTCTAGTTTGTACCTCCAAGTCCTCGGTGAGAATTTGTAAAATAAAACTAGAATTTTTTTAAGTGAAAAGAAATTTTTCTGCGTTAATATGTTAACTCTTTTATTCGTCGTTTTTTGGCATGTCTTAACGTCGGCGCCGTCGACGCACCCCTCACACCCTTTTGTATATCTGGTCGGTTGGCGTCCCGCCGAGCCGCGTGCTCGTTTCACAGCGCGCAAAGGGCGACAGCCACTTCCTGCCTAATTGCCAGGGGACCCTCGGTGACCGGAAGTCCCGTGGAAACATTACTTCCGCCATCTCAAAGCCTGGTCCCCATGTACATAAATACATACATGTATAGCTATACAGAAAAATACTATACATAGGCGGGTATATCCGGCGTCGCACCTTCAGGTTTTGAAAGAGCTAGATGACGTCTCCGACCCTTTTATCGTTGAATTATAACCACACTAGATGGCAATTCAGTTCCGTTATTTTAAGTAAAAATCAAGTCGTTGATGGAGTAAAGTTAACTTTTAAACTGATTGAGTCTAAATTAAAATTAGGTAATTAATCAATTTATACACGTTGTACTTGACTGCTGAAATTTGATTAACGTGCCTATCTAATTTTAAATTAAGGAGAAAAGTTTACTTTCGCAAAAGTATCGTTGTGTCATTATTATTATTTAATGTAAAACAGCTGCGTTCTATAATTTGGGTTATCTTTGAGGATTTTTTCGCTCATATATGTATACAGCTTCTCGTATATGTATATAACTCTAAGCAAAAAATTAGTTATTGTGGAATGATAGCTATAGGTGTATTAACGCAAAATTATAGATTCATAAACTTCGGTATAAGGTACCTGTACCATAAAGACTTGTGGAAAAAAAAAAAATGCTTTTTAAAATGTGAATTTAACCTACCCTGAAGCACTCCTTTCAAATTCATTACCATTTCGCTACAGAGTAATTACATACGAATTGTTAAAGTTTTTCTGGTGGCGATACGATTCTCGGTGGTAAATATCAATTCAAAATTTTTCATTTTTTTTTCTCAATAGAACCTTTCACACTTTAGGTATTATACTCGTATTTAATATGAAAATATATATCGTAAGGTCAAACAATTAAATGTAGAGAAAAATTCGCTAGCAGCTGGGTTATAATTAAATGGTATAAAATTTTCGTTTTTTTTTTTTACCATTCTCTTTCAAAATAATTTAGAAATTTTCATTTTTTCACAGCTGCTGTATAAAAATTTGCTACACATTTCTTTATTGTTTATTGTTCTTCAACGAATAACGTTACTTTATAAACTTGAATTAGATTATTGAAATTAATGATAACTAAAAAAAAACGCGAGACCACCCGACTAGGTGTCCTTTTGCCTAGTGTATAGCTGTTATCACGTCAGTGTCGGATACGTAATACATCACGCTAAGTGGTTATATGCTTTCCAGTCCATCGCGTGACTATGCCTTTGATCCAGGCATTAAAAAGAGTGTACGCTGACGTAGCAACGGTGGTCACGTGATCACAGACAATATAACTAACGTCAACGACAAATTTTCACTATACATATACATATACATATATATCTGTGGTTCTATGGGGTGAGATACACGTATTATATAGTATATACACGAATACATATGATTTTCAGAGAAATATAATTACATGTACATTTATAGATATATCGATGTATTATATGTATACCTATACCTATACGTAATGTATAATTACCGGGAATAAATAATGAAATGAGATATGGAAAAATGGGAATAATAAAAAAGGAGATATTGAAATGGGTGAGCGTATAGAATATCTATACCTATAGGTATAAAGTGACACTCGCAGTAAAAAGAGAGAAAGGGAAAAAAGAGAAAGAGAAAGAGAGAGAGAGAGAGAGAGAGAGAGAGAGAGAGACAGGAACGTGTAGGCATCAGGAGAAAAAGCTACGTGGCGTTTTCTCGTCTAAGTGAAAACTCATATTTACTGGTTAGTAGAGACGCACAGAGATACGCTGTAATGCTGCGTTATGTGATGCCTTGGGAATATTCTCTGGATATATATACCTATACCTATACCTATGTATACGTCTATAGAGACTATAATGTGAGTAAGAGCGTCATGTCAGGGAGAAAGAGGAAGAGAAATTCAGATAACGATATTTGCGTAGGTACGTCGATATTTTGAAAACAATCTAAAAATAGGCATATGATATGAAGTACTTTTGTGACTAGAATTTGTCCCCCAAATATCAAAATAAAGTTCATATATATACCGAAACGGAATAGGAATTCTACTTTCATTGTACAAGTTCTCACTCAAGATTTGAAAGTGAAAATTACAATTTAAGAATAAGATCGTGCATGGAATGAAATTTGATTTTCATACAAAAATGAGAGTCATGTAGGGAAGTTTACGCGCGAACTGGACTTTTGGAATTTTACTTTAAGCCTTTGGATTCTAGAATTCAGAGAGACTCCGTAATTCTAGCTCCTTAATCTTTTAAATAAAAAAGTTTTTTTTTTTTTGAACTGATTAATAAATAAATTCAAAATCAGAAATAAAATTGAAGTATAAGAATTAGGAAATTTTAGTTATAGGATTTAGAGGAGCTAATCAGAACCTTAAGTGCATGTGATAATTCTTATTAAGATTTCTAAATCCACACGTATATATGGGGCTGTCCACGTCAAAACGACACGGCTCCAGACCTCAAAGTTTTCGATTTGATTTTTGATTTCATATGTAATCATTCTATGTTTGGAGAACCTGTCAAAATTTTTTTGATTTTTTTCAATCAACCCTTTTGGAGCTATGAATTTTTTCAGCCTCAAAGAATGGACCTTTTTTAAAAATCTGAAAAAAAATCATAAAAATTCTATTGATGTTATAGAACAACCTCCCACTTCCGGAAACGTGGGCAGGATTTTTCTAATATTTTTTTTTTTTAATTTTTCAAAGATTTTGTTCAAAAAAATGCTTCACTAATGACTTTTATCCTACCAGAAATCTTTCAAATCTACACCATTGAGATTTTTTGAAGTTCTTGATCTTATATTGGTAGTAGGTGATTTTATAAAATCCATTAATGAAGCATTTTTTTGAATAAAATTTTTGAAAAATTGCAAGAAAAAGTATAAGAAAAATTCTGCCCACATTTCTGGAAGTGGCAGGTTGTTCTATATCAGCAACAGAATTTTCGTGATTTTTTTTAGATTTTTAAAAAAGGTTCTTTTTTTAAGACTGAAAAAATTCATAGCTTCAAATTGGTTGATTGAAAACCATGAAACAAAAATTTGACAGATTCTCCAGACATAGAATGATCACATATGCAATCAAAAATCAAATCGAAAACTTTGAGGTCTGGAGCCGTGTCGTTTTGACGTGGACAGCCCCATATATAAGAATATAATTCTACTAAATCAGAACAACATTTTTGTCTATAAATTTCAAGAACGAAGGGGTTGACGGTTTAGAGGATCAAATACTAGAATTTCTATTCCGACTCGGGTCTGTTTTAGACTCACTCGGGTTCAATTAAAATTGTTGAGCATCGAAAGGCTGATATATTTGATCGTATCAATATTAATTCATGATATAAGCCTCCAAGGTTCGTCCAAGACTAATTGTTATACGGATATTGGAATGCACCTTACCATTCTGCGGTGATACAGGGTAACTCGCACAGTGCAGAGAGAATATTGGAATAGTTTCAAGTTTGTTGGGAAAAGTCACATTCGCGGTTTACCTGGTAGCTACATGTATATAATCATTATTAGAATTTTGACCAATGAGAGGTTATATAGTCGGTTGTAATTAAATATCTGCTGTCCTCACAGATCCAATCTAATACAAACCTATAACCGTCGTAACGTATCGCTTTTCAAATGTATTAAACTATATTCATCCAGTACGATTACATAGTCTAAACAAATTTGGTATACCAATTACTCAAAAACAGATATGAAAATTCATATATCGATTTAAAAGAGTAACAAAACGTGAATACAAAACTAAAAAAATTAAAAATCAAATGTAAATATATTACTCGTCATTGAAAAACGATCGAGCGATTTTATATTTCATCCATTTGATAATTGAGATTTTTAATTTAAAGTTACATGTATTAATTCGTAAAAGAAAATTCAATGTTGTACTACATTAGTTACTATGGAAACTGTTGTGCACCATTAAAGACTTTTGAACTTTTAACCGCCACCCTGTAGTGACGCCATAATGACCAACATTATCGCGATGAACGGATGGAAATTGAGGCGGAGTTGGTGAAATGTTTTAATATATTTTCACCCCTTAATGTGGCCAACGCGATGCTTCGTGGACACGACATTACCAGACGATACAGCTCGTCGACGAAAACTTTTATTTTTTTTATTTTTTTAATTTTTAATTCTTTTTTTTTTTCGGTTCTTTAAAACTTTTGCCATATCATAAAACGTACATACGAATATTTTATAATGATGCTGTAGAATATTTACAGAATTTTCGGAACACCCTGTACCTATGTACAAATTTTTTAGTTACTTTTATCTACGTTTTTGAGTAATTGCAGTAAAACGAAATTAATTTTGGTGTCATCCTAAAAAATTTTTGATCTTTAACGTACGTAAGCTTTGATGTTAATTTCAGAGGGATGGGCCGAACGATATCTTATATATACAGAAAAATTTTACCTTGGTATAGACATTTTTTTTATGGTTTTTTTTTTTTTTCTGACTTGATTTTATAACGAACAAACTTACTGTAGATATGTATATAATGTATATGATATACACCTTGTTATTATTTTATCAGACTTCTTTTTGTATCTTATCAGAGTAGAATTACCACTTTGATCTTGATGATCCCCGATGTTTTTATTGCTTACGAAACATGGTGAAGAATTTAATTTCCTAACTGGTTCAGAGCACGAAGATGAAATTATATCAAAATACTTATTTCAAAATCCTTTGAATAATGTCAAACCATCGCACAATAAATCTCAAGGATTTAGATACTTGGGTAATTATATATAGCGAAGCATTGAATCCAAGTTAAACGTGAATAAGGAAAAGTCCAATTATAAGACTAAATTTATGTACCTTCAATGTATTTTATTTTTATACTCATCTCAAGACAGAAATATTATATTTTAGTAAATAAAATTCCTCAGTCGACTCGAGACCTTACTTCGTGTTTGAAATTAATGTTAAATCGTATTTAGAGATTATATATTTGTCGAAAATAATGATGAATATTCCATAATTGTCTGTAAAAAATCGTATTCAACTTTTACATTAAATGTAAAACAAATATGAGATAAGAAACATTAAAGCTTTACCTATAGCAATGAGCACTCGGTCAACCCCTCGAGTTTAGTAGCCAGCCAAGAAGTTGAGGGGTCTCCACCTAGTTGACTCACTGTTTCTGTATAGTCGTATCTCGTATGTACTCTTAGTCTGACCAGTTGGAATAGTTTGGATTCAAGAAGACATTTATCGCCTTAGTACCGCACTGCGGAGATACACGCAATGTGTTATTTAGAGAGCAGCTCTATTAGTTATAGTTTAAGTAACTCCAAGGAGAAACGAAACGTCGCTGCAGACTCTGTAGTTATTTATGTACATAGATAGATAAATGCACGGGATGTTCTGCTGGTGTAGGGCTCTTATATATGTGATACTTTTTTTCTACGTCAATATCTCGGGAACGAATCGACGGATTTTATCTTTCCTTATATCAACTGATGCGGTTCTTCCTAACTTCGAACTGTTTAAATTTTGGATTTTTTCGGTCCAGTAGTTTGAGAGATATTCAAAGAATAAAATTTCAAAAAATTGTAATAATAATAATAATAATTCAATTGATGATATCCAGAGAACTGATCAACAGATTTTGACGATTCTGATCTCAATCAATAGCATTAGCTCCAACCTCAATCTGGTTAAATTTGTCAATTAAGCGATCTGGTAGTTTTTCTGTTGACAAAAAACAAAAACAAAAATTAACTTTTCCTTCATAGAATATTTTTTGATTACTTTTAATTAAACTTTTGACGTGTGGAAGTTCTAGGGCTGGTCCATCGAGATCAGCAGACTTTATTCCTAATCAACTTGTTTAGATGATTGTACGTATGTATGTATGTACAATACATACGTCTGGTTTTAAAGTAATGGGACTTTAACACCGAATGCATATTACGTCCAGGCTGCTATACATACCTATAACATTGTGGGTGTAAGTGTCTTGGCAACACCCTGCCAACAAAGGTCTCGACAAATTTATCACTGAAATCCTGCCTGTACCATAAATACAAAACTAGACTAAACTTTAGCGTAATTCCAGACTTTGCCTGTTGCAGTATGTTTTTCCGGGCTGACCATACCGCGGCCTTTACTACTGCCGCATCTTTGTTCCTGCAGTGGAACTGGTTTGTCATACAAACACTACGGTCTACGCCCCAGACATCCTAGTAGGACAGATTTTAAGGCTCGATAAAGTAGTTTTAGTCTACTTCGTTTACTAAAAAAAAATCTATTTTACTGAGAAAATAGGTGAAAATAAAAAAAATAAAAAATAAACTGCCCACTACGTGTCAGGGAACTGTCGCTGAGGAAGTAAACTCATCTCGATAGAAATATTGTTGAAAGGGGTTGATAATAATAAAACATGAAGAACAAAAACAAAGAAAAAAAAACAAAAAAAAAAAAAAAAAACAAATGGGTACACCAAGAGAGAGAGAGAGAGTGAAAGTGCGAGTTGAAAAAGAGAAGGGGGAAGTAAAAAAGTTGGTCATTCGTGGATTTGTTAGTATATTTTAATTAAAAAATACTTCAAGCTTTGCTTCCAGGGCCTGCAGGGTAGAAACACCACACTTATCATCAGTGTGGTTGTAGTGGTAGTCGTAAAAGAAATAACGAGTTAGAAAAACTTTGAAAATTACAGTTTTAATGTTACAAATTAAGTAACACGTATACATATATACGACTCGGTGTTATGTATGATTTTTTTCTGCAGGCCTGACTCATTGTACTTATAGAAAATATAAAAAAAAAATAAAAAATATTTTGTATCATAAAACAGGTGAAATAATTGTACATACTTTGCTGCTAGATCGATGTGAAATTTTCTACTGCTATACGACAACGAGTCACTTTGCTATTCATAGAAACTCCCATCTTCATAGACAGGGTGATGTAGTAGCTCTACGTACGTGACAAAGTAATCCACCTTTCATTCTTGACATGTAGAATTTACATACGTATTCATCGTTAACTTGTACGGGAAGAGTTTTACCACTTTTTCAAACTCCTCTCTCTCTCTCTTTCTTTCTAAAAGTTTCTGCTACTGGTTTTCGCGATTTTTTTTTATTTTTCTACTCATGGGTTTTACCATTTGTATACGTCATTTCGTTCATAAAAGCATTTGCACATATTTCAAGAAATGTAACGTCAATTTTTCCGCCTTCGTCCAGTTCGCAGAGATAAAATTTCAAATACGGATCAGTGATAAGATATTTAGCTTCAAACATGAGCTAGTGAATAATATAAACGTCGTTTTTTAAAATCCCCCTGGACGTAAAGATGATAATATGATAATGTAAATGATAATAAATATAGTCATCCGTTTTAAGGTTTACGAGTTAAAAATTCATGGATTATTCTTTTGTTTAGGGTAGAAAAAAAAACGAAAAACAAAAAGAAAACGAAAAAAAAAAGATAAAAAAATAAAGAATGAAAATTACCTCTACGAGATCCTGGTGGCGTGATGGGATTCGTATTTTATAATAATGGAACAATAACGCAGCTGTATAAGAGATACACTCTTTATTCTTTCGTTAATTAAAAAAAATTCTCAAGTATTTCACTGGTTTGCATATCTCTCATTCTATAGGTACATACCTACCAGGTATAAGGTAGGTAGGTATAGGTAGGAATATATTCTTTCAGAATATTTCCCGAGTAAATATCTAGCAAACAGGGAACATGACTGTGAAATTATTAATTAAGACCTCTCTAGTTTGCACTGCGGAGGAACTGCGAAATACTGCTGCACAAGGTATACTTATACCTATGTACCCATAGATCTACGTGTACAAGCACATTTGCGGTGTGATACCGGAATCGCCTGGGTTCTCGTTGGTTCGCTTATACTGCAGGGTTCAACGTTAAACAATGGTTTTACAGTACCATACCTACTACCAGAGCAAACAGTGGTTATTAAATTTACCCTGAATCCCGAGTAGATGCTGAATTTTTTATCTACTATCTAGCTCCGATATCTATATAAGCCAAATTATCACACCTCTCCCCCTTCACCTCCATAGATTCGGTTAATTATAATATCCCCAAAGTATTAAAACTAATGAGTCTTTAATTAACGATTTTCTATTCACCCCAAAATAATACTAATTATGATCACGGTTTCCATACTGTTGACTTTTCATATCTAGAAATTGCTGCGTCAACTCATTCGGTTTACTTAATTACATCAGGATAATGGGCTCGTGTTTAGGAGGCGGATATTGCGATAAGGGTTATTAGACACATTCCCTTATACAAGTCTGAACTCTAAAGCGCACGTTTTATGTTGATTAGTTTTGTTCAGAATCAGTCGAGAGCTTCTGAGAAATTTCTTCATTAACTACAAGCATTATATGATCACATTAGAATTATAAAGCTTTTTTTTGTATGTTTGTTATAAAAACAACTAAGCCCTTCGTTAAATTATTGCGTGGTACTGCACTGTGACAAAATTTTATTTAAAAAAATCAAAGATGAATATGTGACAAGTATCTTATAGGTGATAATAAAATGGATAAAAAAAAAAATTGAACGTTGTTGTAAAAATAGTAAAAATTGATTTGTACAACCCAGTACATTACGCTTTATATATATATATATATATATGTATATAATATATATATACGGGAATTACAAAGGGAGAGAAAATAATAATGCCGTTGAGAATTACAGGGTGAGAAAAACAAAAGTACTTTTAGTAAATGAGGAGATGAAAAAACTGGACACCAACCCTCTGTTAGATTTAATTCTACCAGCAGCGTTGCGTATAATACGTACCTTTCTCGCTTTTTTTTCTTTTTTTTCTTTTTTTTTTGTCTTTTTTTCTTTCTTTTTTTTTTCTTCATTTTTTACTCCCCATCTCTCTCTCTTTTATCTCTTTTGCCATCTGCCGAGTCGACGTGTTGGGATGCGGTTACACTAGGCAACTAAAACCGCACTATATTTCTTCCATCGTTATAACCACTAGTAATCAGTCGCCATTGTGTGTGTGTGTGGAAAAATTGTCTTTTCGTTTGTATTTTTTTGTGCAATTATTCGCAAGAATTTTTTTTTGTTTTTTTGCATACCGGACAAAAAACATACGCCAATAACTCGCCATCTTGTTTCCAGTAATAACAATAATAGTAGCCATGATAATGTCGATTATGACTGTTGTTATTATTATTATTATGATGATGATGATGATGATGATTATGATGATGATAATAATTATAATAATAATAATAATAACAAACGTTTATCTTGGTTAATCCACGTGGGCGTCCTTTTCGCCGGGGAACTCAATTTTCGTGGATCTCCCCGCATGGAGTTATCCTGTCCCTTGTAATGAGAGCGGCGTTGGGTACCTGGCGCGACCCGGACGCCTCCTGAGGGAACCAACCCGCTTCATTTGGTTATGTTATGAAGCGAGGTTATGCCCGACCCTTGAGCCGTAAAACAACTCCATAACCAGAGCCCTCTTCTCCCACTGACACCCCTACATATGGGTATAGCTACATGCATATGTGTGAGGACAGGTATTATGCCAGACAAAGGTATTATACGGTATACATATATATATTTATGTTTATATGCATTTGTTCGTGTAAAATCGCGATACTAAATGTACGATGACCTTCGACCTTTCGTTTATCTGTCCACTCTCGTTTATACTATATGTAGGAGCAGGACGTTGCACAGTCCTTAATCAACACATTGAGGAAAAGGTTGAACCGTCGTACGTGCGATAAAGGTGTAGAGGTGAAGTGATTTCATCACCTAATTTGTTAATTCGTACGTTTAACTAATATATGTGGGAAAGTTTTTGAAGAGCATTTATTACACGACCCAACCTTATTCATGCCAGCTATACTCGTACCAACCTACCCTACTCTACCTACCCTTGGGACTGTACTATGTTATGATGAACGTATAGGTATATAGTAGGTATGGAGAAAAGTGGGGATGAAATAGAAGTAAAAGGAGGGATGGTCCGTTGAGGGTTCAGATCGTCCGATTACTAAGGGTGAAAGTTTTGAGAGAGGTGAAGAAAGTTAACGGTACCTACCCCTGCATCACCCTCTTACAGACCAAAAGCAACGGGCTTTTAGCTGACTGATAAAGTATTGGATAAAGTTACGCCCTGCACCGACGATATTTTCTCATATGAACGTATACGTATGTACTTTTGTCACCATATATAGGTATCCAGCTTTATTAAGAAATGGGAAAAATAATAACCGCAATTTTCAGTCGGATATTATTGAACAGGTTTACGACTTTTCTCAGTCTGCCGAACGACTCGTATAAGAGAAACTTGTTAAACTTGTTAATTTTCCAAAGAATAATCAAGGTTTCATATATTGGGTGCAGGGTTTTAGTTCTTGATTAAAACCTGCTTATTTTTAGTTTGGCGAAACTTTTCAACGAATAGGGATAATAGGGAATAGGGAATTAATTATTGTTTCCCTATTCGATTTCCTCCAGTATCTGGTTTATTATTTTCATATATTCCATGAAAGCTATAATAATTACAAATAAAAATTTACTTCCTGACAAACGTCAATTTTTACTTTTCAAACTGAGAATGTACCTAAATCTTAGGTAAACAATACTGATGGAAGACTGAAGATGTACCCCGAAACGAGGTGAATCACAACAGCTCGTTAGGACCAGTTCATCTTCCAAATGAGGATATTTTTTCAATTTGGCTAATTTCATCATTAAACTGGTCAAACAAATACGACAAACATATTTATTTGGGAGGTAAATTATTCAAAACTAACTGTTGAGATTTACCCCCTTTTACGCTATAGTAATTATTGTTCAGATAATTTTAAAGTCATATAAACTCTTTATTTTTTGAGATAGCTTATTATTATTTTTATCAACACTGCGAACTTCTTATGGTTACATTCTTGATGATGAGGTAAATATACCATTAGAGACAGCTTGCAGATATAACCGATGTAAGCTGACAACGCAGGCCTTCGCAGCACTCATCATTATCGTTGATTATTTGACACTGCAAAAAAAAAATCACCAATTACGAACAAAATCTTGAGTACAAAATCAAATTCATACAATTTTATATGTCGGAAAATGTATGCCAAAAGCATAGGTGACCTACGTGATACTCATTTCACATAATGCAGAAAGAAAAAATTATTTTGCCATAAATGATTTTTTTTTTTTTGTCAACATGGGTTATGTTTTATGACTTCGTGTTATTCATAGGGGACTATCTCTTTTTTATGTATACTGAATGTCCCCATGGTAGGCAGCCATCCACGCTTTCTGTCACTGCACCGAGAACACACAACAATCCCAGAAGGATAATCAGCATAACTTTAGACATTTTCGCTTCGGATGTGGCTCATGTAGTCGACTGCAACAATTATTAATTATATTCATTTTACTTCAACGGTAATGAACTTTAACCTTTATAGAATGAGGTAATTTTAGCTATCGTTGGAATTGTATTTGTTATTGATTATGCACTGGCGCAGATTGATAGCCCGCGGAGTTTTTTCTATTAAACTTGATCAGAAATTTGGAATTTTATGAGTGACTGGTATTTGGTATTTGGTAAAAATTCAATTGATTCTGATATTTTCAACCAAGGTTACAATATTTTGTCGATTCAGACGAAGTTCAAGACTCAAGTATGGTTCACATAATATATTTCATTTTACAGTCACGAAATACAACGGAAAAATGTTTGTAACTTGATGATCCACAATCACTCACGTTAGCCCATATTGTAAGAAAAAAATCTATGAGCAGTTATGATGGGTACAAGAAAGAATATTGATAAGAATTGAAAACG
Source organism: Macrophya annulata (assembly GCA_963924015.1). Lineage (NCBI taxonomy): Eukaryota > Metazoa > Arthropoda > Insecta > Hymenoptera > Tenthredinidae > Macrophya > Macrophya annulata. Next base: position 10,928,634 of record OZ001259.1, on the reverse strand, counting down.
AGAAAAGACTCCTGACTAGGTTACGACAGATTTCTGATAGTTTTTGATTTATTTATAAGCGAACGTATGCCTAATTATATGGAGTAATGTAATAGAATGTGAAAATGGACATTTTAGGGGTTTAGTTCTTGAGCGCAAGACAAAAAGGATTCGGCAGTAAATCGATCTGAAGCATTTATAGCTATGACGATAAATATATCATCATGATCTTTGCCAGGTTTTTTGACGGACTAGTACTGGTTCCGAGGGGAAGTTAGGTATAAGGAACATGCGACTTTTGTATTGAGAATGAGTGAAACTCCGGAAGCTGGATGAGCTGTATGGAAAGCGGCAGTTGAGCCTGACGCTTTTCTCAAGAGACTCAATAGAGGGCGGATTTTTAACGACCACTGTAACAAGGGTGGACACTGGACAGCCCAAAAGACGATTCAGGCTGCGTTGTACCGATTTTTTCTTTAATTAATAAATTATGTAACTCGATCTGTACATACCTACTCGCATCCATTCAAATTATCCGTCACTACATCCCCAAATAAGGTTTGTCATTCAATAATTTAACTAATAATATTTACTTGAAATAAATATTATATGAATAGCTCCCGGCAACAAACGGTCAGCTCGATTTTATATTTAAATATCCAATAATAATAAAATACTTACTAAAACAGATGTAATGACTTCTTCTTCTTCCACCGTGAAGATTACTGTCGATTATTTTGCGAACAGATAAGGTCTTGAAAATGGCTTATTAGTGACTGATTCATATGGACTACATTCAATAACAACTGATTATTTATTCATAATAAGCTCGCAGTATTGATCAAAATAACATGATACAATGTGTATAATTGCGAAGATATGTAGAAGAGCAATAGGTCAGTTTGGGTTTTTACGAGGGTTTTTACGCTTGGCTTTATCGCGCATGTCACTGATATCTTTAGTCTTGTTTTGCCGATGTTATTATAAAGGTTAAACGAATAGTCATATGCTTCCATATGGACAATAAATCTATTCTCATATTATCATGCATGGAATAATGCAACTAATTGATACATATAATAATGACTAAGATACTGAGGAGATTTTTATTTTCGAATTTAATGATTTATACGAAATACTGCGGCTCAAGGTGTTGATATTCATTGAAATCTAGACCTAAATTGCTCTGTATACGACTTAGTAATAGACGATTATAGGATATGGAATTATATCGTGAGTCTTGCATAGAATACAGCAATGTAGATATTCTTGTAATCTGCGGTGCATGCTAAATGGCACTACCTCTCGCTATACTTTGACAAAGTAGCACGAATGATTCTTGGCTGACTTTGCAGAGCTAATAAACCTGAACTTGATCTCGAATTTGATGCAGAGTCTAGTCATAGAATATTTTTGCATTAGTAAAGTAAAATAAAGTGTTCGATGTGGGGACGAAATTCGTTCGTTCGTTCACGTGCATGCTTAGATTGTTTGATTATCAATCTTGTTAACTTGTTAGAGTCTGACGTTATTTTTCATTTTTTCGAAGAGATGAAGACCTTTGACAGTTGTGAATCAGATCCCATCCCTTTTTTCGCAGAATAACTGTAATTATACAGATACTTGGCTTTGTTTCTTTCTTCTCTCATCGCGCTATTCATAAAATGATATTATAAGAGCTACTTGGTGGAACATTCTATTACTGTCACCAACTCCACTGGAATCATATCCTTCCATTCGTTTTTGCAACGCATAATAATTTCTTTATTTAAAACTGATGGAATTGGAAGACTTTCTAAAACGGCATCCCATCTCAGGATTGATAATACAAATATATTTTATGTCTTCGATTGCGAAATGTTTTATCGAGAGTTACTTCTGCGTATCCCGGTCACTGCCAGTACCGTTATCGTAGGAGTTGATAAATTTACCAAAAGACGAAAACAAAAACAGGAAAAAATTTAAGCTGCATTGGAATATTGTTCGTGTTTTCACGATACATGTGATCAACATGACCCAATGGGGTGTATGTTATGGCCAATGAGAAGTCAAGACGATTGATATAAAAGCAACAGCCGCTTTGGCAGCAGCAGCAGTTGCAATTGAACGTAGTCCATACGAATCAGTCAGCCACTAATAAGCCTTTTTAATACCATATCTGTTCGAATAGCAATCGACAGTAATCTCCACGGTGGAAGAAGAAGAAGTGATTACATCTGTTTTAGTAAGTATTTTATTATTATTGGATATTTAAATATAAAATCGAGCTGATCGTTGTTGCCGGGAGCTATTCATATAATATTTATTTCAAGTAAATATTATTAGTTAAATTATTGAATGACAAACCTTATTTGGGGATGTAGTGACGGATAATTTGAATGGATGCGAGTAGGTATGTATAGATCGAGTTACGTAATTTATTAATTAAAGAAAAAATGGGTACAACGCAACTTGAATCGTCTTTTGGGCTGTCCAGTGTCCGCCCTTGTTACAGTGGTCGTTAAAAAGCCGCCCTCTATAGAGTCTCTTGAGAAAAGCGTCAGGCTCAACTGCCGCTTTCCATACAGCTCATCCAGCTTCCATAGTTTCACTCATTCTCAATACAAAAGTCGCATGTTCCTTAAACCTAACTTCCCCTCGGAACCAGTACTAGTCTGTCAAAAAACCTGGCAAAGATCATGATGATATATTTATTGTCTTAGCTATAAATGCTTCAGATCGATTTACTGCCGAATCCTTTTTGTCTTGCGCTCCAAAACTGACCCCCTGAAATGTCTATTTTCACATTCTATTACATTACTCTATATAATTAGGCATACATTCGCTTATAAGTAAATCCAAAACTATCAGAATCTGTCGTAACCTAGTCAGGAGTCTTTTCTCATTTTTAATTTGTATCAATATTCTTTCTTGTACTCATTACAACTGCTAATAGATTTTTTCTTACAATATGGGCTAACGTGAGTGCTTGTGGATCATTAAGTTACAAACATTTTTTCGTTGTATTTCGCGACTGTAAAATGAAATATATTTTGTGACCCATGCTTGAATCACGAACTTCATCTGGATCGACAAAATATTGTAATTTTGGTTGAAAATATCAGAGTTGATTGAAATTTTTTTTTCTTCTACGTTGTACCAAATACCAGTCACTCAGAAAATTCCAAATTTTTTATCAAGTTTAATAGAAAAAAGTCCGCAGGCGATCAATCTGCGCCAATGCATAATCACTCCTAAATACAATTCCAACGATAGTTAAAATTACCTAATTATGCAAAGGTTAAACTTCTTTACCGTCGAAGTGAAATGAATATAATTAATAATTGTTGCAGTCGACTACTTGAGCCACATCCGAAGCGAAGATGTCAAGAGTTATGCTGATCGTCCTCCTGGGATTGCTGTGTGTTATCGCCACAATGATAGAAAGCGTGAATGCCTGCCAAGCTCATGGACATTCGGTATACATAAAAAGAAATAGTCCCTCATGGATAACATGAAGTCATGGAGTATATTCCTTGTGTGCCAAAAAAAAAACAACATTTTTTGCTTTACGTAAAATGAGTATCACTTAGGTTACCTATGCTTTTCGCATACATTTTCTGACACATGGAAAAGTATATGACTTTGATTTTCTACGCAACATACCGGTCATTAATTAATCCTTTTTTGTTGCAGTGTACATGGCTGAGTCCGAATAGTGATATTTGCTGCCCAGGTCTGACGTGTCAGAATATCTTTATTGTATCTGGACTTTGTTTGTAATCAACGATGTGACCATAAGATGCTCGCAGTGTTAATGAAAATAATAAATTTATATTTTGAAAAATAAAGAGCTTGGATAAATTGAAAAATATTTGATCAATAATAATGACCTACTATATCATAAAACGGGGTAAATCTCAACAGTATGTTTTGAGTAGTTCACCTCACAAATAAACATGTTCGTCGTATTTGATTGATCAGTTTAAAGATGGTCAAATTAAAGAAATTTTCTTTTTATAAGACTTACTGTAAGGCGAACAGTTTGCAATTTTTCTTTTTTGTTTTTCTTCATCTTTTTTCTTCATGATTTTTGCAACCCAATTTCACCTTGTAAATATACACATATACAATTTCTACATATATAGCCAGGTATGTTTATCTAAGCCCGTGCTTGAAATTGACCCTTTATACGACGTGCAAAATTACGATCAAGAGTTTCGATTGGCTTTTCTCTACCCTGCAAAGGATTCCACAGGATCAAATTAACCAGCTAGTCTTCTTGTTACCTGACGCCCTTGAACAAAGTTTCATTTTGCTCGTTAAATATTTTGAAATATCCCCTTAATTATCCCGGTTCCGAACGGCCAAGTAACGCAGTCAGTTATTTTCTTAACCATACGTTTTCATACCCCGTTATTAGCCCCGTACTAACCACACGACCCCTTTGACAGAACACGAGCTCTTTCGTATGTGTTTAATCGTTCCGGTTCAAGGTTGTTCAAGCTTTTTGTGATTACTTGAAAAGCGTGAAATTGAGGAATAATAATACACCCTGAATCTAGCTCTGATACTTTTTATCCTTTCTTTTACTTTAATTAAACAAATTTTTTCGCATCCTTTTCCTCCAACTATACATAAAAAATATGCATATATATATATATATATATATATATATATATATATATATATATATATATATATATATATATATATATATATATATATATATATATATATATATATATATATATATATATATATATATATATATATTATTATTTATTATTTCAAGGGTGAGTAAATTTCTTACACTGCAGTATATAATTCTTCAGATCAAATGGAATATTTCGTTATCATCAACTTAATTTTTATTAGTATTTTTATTCCATCTTGAATTTTCATCCTTTTGGTTTAGCTGGAATCTTCTTAATTTTCAAAAATCTTTTACGTAAGGCTATAGAGATCTATGCCACTGGTTTTATGATCGGTTCAAAAAAGTTTCAGCTTTAATTACAAATCCTCGGTCGTTGCGAAAAGGATAGTTGGACGCGTGCAGTGGTGTCAACCGTTAAATAAAGCCTCATACATAATATACACACGCATATACATATATTATACATATATACACACATGTGTATGTATGGACTGGTCAACGTTATATTGGCTATCGCCTCCGCGGGCACCGTTGCATCCCCCCCACGTAATCTGGAAATATTAGCCAACGAGGGGGAGTCCCATTCCACATTGACCCATTCCTCTTCTCTTGCCTCAACGCCGACCCCTTGACCTCTCGTACAATATCACTGCTGTCCAGGATCGGCCGAGGCGTAGGTTAGGTGTATGGGGGAACGCGGTGTGGGTATATATGTGCGTGTAATGTATCTACACGTGTGTATATAGGTATGTATATATATACATATATGTATATATTTATCGTTTATATGGTTATATCCGTGTGTATTTATGTATGTACATATATGTATATATATAGCCTATCTACGACGGGACCGCAGACATAGTAGAGCTTTGTGAAATATTGAGTGGTCGTTGCTACTGCCATGGCTCTGCTTGCGGAAGCACTATTAAATCACCGGAAGTGGGTGTTAGCCGACCAGCTTCCAGGTCTGGTGCGTTGGACGGTGGCCTCACCACCTGGCAATTATGCTTGGGGGTCCTAGAGCCAGTGACCGAACTTCTACGGCTTGTGATATAAAACGTTATACCTATGTACCTTATATACTAAATATATAAGGGATGAGGTAAGATTTAAAGTGATAAATAGCCACTGGGATAGCGGAAGTTCATATGTCTTCTTAGTTTCAAGATTATATATCAGCTGCAAAATGGATCCGATATTCTCTCACGTATATATTTTGTTCATTTTATTTACATACTTTTTGAAATTTCTATTTGAAATGGATAGCAGAATTATTATAATCATTGTGAAAATGAAAATTTAAGTTTTTATCAGATCTCTATCTTTTCAGGCCCAGAGAATCACTTTCGACCATTTTCAAATAGACGACTAGGTTTGTGTGTCTGTCATCAATTTTTTTCAACCGATGATATCTCGAGAATGACTTAACGGATTTCATGATTTACTATATCAATCGATGAGCTTTTTCACAACCTAATATTGACCAGATTTTGGATTTCATCGGTTTGGTAATTCTCGAGTTATCTGAGGAACAAAATTTTGAAATAACAAAATTTTAATTGATAACATCTCGAGAATCGATGAACAGATTTCGATGATTTTGATCTCAATCGATGGGATTGATTCCAACGTGAATCTGTTTAAATTTTTGAATTAATCGACAAAATAGTTTTTGTCTTAGAAATGAAAATAATTTCCTTTTCTCTGGTAAGAAATTTCTTTTCCTTTTTAATTAAACTTTCCACTAACAGAATATTTCTTCTCAAGCTTCTAAAATCCGGTTATCCCATCGAGGTCAGCGAGATACCTGCCCTTTTTTTTTCTCTAATTTTTGATTAGTTTTGTAAAGATTTATTTTTATAGATTGAAGTTGTAGTTCAATATTTAAAGAAAATGAATTTTGTTAACTAGAATATCAACTCAAAAAAACGAAAGATTATTCATCATTTTTGACCCGTTTTTGCCATTTAAAATACTTAAGACAACTTACCTTGGGGCGGGGTAAGTTGTCACAATCCGCGACTTTTTTTGAAAATTCGAAAAACTCTATTCAGACTTTCTTTGGAACAACCACGAATTTTATCAAGGTGCTCAAAGGACGCATCTACAATACTCCATCTCTAAATCTCAAAAATTTTTACTCGAAAAAATTCTAAAAATTGGAGAGTAAAAAGTTTGACAACCCACCCCGGTTCCCCCTATCATATACCGTTTATGTGACGGTTTAAAATTGATTGTAAGTGTCCGTGTATATATATGGTAAAATAATAAGAGGTAAAAGTATAGGAAAAGCAGAAAGGGTTAAGTATATATTTTTATAAGCCGCGCTTTACGAGACCGTTCAATATTTACATATGTATTTCATACGTGTATAGTAGGTAGGTAGGTAGGTACCTACCTAACTAATATTTGCCTTGGTACTACGTGCAAACATTTTTCTAAGGTACGAACGTTTTATTCCACCAAAATAAGCTACAACCCCATTTTTGTTCAAATATAAGTGTAAAATTGTTTGGATAAGTGGAAATACAGATATTCGCTTTCATCAGATGGACCGAGCTTTTGACTTTTCGAAAATCGATATGTATAGGTATATATACTTTTCATAAACCGGCAGTAGGTAACTTGGTTCTTGAGTACCAAGCTCACTGAACTCGGGTTGCGTTCTCGTTGTTTAAGAAAAACGAAACGGAAAATAAAAATAACGAAAATTATCGGCTTAAAGGTTGAGCGATTTCTAATAAACCTCCTCGTAGTAAGTGCTTCTTTCATTCTCAATTGCAGATGAATTCTCACCGTTCGCTGCAACTAACCAATCATCTAAATGAGGTGCATACGTTTTTCACAAATTACGATTTATTTTAACGATAAGTATCAAAATTTTAATGAAAATACGGTAGATTCTCCTCTCTCGGGGACGGTTTATATATTTCAATGAACTTTTGTTTGGTTTAAATCCGAGTCGTGGAAGAGAACCTTAGAGAGGGTTTATTTTACAAGAAATATATTTTTTTCCAATCGCTTTCGCGATTCTGTTTCAACCTATAGAAATAAGAAAGAAAAAACGTGGCTATTCGTATCTGGCTTTTTTTTTTTTTTTTTCGATTTCATATCGGTTCTGTTTTCCTCAACTTTATCTGATATTTTTTGCTAAATGAATCCTCAGCTAAAACTTCTCCAATCTTCTCCAATCGGTTTCATGTCGCTTTCAACCCTAGGACATGATAATACACGAAGAAAGACAATAAATAAAAAGAAGAATCGTTTCATATCAGGTCGACAGTTACAATACGAGAAATCCTGATTTTTATATTGTAGTACCTACCCGAAAAAAGATTAAGTGATATACTCGAGACAGAATGGATTTTCAAAGCGAGCGTTTTTATCATTTTAGCTAATCCTGACGTACTTCTATTTCATTACATAATCGCATTACATCGATGTTTTCTCAAAATATCTAATCCACGATTTTGTCAAAGGTGAAAACATTTGTCTTACAAAATATCAAGCACGTGAATGATTTAGTTTATTTGAAAAGCGAATAAAATTGAAGCGAGTTTTCTCGATTCTGAATATAGAATGAAACCTCGAATTTTGAAATTCAGCAAAAATATCAGGTCTGTAAAGTCCCTAGCTGCTGTTTCAGAAGGTAAAAACTATGCAAACGAACTTGCGGTTGAACGGACAGCTGAGATCAAGGTGGCTTTGGGTATAACCAGACAAAAAAATTAAAGAAATTAAAGAAATTTTTTCGTAGGTGTACATTATGTATGTAGATACGATGCCATCCGCTAAACAAAAGTGTTCTAAATTATTTAATTACTTAAAAGGAAACAATAAAATGGTTTAATCTATTTTGTAATTTTTTCGAAGAACATTTGCTTGAATTTTAACACCCGTTATATTATTATTATTATTATTATTATTATTATTATTAAATGCATAGATGCTGTTGGTTACGGTAATATAAGGTAATGAATACTCATAAATAGTGTTTTAGTTTATAAACGACACTTTAAATATCGGAATTCAATAATGTCTCGACGTTTATTTCGCTCCCTCACCCTCGTAACTTTCGAAACTCTAACTATTTATGGAAGTGAATTGCACGGAGTTGCACCTATTTATATCATATACCTATGTAGGTATAACAATACCGAGTCAAGACCGAAGATAGCAAATTCATGAATCTTCAATCAGCTGTTTGCTGTAGTTTGATTTTACCCGACCTATACGTATCAGGCGATATTGCGAGACATAAGTTTCCGGAATTAAAATAAACACACATAGAATAACTGATTATATAGAAAGGATATTCTTTTTGTAACACATGCACGATTTTCGCGGTTTTCGTGCCCAAAAAACGGGCGTAAAGTGAGAATTTTTTGACCGGTGGGCGAAAAAAATCGCAGGGGGGGTGTAAAGAGTTTTAAGTAGACGTAAAAAACTGAGAGCGGGCGAAAAAAGTCCGGAACGGGCGTAAAAAGTTTGGAGTTCTCGTAAAAATTTCACAGCGGGCGTAAAAGTGACTCAACGGATAAGAGAATGGAAGAATGGAAGAAGATAGACGTTACGGTTGCAGAAATACCGAGATGTTTTCTTGAAACTAAACAGTCGACAGCGCATGCATCATATAATTTAATTTCATTGGTGAGCGAGTCCGTTCTGCGACGATATTTCAGCCTGTGAGGCAGGGGAGCCAATTTGCACGAAATCCTAACCGCGATTTGCCTCGATGAACCGCTTTGCCGCTAAAAATAAAATTTAACAGCTAAAACTCGGGATGGCCAGCCTGCATTAGTGCAGACGCCGAAACTCGCGCTTGCGCTGTCGACCGTTTAGTTTCAAGAAAACATCTCGGTACATACCTTACCGGACCTTACCTGGCCTTATCTTCTCTTAAGTCTTAAGTCTTAAGTCTTAGGTCCTAAGTTCTTAGTCTCGAGTCTCAAGTCTTAGGTCCTAAGTTCTTGGTCTCAAGTCTTAAGTCTTACGGCTTAGGTCTTAAGTGTAAAATTTATACAGAGCAATTGTCGGGAAACTGCTCCCCTTGGTATCAGGTATAATTCATTTTTCTCCGAAACTGTAGGCAACATGACCGGACGACCATATCTACTAAAATATGCAGACGACGTAGGGGTAGATGTCAGATCATGGGGCTCTAACCCAACAATGTAGAAGATAAACAGAAATTAATATCTCCGATCAAATCAATAATTTCTTCAAGTTTATTCATCAATTAATATCGACTCTCGTAGGAGTATTAAATTTATTCTGATCGGATTAATTAATTTGACTGTAACAGTTATCTATAACCTCATGATCTTACAGCCACCACTACGTCGTCTGTGTTCGATTCTAACAGGTATGAAGCCGCACTCAAATACGACTATCTTCTTGTTCGTTAATATAACCATGGGAAAGAAGAAAACAAAAGAATGTGTCTAAAAAAAACTGCTTTTTCCTCTTTCATTTTCCATACTTTAATAATTTCTTCCATGACTCTTCCGTATTTTGTAATAGTGTTTAGATCTTCACTGTTCTACTCATATCGTTTCGTGTGTAGATTGGATTGTTCAATATTCCCTTACAGATTCAACTCGTTGACGCGTGATTGGATTGAAATTATTTTCACCCCCACCGACTAGACTCAAGTGGGTTTTGAGTATAGATACAGATATATACACTGTAGAGTGAAAATTTTAGTGAATACCTATTCGACTGCAGCACGGGACAGCACAAGAGGGTTTTGAAGTTTCGGATAAACTGCCTGCAGTCACGAGGGTTTCACAATCCTTTAGCATATGATCTGGATGTGTATTCGTTATATCTACACGCGTGGATCGTCATTGTTAGTTTAGTTTCATGATCTATGTGGCAATTTAGGGGTAGGTACCATCTATACTATGTTTTTGTCCATACGGGGTGGTTAAAAATTCAAATTCTTGAACAAGCCAAAATTATACAATAAACTTCCGGCAGTTGCGGATTTTTTATTTCCCAATAAAAACATTTCCAAGAGTCAGTCAGTCGAAAAAAACTGTTTGGAAAAATTCAGAAGAAATCTATAATTTGTAAGAGAAATTTTTATATAAAGAACATAAGCACAAAATGAACAAAAATTTTCATCATTTGAGATTCTCAGATTAGACAATTTACTTTTTTTTTTTTTTAAATATATCAATTTGGTTAAAACAGTTTAGACTACAGATTTTTGTTCCTAAATTAAACATGATGAAAAATCCAAGCTTTTCACAGCTAGTAGGTACGTGCAGGAATTGCCCTGTAGGTATATCATTTCCACACGCTTAACCAGGACGGTGTTATTTTTACCCCCGATTTGTGGAGTCCGCATTGAGTGGATGGTTGAGCGAGCGGTTCGTGGGTTGAAAATTACTAGAATTAGATTGGGTCAGATTTATGGAAAGAATTCGACGCTATTAAAACACAATGGAATCATGCGGATTTTAGGATCGTTCTACTTAGAAACACGCAAACTTTTGCCGCTCTGGCGATATATTCGAGAACTTTCAATTATTGTTTAGCGTGTATGTATATCGTTTAAAGGTGGTCCTTCAATTTTCCCTAATAACATACTAAGACAATTACGATTACTCACAGCTATACTAGCTCTGATCCACCTTTACTCAGACTGCATCTATACACATATTTCCTAACAGAAAACAATGCCATCGGTTGAGAGTACTAACTGGAGGCCAAATACCTCGCCAAACCAACCACTAATGGCTCCTGACAATTAAGCTGTAAGACTAAAAGCTCTCCAACGTTAAGTTCGTCGCATCCCAGAAGTTTCGCTCCACGGAAATATCTAAGTTATTCTCTATTGTAAGCTTTAACTATATAGGTACTACCTACGTTTCCAAGTCTCAATGGCTCCGAGGAAATTTTGGTAATAATTATAACCGCACCCCCGTCTCTCTATACAATCTACAGTCTACGAAGTTATGTTGTGGGTATAATAATAACAATGATATTGGTAACAAAAGCCAGAAAGTCTGGTGTAATCAGAGTTCTGAATGTGTGTACCAAAATTTTAGTTCCATGTTTTCAAATTATTCAAAAACTTGTTCCAAAGAGCAGCGTATATCTATATATAAATATATGTATACATAAGATATTGTATGTAGTTTATTACTTATCTAAGATTGTGCAATAAAATAAACTGCTTGTGGCTAAAACTAATTTATAAATTCGGGGGTGAAGTCGTCAAAAATGGACCAGTTCCGAAAGTTTTCAAAAAACACGATCCTTAGGGCCATACTAAATAAAAAATTCTGAAATTGTACACATCATCTACGTTCATTGGTACCCAAAAAGGTTACAGCTTAATATTTTCCGTCAATTGATTCGGAAATAATGGCTGAGTCCATCTCAGTTCGCCCTTTGAGTTCGAAGATGTGGTCTTTATCTTAGAGGACCTTTTTATTTTTTGATAAAAAAAAGAACAAAAAAAAAATACTGAAAAGTTGTACCATTCCAAAATTGATTTTTATTTATTTTTTTTTCCTGAGGGAGGTTAAAATGATAAGACTCCGTGCGCTGGTTCTATAATTTGGAGTTAGGAAACACGAGTAGAAAGATATTTTTGAAACTTGGCATGGTCCATCGCATCGCAGACTTTACCCTATATATCCCCTAGACCTTAACATACATTGGATGAGATGCTTAATAACGTACAAGAACAAATGAATAGTGTTTCCAAGTTTTTATAGGCTTTTTTCCATTACCCTAGTCAGCCTCTTGGGGATAAAAAACACATCACTCTACTTCCTCGCAAATCCCAGATGGTGGCACTCGACAGACTTACGTGTATAGCTATACCTGAGGTAACGAAAACCCAACCTAACCTTATCTGACTTAATATAATCCAAACCTAACCCTAAACCCTAACACAAGGTATTTTGGAGCGTTGTATTATATGTATATATGTATGGAAGGTGGATTTTCATGTCGCATTTTATAATTCGAGCCTAAGCCGGAATGTTTGTCTCATCCCCACCCGCTCGCGCCCCTGTACGACTGGAGAGTTTTATATTCGTCGCCCAGGGTCATTTTAGCCCAATTTTTTTATTTTATTTATTTTTTTTTCCCCTCCGAGCTGGCGAAATGCGAATAAAAAATTAACAACATTTTCGGGACAGCGAGGGACTGTCTCTTTCTCTCTCGACTACCAGGGAGGAACGGCGTTGATGAGATATTGTTACTCCCTCGGTTTTCGGACGCGGTTTTTGACGCGACACAACGCAACGCTACGTCATGCCAGTCGTGTCACGAAACATACGAATGGCCTCGCTGAAATTTTCACTAAATTCATTTTACGACCTCAATTTATAGGGATACAACCCTGTTCCTGCATCAGCAAGACCTTGATAATCTACAAGTAAATATTGTTAGCTGACAAAGACTGACCTTCGTACATCAGGTTTTACAATTCGCTTCACGTCACGTGGGACACAAGCACGTGGGTTTATTCTCTTCTCACGTGGATTAGAACAGGCGGCGTTAATATTTGGGAGATGCTTCTCCCTCCTGATGGATATTTTTGTAATTTTCAAGGCGAAAGTTTCTTCCCTAGAATAATTTAGCTGTATGACGTACTTTACAGTTGTGCGGATTTTAATTAAAAAAAATTTTGAATGTAAGTATTCATCCAAGTCCATTCTTTTTTTTTTTTTTTTTTAATTTTTTTTTTTCTAGCGGGAATGATCGAGTTACAAACGTGGATATGGTCTATCTGGGCTTTTATTTTATGAATTCATGATCCCCTGACGAGGTTTAAATTTTGTATCACTTTTAACGTTCATTCCTGGTACATAAAACCTTTCACGACCGACGATCGAATTTGTAATTTTATACTTGACGAATTAATCTTCAGCTTCACTCCCCTCCCCCCCCTGAAGCGCTAAAATATCCCGCTCGTTATAGAAACGTTTTAAAGAGCATTTACATGGGTGGTATTAAACGTTATAATGTTGTATACGGTGTATAAAGTTTAAAAATTTAATTTAATACCAAAAAGTAATAGATATACAAGTTCACACCAGAATTAAATAGCGCGAAAATCAATTCGTATCAGTAGGTGTAAACACGAGGTGCTAGAATTTAATAAAATTTGAAAAAAAAAAAAAAAAAATAATTATATAAAAAAAAAGCTGAAAAATAATTTAGGCGTTCATTTTTCGACCTCAGCTTCACAGCGTAGTAAAAGCGAAAGAAAAAAAATAACATGATGAGGGTCAATGACAGGGCAATTTCGTATGGAATGTTTCATAGGTTAAACATATCCGTATCAGTGTCAGTAAAAAGCAGCAGTGATGATAACGTTATCCGCTTACGATACAGTTCCAGTGTAGACGGCGAGAGGAGAAGTGATCACTGTATCCGTTCTGGTAAAATTTTCATTATAATTATATACCTATTTATAATATATATATATTTATTTGAAATTGATACAAAAAACTAAATAATTACGAATTATTGACCATTCCAAGATACTACTTGGACGATTTTTCTTCAAATATGAAAACGAAGTAGAGCTTATCGTGCAGTGCTGATATCTGTATTGACCATATTTGACCTGACGCTGGACATTGCAGTTTTAAATCAATAAAATATTTAATAAATTATTTTTGTTTACACAACTGTTTCAGAGATCTGATTTGTCAAGAAATTGGAAATAAAAAATTAAATGAATAAAAAATTTCAGCTGTACATGAAAAAGAAAAAAAAAAGAAAAAAAATAAGTTAGAATATGATTTTTTGATTTACCAACTTCTTAAATTATTATTACCAATCTTATTTATAATTGTTATGAAGGTGAAATAAATTCATTTAACAATTGTTACAGTTGATCATTAGAACCACATCCAGATCAAAGATTTCGAAAGTTATGCTGATTGTTCTTATTGCATTATTGAGTGTGGTCACAACGATGATAACTGGCGTAAATAGCTGTGCCGGATCTGGCCAAACGGTTAGTGTATAAAAAGGAGATAAGTCCTCAGATATGAATAAAATGACGTTTAAAAATTATGTGGGTAGAAAAGTGTATTACAGGTATTCCAAAATATAAATTTTTCGCACTACGTAAAACGAGTATCACTCAGCTGGACTACGGTACCTACTCTTGGGACAAATTTTTTAATGTATAAAAGCGCATAAATTTAATTAAAAAACAAAAAATCATTTCGTTCGTTAATTAGTGCTTCATATGTTACAGTGTTTTTCTACCGAAGACTGTTGCCCAGGTCTGACTTGTTTTATACCTTGGATTACTCCAGAGAGATGGTGTTGGTAATGGTGCATTATATAATCATCAGTAATCTCATCATGAAGAATATAACATAGAAAAAAGCTCGCAGCATTGATGAAAAAAAAAGTATAAATTTACCACGAAAAATAAAAAGCTTATAGTGAAAAATAGTTGTATATACAATAACTATTATACAATATTTTCATTCTTTCATCCTCCACTTATACCTAATCGAATGACAAGTCCGTTGCCATATTTTTCATTGTGATGGTAGATGAGATAAGTGCAAAGAGCTTTCGTTCGCGATTCGTTGATAACTGCTATGCAATTATATTGTATAAGCCGTACCTACGACCTGCCTGATTCCAAGCTTTTTAAGTACTTATATACTAGATACTAACAATATATAAGTCTGGTAGTTATATACAATAGTAGTATAAAGAGTAACGCTGTGGAGGTAAAGTGACGCGGATGGGTGCCATGCATCTTCAGTTTGGACGGCTGTTTGGACGGGCGAACGTTCGCCTTGTAATTGCATTTGTGTGTAGCCGAGAGCTTTTATTTCGTTGGCATTTATTCAGCTCAAAGAGGCAGCCCACTTAAGACCAAGACAGATAGATGGGACGAAGCACGTATTGCCGAGAAATCTGGTACAAAGCTTGCTAACAATGTTCATTCCCATTCTTTTCTGTATTGTGTGTTGAATTCTGCGCCCCTTTGCTGGAGCTATCGGTTCCTATACAACATCATTCTCTATCCTTTATTCATTCGATGTTTGATATCTGTACAAGTTTCTAACTTTTTAATTTATACTGCATAATTCGAAGTATGAAAAAAGAAAGAAAATTTTGCGTTTAAAAATCTAAAGCTCTGAATTTAGAGACCGGAAATATCAAATTATGGTGAGCGGAAATTCTCACTGTGACTCTATGAGTCTGAACTATAACCACAGAGTTTAAACGGTCTCCCCCGTAATTTGTACATCTCGCCGAAACTATATATAGGGGCGATTCGAATTGTTGAACTGCGAGACTTAGGCGAGGGTAATTAATCAGATTGTCGCTGAAAGTGGTGCGTTATCTAGATAGAGTATAATAAGGAGGGTAGATATCTTGATTTCTTTTTAGAATAATAAGTAGGAGGGTAAATCGGGCGTGTACGAACGATAAACAGATATCTTTAGATCGTTGCTTAGAGCTTTGGACTGTGAGCATTGCACGGTAGCTGTCCGCGTATGGTATGATGAAAAGCAATGTGCTTAGCTGTTTTTCTATTGAATATCTACGCGATTTACACGCTTTGTATAATAATCACGTTATACAAAATAAGTTTCTACGTCTGGCCAGACTTTACGAGGTAATAAAATGGCGTAATTTAACGCAACGTATTCTGCCAGAACTCTCTGCAGCAGCTTCACCGCTACCACGTTCACGTCCACGTTCACGTTCACGTTCACGTCCACGTCGTCCATCGCCTCGTTCCAAATACGCTCTGCACGTCCTCTATTTCCGCTGCGAGTTCCTCGATGTCGTCTTCGTCGTTGTCGTCGTTTGCCCACAAACACCAGCAACCAGAAACCAGAAACGAGCAACCAGCTACTAGCCACCGTTGGTACCGCGGTCCGGACCAGCGTGGGAGACCGCTACTGTCGGACATAAACTCCACTTTTTAACGATGTCGTCAAGGTACCCGGATTTATGTAGCATAAGGAGATTAAATGCTACCCCAGAGGTATAGGAGCGAGTGGAAGGGGTTTGGGAAAAATGGGTACTACCGTAAAACTTTTAATTATCCCACGAAATAATTCACTTTACATTGACCCCGGCCGCACCCTTGACTCTGCACAATGTTACATAACGACCAAGAACGAAAGAATAATTATTTAGACAGGAAGTAAAAAGAATTAAAAAAAATCGGTTTTCTTTTAAGGTCAACAAATCATTTCAACTAAAAAGAAGCTCAAGTCATTAATTTCATTTTAATAAATTTTTTATTTCAATTAAAAATTATTATTTATTCATGTGTGTAAGGTCATACCTATTTTCACAAGAAAGTTTTTGGCGACGAGGGGTACGTTGGATGTTTACCCCTCGCGGAGGATTGGTAATGGGTTCTCACAGTCAATTTAGAACTCGAAAACTGAATATACCGTATATCTGTATAACTCTCTGGGATTCAACTGTTTCCAAAGTTTCTCCTTTGAATCAAATTTCTGTTTGGATAACTATAATTTGGCAGATATTCATTCACCTCTGAATGGCGCTAGCTGCTTATATATATATATATGTATATATAATATACGAGATTCACAGGCTTCACCCTCACCTACATGTACATTAATATTTTCGAATTTACACGAGGGATTTAGTCAGTGTAATTTTTTTACCAAAACTTTCACACGATATATTGTTGTGGAAATAAAATTAGACAGAAAAAAACAGTTTTTCACGGTACTTTTTATCACTCTAACAACAACACCATGTAATTATGGAAATTACTCTCAAGGATGATCAGGATATAGGTTGACATTCAAAAATTATAAATCGAATTTTTTTTCTTCTCGTAGAAGTATAACCGTTCAAGTTGAACGACATTTATAGAAATTTTTTATGCTCATTATCTGATTGTGGAGTCCTGTAAATTTTAGGTATGCTGAAGGGCCTAATACGTGAAAATTTTTTCAAATGAGTAAAACTCATTTTTTTACCGAAATCAATACTTTTCTTATATTATTACCATAGGTGGTGAAAATTAATAGACATAAATGCCGAAACTAAAAATGACGATACATTTACAGGATTGCAATGATCGTCGTAAATTATTGTTCAAAACTATAAGAAAATAAGTGTCTTTCTTAAACAATTTACGGAATAAAGAAAGAAAGAAAAAAAAAATGAAAATAATTCTCCGTAAGCTCGTAGTGAATTTTCGTGAAAGCTCGTAGAAAATTTGCCACGTAGAAAATCGCTCGGGTCCACCCTAACATATTTACGAGTAGTTGGCGGGTAAAACTAGGTAGAATTGCTCGAGGGAACAATATATACAGTATACGCCTTCCCACACGTATGTATGTATGTACATACATACATACATACATACGTAACTACATAGATTTAGACATATGTACAGATAGATACATACTCTGTCTATGTACATACATACACAGTATAAATATAAGAAAGTTGAAATTTTTCAAGAATTTTTCTCAGGCCCAATGGCAGACCGACCCAAACTCGATGTTGCACCAAGACGAACGAAAGTTAGGAGAAAAATTTGCATAAAAATGTCCCAGCTATATTTATATCTCAAGCACAGCTGGCGTACCTACGTTTTCACAAGTAAACTCGACAGCTATGTAGCCCCGTCGAATCCCCACGACTTCTTCTTCGTCATCTGGAAACTTTTACGATCCAGCTAGGTAGCTACTACCAGCATCTTTGTTTATATTCGGTTTGAAAAATTAGGCTTACTTCTTCTACAGTAAGGAGCTGGAGGACGAATGGGGGATGGAAAAATGAGAAAATGTCTAAAAGAGAGGGAGAGAGAGAGAAGGATACAGGGGTGGATGCTGGCTGCTCGTGGTTTTAATATTATTTTATCGACTCGCAAAGGAGAATCTCGACCGGAGGCTTTATACTCGAGGAAGGCGAGGCGAGCAAATCTTTTTCAATCTTTTTTGAATCTTTTATGTGGCGGGTGAGATTGGTCCCGTATATAGCTGAGAGGTAATGGAGGGGGCAAGGGTTCCCTCCCCAGACATTGATTTGCTTGTAAATTTCTCATAAATTATAATGGACTTTGTGGTTATCCGGGATTATTTATATATTTTATCCCTAACTTTGCAGTAGCTATATTCGCTTCGCGTTACGGCTAACCGGGAAAAAGATATAATCGCTGTATGTATTAAAATAGGAAAAACTGTCTACCGATTAATTCTGGAGTCCCTGTCCCTCCACCTCTTTTTCAACAGTTTTCATATACACTTTTTATGGATAAAAATGAATTAATATCTGCATAGTCAAGTATAGATTATATTGTAAGGATTTTAGATTTACGAGTAAGAATTTCTGCAGCCCTTTTTAATTTTGACAAAAAATCGATAAACGATAGCAAACTGATTAGTGAGAGAAGAAAAATGGTCAAATTGGGTTTTAGGATTTTGTATTTTTTTTCAGTAGATATATAATCGCTGAAACGTCTGATAATAATATTTTTGATATCATGATTCAAGAATTTTTTATAATATCAGGCGATTATACAATCGAGGATCAGCTCGTACGGTCCAGATTACAGATTCAACGCTTGTCGAGAACAGAATCCCATCGAGTAGTATTATTCGCGAGATAATTACTGGGCGATCCGTTATCTCTCGAACGATTAAGCGTTTTCGTCTTCGTGATCGGCGTGTCGTGAACGGATTTCTCTCTCGGTAAACGTACATGCGAAATTCTAATTCCATCCCCTGGCAGTACACGTTATAGGTATACATAAGTATATGTACGTAACGTACAAGATATCCCTAAATTTTGTACCTACGTTGATGACTTGTAACTCTATCGGAAAGTGAAAAAAAAATTCCAATTCTGTGAATTCATTATACAGTTTGCAAATGTCATTTTTGATTGGAGACAAATATCGTAAAAAATTGTTTTGGTGCAAAAACTGAAGCTCGGCTATCGTTGAATTAAAAACATTACAATATGCATGCGGAATATTGCGTATTCATTGTATAACTACACGGATGGTTACGTTTTCGCAAGTGTATGTAATCCCTTAACTATTATAGCTGTCAATTTATTGTATGAACTATCAGCTTCTCTGGCGTTCACTCGATTCATCGCTATTTCTATGGACGAATACGTATTTTAATTTAGTATTGTATCGTGTATTCCAAATTGTCATGAATGTTCTCGTTAAAAGAATTTCGTTGGACATATGATGTGTGTATATGTTTCTTCAACAGAATGAACGAGTATTAAATTTAGCTTCGGTTGACTTTACGGCGAAATGGTAGTAGAACCAGAAGTTATTAGTCTCCTTTTTATAATTCTGACTTAAGGATAAATTTCGATAAAATTTTAATAAAAACCATTTTTTCGGTTTTAAAATTACAAGAAAGAAAAATAACTAATCAATAATTCCTTCCAGTAAGATTTAGATTATGGTAGTACGTGTATTGAAAGGAAATCTCAATCTTTTGCGATGAAAGTGTATGCGCAAGGAATTTTGCGGTAGCGGTGCGCAGAAAATCTTTTTCTGCTAAAGGTTCTTCGCGCACGTACTTTTATTGCAGAAGATTGAATTTTTTTTTTCTTCAATACGCATACTACCATGATCTAAATTTTACTGAAAGAAATTTTCGATCAGATTTTTTTTTTTAGTAATTTTGAAAAATGATAATATCATTTTTAAGAAAATTTCACCGAAATCTCTTCGTAAGTAGTATATTCACTTTTTGAGTGTATAAAATTTATCTACAGAGACGAGTCAGAATTTCAACTACCATACTCCACGATAAGGGCTTACCCGATAAAGTAACTGAAGCTAATGAACTCTCGGTGCATTTATCATGCATGATTATTCACCCTCGCAATTACCGTGCTTATCACAATCAATGGGAATTGAAGATGTTTAATATAAAACTGGAAGACGTCTTGTTATAAGCAGCAGTTATAACTCAGTCCCTACGAAATAGTTCCTAATAAGCATCGAAAGAAGTTTACACGACGGAAGAAGAAGTGATCAGATCTGTTCTAGTAAGCATTTCATTGTTATTATCAGTTCACATATTTAGCCTTAATTTTGTTTACAAATTTTTGAATAATTTTAAATGGGATAGCTTTCATTGATTATTATCTGACGTATACGCTCGTCTGTTTCAAAAATTAAAAACATTTTTATTGATCATACATTAAAAAATCTGAGAAACACAAAAAAGTTTCAGCTGAATATTAGAATAAGAAAGAAAAAAAAACGGGTTGTACCTTTTTTGGGTATCCAACGATTTGAAAATATTATACGTATCTCTTCATGATGTAGATAGGTCAATAATAAAATCGAAATCAGGAATCGAATAATTATTTCCGTAACTGTGATCTCGTGTTTAACAAAATCTAATAATCCATATAAATAAATGATGATTTCAACGATTACTTGATATTATATTTATGATTATATTTTGAAAAATAAAAAACTTCATTGCCATCAATGTGAAATAAATTCAGATTATAATTGTTGCAGTTGACCATTTGAATCACATCCAGACCAAAGATGTCAAAAATCGGGGTGATTCTTCTCGTTGGATTGTTGTGTGTTTTCGCATCCATGATAGATAACGTCACCAGCTGCCAATCACCGGGACAATGGGTATCCTCATTTTCCTCATTACTTATGTGAAATTAGTATCACCCAAATCACACGTGCTTTTCGCATAAATTTTCTAACATGGTAAAGTATAACTTCGATTTTATGAAAAATATAATTCCGAGAGTTATTTCATATTTTTCTTATTGCAGTGCGATGTATGGAAGAATCATTGCTGTGATGGTCATTGTGCTTCATTCTTGCTTTTCGGCGGAGTTTGTGCTTGATGGTATTAGTGCCGGATCATCAATAATGTAACCATAAGAAGCTCGTAGTGTTAATGAAAGTAATGAACTTGTATCTCGCAAACTAAAAAGCCTATGGAGTGAAAACTGTTTTTACACTAACTTCTATTCGTCTTCAGTTTTTCATCGGGTTTTGTTGACTCAAAACTTGAATTGTATCATTCTTAACTAACCACCTGCAATAATTTGCCATCAACATCACATCGAAGATAAGTCAAAAAAATGTATCTGCCTAAAATTCAAATTCTTTGTAAAATAATGTAAAGTAGGTGATATTTAATTACCTGTTTAAGAGATGTAGTAATAAGAAGCACAGAAAATTGCTGATTCTTAGTTGGTATCTGGTATGAAGGAACAGAAATAAGAATACGTTGTCTACTTTGGAAGACGTGCCGATAATTTGTCGTTATCTTCGCTAGAATAACCACGTTTTAATTTTAGTTCTTCATGATTGATGTATAGATCAATGCAACCTTAAAGTGTCACCCATATGCTTCAAGACTAGTACTGCACTCGTGTGCAGGATGAGCGACAACTTGGGATTCGACGAACTCTTATCACCTGTTGCAGCAAAGAAAAATACCTAACCCCGTAGCCTCGTATTATTCTATTGAAAGTAAAGAATAAATATATGGAATTACGAAAATCATTGATAATCTTTGACACACATCCAAAAATTGTATAAGAAATTTATGGATTGGCTTCTCGAACGTATGGGAAATTATCCACCGAGACGAGTGGGGATCTCATTTAACATTAAAAACAAATACAAAAACTTAATTATTACTGAACGATTAATTTGTCTTGTTAATTACCGTTTTCTTCATTGTTTAATGTTTTCGTTACTGTGATCTCGTGTTCAATAAAATCCAATAATCCGAACTGAATATACGATTTCAATGATGACTCGAAGTATAATTATTGTATTTTGCAAGGTTGGAATTTTATTACCATTAAGGTGAAATAAATTTGATCAATAACTGTTGCAATTGACAATTTGAATGACATCTGGACCTATTATTTCGTACGTTTTATCAACTAGTCGTGTTGATTGAGTGTAAGTGCAGCAATACGCGCAATGATTCCTATACCGCTTTCCGTCTGAATATATCACGGCTATGAGTCATTCTGCATGTACCGTCTTCACCACCTCCTATCGCCATATTTCTGAAAAGAAATCTCACATTCCCGAAGTATATTGTTATGAATGTTAATCGAACGCACAGGGGCAAATCCACGTGAAGTGGTAACATTTTTTGACCTCGACATTTTTAAATTATTTTAATTCAACTTTACACACGTATTCTTCATGGTCCGTAGAAGAGAGTCCCCAAACCATTCTGCCCTAGGATCAATATTTTAGAAGTAATGCGCAATTGAACTTTTGAAAGAATGCCGAAAATCGTCGTGCACGCTCCTCTTGAATGTTTCATAACTTTTGATCTTCTGGACGAAAATGAGTTTTCTTCACTCCAACCCCAAAATCGCACATTCACCGCTTGATTTCGGCACTCGTGAAGAAAAATATAGTCCCTAACGTGTACGGAAAGGCTTTTTGACGAAACTTGTTACAGCACTCGCCTTCGGCTCGTGCCGTAAGCCCTTCGTTTCGTCAAAAAAGCCTTTCCGTACCTGTTAAGAAATGTACTATTGTTATCATAAGATTTAGAAGGTATTGAAACAATCTAACATTTCATAAACATCAATTTCATTTTTCCAAAAATTGTCAATTGTTACACTTGAAAATAAATTTACAACACCATTTTCATCACCAGCCCTACTAAATGTAGAAACTAACTTGTACGATAATTATTTGTTAAATAATCTCATTAACAAACTCTTATCGTTACAACCAATTTTTTTTATTTTAATGTCTGGTCAAATTTTGGTACAAACTTAATTATTCATTACGCAAAGTGTATAGAATTGCTTGTACGCGGTTTAAAGATAAGTCCAGAGCCCTACTGGGATTGGCAGGCCTGAAATTTTCCATTATTGAGACATTTTTTTCGAGCAAACTGTGAATCGAATTGTTTTGCGGATTTCAATATTTGTTTATCAATATTGCAGCTTGAAAATTCCATTTTTTCCACACTATCACTCTGGTATTTCCGAAGTATATTATCACGAATGTTATATAAACGCACAGATTGCATGCTGGTCACAATCTATATGGGTTCAGAAGGTTTAATATAAAAGCAGAAGACGCTCTGTCAAAAGTAACAGTTATGATAACGTAGTCCCTACGAAATAGTAATTAACAAGCAATTTTTTTTACCATTATACCTGTACGCAGTAGAATCAAAAGGAGTCTACACGGCGAACGAAGAAGTGGCCACGGCTGTATAAGTAAGCATTTTACTATTATCATATACATTTCTTTAATCCCTGACCGAAACCAATTACCCTCTTATATCACCAAGGTGTTGGAAATTAGCAGATACCGTTGTGCCTATTTTAAGTGTCAACGATTTTAAAATACAAATACTTTCGTGATGTAATAATTGAAGAAAAAGCAGCAAAAACCCAATAATTATCTAATGATGCAATTCGTTTTGTTAGTCACCGTATTTTGCATCGTACCTAAATCGTTTTCATCACTCTGATCCCATTTTTGACAAAACCGAATGATCCATAAATAAAATAGAATTTTTAGGATTATTCGTTGTCATTATTAAAAGTTAAAATTGTTGCAGTCGAAAATTTGAATCACATCGAGACCGAAGATGTCGAAAGTTATGCTGATTGTTCTCGTTGGATTGTTGTGTGTTTTCGTAGCCATGACAGATGGCGGTTTCAACTGTAAAGAATTCGGAGACCGGGTAAATCTGAGAAAATATAATCCTCTGTGAACGAAATGTATTTCCAAAATCATATGCGTGCAGAAACAACATGTCTGATAAAATATATTTTTTTTCCTTATTATGTGAATTTAGTATCACCCAGATCACGTACGCTTTTGGCATATACATTTTTTCATATACAAGAATATATCTTTGATTTCGTGACAAACAATTCCGATTGTACTTTTCTTGTTCCAGTGTTATATATTGGGCCGTCCATGCTGTGCAGGTTCTACTTGTTCTCTATTCTTCGGTCTCGGAGGAGGATGCATTCGGGAATGAGTGCCGCATCATCATCAATGTAACCATAAGAAAGCTTGTTGCCTTATCCAAATTAATATACATATATGCATGTATATATCTCGCAAAATAAAGAGCCTCTACTGAAAACTGTTTTTACACTAACTCCTGTACGTCCTTAGCTGCTCACCAAGTTTTATTTACTCAAGACTTGTACCGTTTCTTAATTAACTTACGCGTATTAATTTTCAATTAACATTACAGTTGAATCAAGTCAAATAAATGTATTGCCCGAAACTCAAATTGTCTGTAAAATAACATATACAGTAGGCGATATTTAATTGCATCACAGTTCAGTACTCGATAGCTATTTAATGAATTCAACACGCTGACTTACTCCAGGTCACTAATTAGTTTCATCATATTCTGATAATTGGACTTGAAGAGATGTAGTAGTAAGAAGAACAGGATATTGCTGATCCTTAGTCGGCATTTGATATGATGTAACAGATATAAGAATGCCGTCTATGCCAAAAAACGTATCGATAATTTCATCGTTGTTTAAACAACCACGTTTTGGCTTTGCAACCTGCATGAATGATGTCTAGATCAATGCAAGTGTCATTGATATGCCTAAAGATTAGTACTGTATTAGTGCAGTAGATGAGCGACAACTAATTGGAACTGGACGAACTCTTCTCACCTGTTGCAGTAAAGAAAAAATCTTAATCCCGCAGCCTCGTGTTATTGTACAGAAAGTAAATTTCGAAGTCACGTCGATGAACGTAGAATCAGAATACTGTTATAGAAGATGAATTCCGAATCAATTTGAAGTAAGTATGAGACTATAGCAAAGGCTCAGCAATCTTCTAAATGAAGTTCGATGGTTAACGACATCTGCAACTCACTATAAGCTAATCTGAAATGAAACGTTGATTTACGGGTGGTTACATTACCAATATCCTATCAGCAGAATTATATCGTTGGTGATTTGAAACATTAATTTAGAACTATAGACATCTTGCCAAATCTGACTCTACCACTCAGAACTGTGATATGTAATGAAAAATATTTTATAATCAGCTTCAGATAAATTTAAAAAAAAAAAAAAAAAAAAAATTGACTTCGGTGCGAAATTATAAAAACTCCATTCACTTTTTGAACGTATAAAAAATTATCTACGGCGTTGACTGCAGAGAATTTTCATTGTGCCCCACGATCGGGGATTTGCGTAGTACAATAACTTACTAAAGGTGGTAAATTCTCGCTACACATAATATAATGCATATAGGAAATAATATTATGCATGTTACTTAATTTGATGCATAAACATCATGGTTTATCACAACCAATAGAAATTCAGGAAGTTTACTATAAAAAGAGAATACGTTTTGTCAAAAAGTAGCAGTTACAATAAGCTCAAATTTAAAATGAAATAATATAGACTAGGTGACGTCTAATTGCTTAGGTTCATCACATTCTGAGTGAGCCTTGGTCTTGAAGAGGTGTGCTAATGAAACGGACAGATAATTATTGATCCTTTTTTGAAATTCGGTATAAAGAGACGTGAATGGGAACTCTTTTCAAATCAAAGGAAGTACTGCATTAAGACAATCATGTTTTCGCTCTATATGAATAATGTATATAGATCATTGCAAGTGTCTCTGATATGGCTGAAGATTAACGCTGCCTTCCACTCGATAAGCGACAACCATAAATCAGTAGAAAAAGACGTGAGTGAAGTTAGCGATCCGAGAATTCGACAAGCTCTTTTCACCTGTTGCAGTAAAGAAAATTACATAACGAAGCCCTCGTATACGATTATAAAATAAAAGTAAATTGGGAAATCACGTTGAGCAGATTCTTCGTAATGAAAAAACTCCAGAAATATGAAACTATAATAATTAATTTCAAAGTAAAATGATCGATGTCTCGCGTATTGTAAAATAATCCAAACAACATGAATTTTCTCTGATCGATTTCGAAGTTAATTTGTTGAAACTCGGTACCAAAATTTCCCTGAACATGTATATATTTCAATCAGCTGATGCTGCTGCTGCTGCACAGAGTTTCGAATCTTAGTGCGTGATCCTGCAGTTGACATCTGAATTGCACCCTGTATGCAGTTCCTACTCTATTGGAACCGGCGATTCGATTTCACTTGGATCAGTTAAACCTGTCATTTGAACGCTCGCAATCGCCCTGAGGCCAAATTGTCCCTCGAGTAACGTGCATTCGGTGATGGAGCTGCAGCGCGTTATACCTATACAATGTACAGATATACATATATACCGTACCCATATACATCTAAACCTGTAATGTGAAAATCTGCCGGTTAATTCTGTGTATAGAAACGTAAAAATGTTGGTTTTTATACGTCGCAATATGGCGCTGACATGGCGTTCTTCCGTCAGAACGTAGACCGGAAGTAAATTCGAGCGTGGGTGGTCTATAATCGTTGGTGAAGAGGGATCCAAAGTCCGAATTTCGTTGTAAGAAACGAGTAGTTTTGTCGTCAGTAGCAAACGATATCGGGACCTCGAGACGAAGTTAGCGAA